>JAZBNJ010000004.1:1207500-1725000 GCA_037349165.1 Choristoneura rosaceana
ATAACCCTCAAAACTACTACTACAAACATATTCTCTGTTTCTTTGGCTTTATTGTGTAATAATTTATGTATCGCATCACATATTTCAGGAATATTAAAGAAATCGATTTTAAACGTAATTCAATACTGCGTCGCTTTGCAGCGCAAGGCGAGAGCAATTCATGGCTGTTTTTTTTTTTTTTCACGCGAGCAGCTGAGTGATTAGACAATTCGAATGTACTCACTTAGAAAAACAATACTTATACCCACTTAAAACTTTTAAATAGTACTTGTTATTTAAATACACCCCACAAACCCTTCTTTTGCTTTCACTCGATCATATTTTTAGTCGTGTTCAAAAATTGAAAATTTAATGTGGGTAGGTGAAGATATTCAAACTACCTTCAATCAACAAAACATCACTAACAAACGAACTATCGTTAACGACAACCCAAAATAACTATCTACGTATTAACGTTAGGCAGACCAAGAAGCTGACTGACCAGGTAACTAACTACGTATTTTACTAACTCAAACTTACATTTTTATTTAAATGTCCTAAACAGAACAACTCTCGTAGTCGTACGAAACTTTATTTTGTTAAGTGAGTAATCTGATTATTTATGTGAGTACAGAAAGTTTCTGTAACACACAACATCATCATCATCGTCATGTGAATTTGCTACAGTAGCATACCTGACAGTGTCAAAATATGAAATTATTGAAGCACGGACTGCCGACACATTGTTTTAACCAAATTAACTCATTGTTATAACTAAATTACGTGATCTTTTTGTGAAAATTTTTATATTAAAATGGAATTGTTTTCGATGTTAGATAACTTTCATCATTTAAAATCGCAACAAAATGAAAACGACTCACCGGGGTTTTTATCTAGTCGGGTTTCCAATAGAGCGCAAGTCTACACAGCGGTGAGTTCCGCCTGGAGCGGAGTTCGGAACAAAAAGACCAGCGGGTGTCTTTCAATGACCAGAACCTGAAACAAAAATCAATCGCGTTTGGTTGCTGCTTGATTTAAAAGTTACTATACCCATCTTTTAGCTACTTTAAGAAAGAATGGAACGATTACATGACCTTTTAGTCCTCGGAGCCGGTACTGCAACGTCTTAGCTTTCTGCACGAAAAGCCACGAGAAGGCCCATGAGGCACAGCAGGACGCAGTCACTTGATGCAGGATCCTTCGCTTCTAGAGACTTCGTTATTTCTCCTCTTCGTCTCTTCTTCTTCTTTCGATGCCTCTTCAATCCTGAAGGTTAGCCTTTAGCTTTTTGTACTCGTCTCTATCAGCAGTCAGCCGTACTCTGAGCTTTGTTCAGTGGACGACAGCATAGAATTTTCCTCATTTCGCAGCTATTTCTATCCGGGTCTTGATTTTCTCTTCGTCTAGTAGCACGAATGGATTCTTCTTATTCCATCTTTGGATAAAATTCAGGTTACGCTACTCGGCCATAATTGATCACTTATCTTGACTATTTTTTCTTTTGTGGTGCATGAGGTCCTCGATCCCGCTTCTGATGTCGGAGAAGGGGGGGTAGGAGGGTAGTCCAGATACAGTCAGGGATGGCTTCTTCATCTAACATCGTAATGGGCGATATTCGGAGATTGAGAAAGACGACAAAGTTAATCAAATCAACACTTTTAATCAGCAAACACTATCAGTATGTACAAGGTAACGTGGACAGTTCCGAAGTCGGTCTATGCGTCCAGTCTCCAGCGCAGCCAGCAAGAGAATGTCCGCATCTTGCTAACCCGGCTCCGTCCTAGCGCGCTACGGCAGGTCAATCGGTCCGGTGTGACGTCACGGAGAGATCGACCAATCATAATCAACCGCGCGCTGCGCTACCGTTGAATATCCGTACTCATGACCATGCTGTCTCCGACAAATTTTATTTTAACAGAACCCTAGAACCCTAATACACATTATTTAATTGCAAAACTATCAATTCGCTACTTATCTTTTGAAAGAAACACAAAAATGCTTCTCCTGAAAAGTAAGCATTTTGTAATTGTGGCTCTTATCGTAGGATACGACGACATACACACACACATTCACCATAATTTAAGTACAGATTTTTTTTATGTTATTCTTAATTTACTAATATTTTTTATCGTTTTTATTATTTTGTTTTACCCTGTTTTATTTACTTTTTGGTGGCAATAAAGATTTTTTGAATTTGAATTTGAATTAGCCAGAGCTTATGGTGGTACTTAGCAACCATTCTATGTCAACGCTCAACTACTCCATTCTCGTAGGGGTTAATCTCGTACGCGGAAGTAACAAGTTTTACATGCCACTGCCCACCCTTTTGACGCACGAAGCGTGAAGATGCACCCCAGATAGTTCCTGTGAAGAGATCAAATGGGATGCCATAGCCCTTTGTTGCTGTCGGTTAAGTGTTTTAAGGGGGTTACTCACCCGTAGAATGGCCGGTACAATTTGTACTGAAGTTAATGATTAATAAAGATATGTTTGTATAAGCTTCTCGGTACCGTACGCTAATTATTATTTAGGACAACTTTTTAACATACAAAAACAATTCAATGGTGCGTGTGAAGTTCCCAATCCGCACTGGACCCAGCAGTGGGATATATGTATAGGCTGGGATGATGACTTAAACAAAAGAAAGGAAAAGAAAATGCACTTATTCAGAACAATACAGAACACACAGCTGAAACTAAAATTATGTACTTTTTTTTAAATAAATGTCTTTTTTTCATTTGACTGGATGGAAAACGAGCAACTGGGTCTCCTGATGGTAAGAGATCACCACCGCCCATAAACATCTGCAACACCAGAGGTATTGCAGATGCGTTGTCAACCTAGAGGCCTAAGATGGGATACGTCAAGTGCCACTGATTTCACCGGCTGTCTTACTCTCCACGCCGAAACACAACAGTGCAAGCACTGCTGCTTCATGATGTTAAACATGGCGTTAAAGTGACAAGGTACAAAAACGATCACTTACTTATACATACGTAAATAGATTCGATTTGTAGCATTCGAACATGGCGGATGTAGACAATATCTAATTTTGCTATATCTGTTTCTTTGGCTAGTTGAAGTATAATTTTGATAGTGTTTTATGCAGCGATTAACCATAACAGTGAACAGTGATCACAAAATTCTATATTGCTCTCGTTTCTGACATTTTCTAACGCGCAAGTTGTTTCCACGTGGTTTCTGGCATTTTACTATCAAGTTGCAAAAACTACAATCACCGCACAACGTCCCTCTCAAAGAGAGTACTTTGACACTGGCCAAATTGTCCTATTAATTAGGACAGAAAGACATATTTCAAAAGAGAAGAAGAAGTACTTATACGTTACGTTGACTGTATGTACAATGCAGATCCACGACAGTAGATATATGTATGTTGTATCGATGTATTAAATATCAAAATTTGCTATTAACGCCAGATCATTGACCTCGTGTACTAATTTAGTTGGTATAGGATCAAGATTTGTATAGCTGCTTGGCAAATAAGAGAGGGGTGCGTGCCAAACCGTCTAACTCGTGAATTACTGTTTTCACCAGTCAGCGGTTTATCACAGGCTTCCGCCAAACGGTTAAGTCGGAAATAAGTTTTTGTTAAAGAAGACCTTTTTAATACAAGTTTTCTTTTTGCTTACTACACTTTTTTTGACTGTCATTTAAACTATATTCTGCAAAGGCGATCCGGGCTTTGTCAGCAAGATGACATCTACGCACATTAAATAAATAAATATCATGGGATACTTGACACCAATTGACCTAGTCCCAAACTAAGCAAAGCTTGTACTATGGACACTAGGCAACGGATAAACATACTTATATAGATAAATACATACTTAAATACATATTAAACATCCAAGACCCGAGGACAAACATTCGAATTATTCATACGAATATCTGCCCCGGCCGGGATTTGAACCCGGGACCTCAAGCTTCGTAGTCACGTTCTCTAACCACTCGGCCATCCGGTCGACATTTTATTATTACTGTACAAATGTAGCACGCGTCTTACAACAGCCGTCGTGCCGTGTGCTCTTAGAGAAGGACAACGAATTAGTCCGAAACATGTCGATCTGAATTCGATCATAGATGCAGGTGGTAGGACCTTGTGCAAGGTCCGCCCGGATTGCTACCACCATCTTGCTCGCTAATACTGCCGTGATGCAGTGCTTGTACTGTATTTCGGCGTGGAGAGTAAGGCAACCGGTGAAATTACTGGCACTTGAGGTATCTCGTCTTAGGCCTCTAGGTTGGTAACGCATCTGCAATCCCCCTGATTTTGCAGGTGTCTGAGCGGTGGTAATCTCTTACCATCAGGAAACCCACTGTTGAATTTGACCTACTTCCAGTAGTCCGATTGACTTGAAATTTGGCATGCTTATGTAAATCTGGTGACAATATAATAGGTAATCTTATAGTGACATCCGGATCGTCTTCTCATTATTCATCGGTATATGGCATCGACTTGAAATTTGGTACGGAAATGTAGTATGACAATTTTTGTCACAACAAGGGCAGTCAGCAAATAAAGCTTGTATTAGAACTGAAAATTTTACCAAAAAACTTATAAGTTTTTATTCAAGTAATAATTCGCTTGACTATGTCGGCGACCGTCATGTATAATATCAAATTTCTTTTTGTCGAATTTTTATGACGGATGGAACGTCTAACCACAAAAACAAGCAAACAAGGAAAAATAATGCAAAGATTTAAAAACTCGTCTGACAACCAACAAATAGAAAACTTGTTTTCGGGGCCTCCCCATTCCTTTCGTTATTTGACTAAAATAAATCTAACCAGGCTTTAATACTAGTATTTATTCATTTTAACTCAAACTCATATCATTTAGGGGCTGTTTCACCATCCATTGATTAATAGAAAAAAAGAAAGAAAAAAAGAAAGAAAGAAAGAAAGAAAGAAAACATTTATTCGTGACAAACATTAAGAACAATGGATGAAAATAAAATAAAGAAAAAAACAAAATATAGTTATGCATGTCACGAAATGGTCCCAAATCAGTAATTTGCCGGTCTTGCGAACAGCGCTGGTCTTCCTTTGGGACCATCTGGTCATCATACATTAAAAAATTACACAATAAAATACAGTGAGACCGATAAAAAAAATAGTTAAAAAAAAACTAGATATAACTAATTAGTGTTAACTAATGTAATACCGTCTCCGTCTATTCGAATAAAACAAATAGAGACGGCATCAAATTTAACCGTCAGTTAACACTAATCAATGGATGGTGGAACAGTCCCTTATTGACGACCGGACCGGACGACCGGATGGCTAAGTGGTTAGAGAACCTGACTACGAAGCTTGAGGTCCCGGGTTCGAATCCCGGCCGGGGCAGATATTTGTATGAATAATACGAATGTTTGTTCTCGGGTCTTGGATGTTCAATATGTATATAAGTATTTATTTATCTATATTTAAGTATGTTTATCCGTTGCCTAGTGTCCATAGTACAAGCTTTGCTTAGTTTGGGACTAGGTCAATTGGTGCCAAGTGTCCCATGATATTTATTTATTTATTGACATATCAAAGTTCACCATTTTTGTTGGAACTGCTTAATAAACAGTTACAAGTTAGTTTATAGCTTTTTACTCATTTAGACCGCCTTGCAGGTAAAAATAAATCTAGATTTAGTAGTTAAACCTAGCTTAAGCTTGACAGTTCCATACATTTTGACACTACTAAACTAAGCTTAACGCTAACTCGAGATTTATGTATTTCCAGCAAGTGGCCATTAGTCCTTTTGTCCATTCGCACCTCCGTATAAGAAAACTGTTAGTACGTACATAAATTAGAAAAAATTACCATTTAATAAAAAATGCATTATGTTTAATAAATTAGCAATATTCAAAAGGTTTTTCAATAATATTGTTAACAATCGTAAATGTTAATGTCAATTATTCCGACTGGACACAGGGGCTGTTTCACCATCCATTGATTAGTGTTAACTGACGGTTAAATGTGATGCCGTCTTCGTCTATTCGAACAAAACAAATAGAGACGGCATCATATTTAACCGTCAGTTAACACTAATCAACACATGGTGAAACAGCACCTTAATGTCATTTGATATCTTTAATGATATCTGTTATTTTTGATCATTCAAGCAGCTCTTTGAATATTATAGAGAACTGTAATTTTAAGTTTTTTTCGTATGATACGGAGAAAACGAGCCGGCGGGTCGCCTGAAGTAAAGCAATTACCGTCGGCCGTATAACCATAATGTAAGATAAATTACAGATGCGTATTTAAATATCTGTCATAACGATACTAAAAAAAAAGTACACGAATAACGCTCTATATGCATTGAATTTTTTAAAAGAAAAGTGTAAACAATACTCCTTATCGGCTTTATTTCAAAACTTTGTCAAAATCAGTAACAGACAATTTGCTAATATAGTTATTAAAAGATTTTTACATGTACTAGTAATAATTCATGGCAATGTTTTTACTAAAAAGATAATTTTAAATTGTTTATCTTATATCTAAAACAAAATAAAAATAAGTGTAAATTTTTGCGAAATCCTTATAACTAAGTAAGTAGCTGTTGAAAAATTACAATCAAAAGAATAAGAATAATTTGAAAGTAGCCGAAAAATCACGAAAGAAAAATTAAAATATTTTTTGCACTTGCTTTAAAAACGCGTAAGCAATTCGAAACCACCGATTGTAATTATTTATACTTATGTACGTAATGTACTATTTAAGATGCAATTAACACAGTAAACCTTTAAAAACACACAGCATAGCACCTGAAACGCACACAAAACGCAAAAGTAACAACACCAAACACCAAAAAACCAAACACTGGCAGGCGGCAAAATCGCGCGACGCCGAATTAAAAAGTTAAATTTAAAAAAATTGACTGTCACTTAGTTGTCAGGGTGTTGTTTTTTTGTCATGGTGTGTTTGGAAGTTTGACGTACCTCGGTCAGCGGCGGCGGGCGGCATGAGTCGGGCTTGCTTCAGGATCGCGAGTATACTGGCTGACAAGTGGCGGTGCTCGGCGGGAGACCCGACGTAGGGATGACCCGGCGATGTCGATGAAGTATCGATGAATAGGAATCTTCATCAAGCTATTTTATAGATAGTTTTTATTTTATTTTGTGCTAGCTTTTGCCCGCAGCGTCGCCCGCTGTTCCCTCAAGAACTGCATTTTTCTGGGATAAAAAGTAGCCTATGTCACTCTCTGGCATAAACTGTCTCTAGGTATACCAAAAATCACGTCGATCCGTCGCTCCGTTTTGACGTGAAAGACGGACAAACATAAAAACACTCACACTTTCGCATTTATAATATTAATATGGATGTCGGAAACGATCCAGCAGAACTAATACGACTAGATCTGTTCCTACTGATTTATTTAGTTTTAGAAATACGAAAAAGTTTCGAAATTAATCAGGTTACGCTACTTAACTAAAACTGTCCACAATACATTTGTCTTTCTTCTGCAGGTGGTAGGACCTTGCGCAAGTTCCGCGCGGATTGCTACCACCATCTTGCTCGCTAATCCTGCCGTGAAACAGCAGTGCTTGCACTGTTGTGTGCCGGCGTGGAGAGTAATACAGCCTGTAAAATTACTGGCGCTTGAGGTATCCCATCTTAGGCCTCTATGTTGGATTGTAACCACTACGCACAAGCCGAGCGAGCGAAGCGAGCGTGCCTCGGCAGCGGCCGGCGAAGTGCCAGAAACGAACGGCGGCGTTTCATGATATGCCTAGGAATTTCATGATCTCCCTAAACGTCACTAGGCATATCGTCAAATGGTGAGTTTGAACGATATGGTGGATGTCCCTTAGCCAATTCATGAAATGGCGTCATTTCACGATATGCCTAGGAATTTCGTGATCTGGCGGATTTTACGATCGGCCGCCGACATTGACATTCTCATTAAATATACGACACAGGCAGGTGACCAATAAAACTGCGGGTTCACAGTGGATGCAGGCCGCTTGCAATCGAAGTAACAGGTCTATGGGTAGGCCTATATGTCCAAATTTGACGGCCTACGGCTGATTTCGTCGTGGTTTTTGGCATAGAGATAGTTTATGGTCCCGAGAATAACGCGATAACCGAATACCACGCGGGCGGAGCTGCGGGCAAAAGCTAGTAAAAAAATAAATTTTATACCACATGATAGGGTTAATATTTAACAAAGTAATCTATCGAGTTATTTCCCATCCCTATCCTCGCGCCTGCGCAGAACCTCCCAAACGCTACCAACCCGCGTCGCCGAGTTGATTGATTCACCAACTTCGTAGCAGGTTGCTCACGTGTTTTCCCCCAGCCTCCTGAGACCCCCCGACCCCCTCTCGTACTAACCTTGTTGGGGGGAAAACCTGCGGTCGCTTGGACAGAAGGAGGTCAGGTTATACTGGCCGGTTTTGTCTGGGCTCAATTTGTTTTAAGAATACAAACTTTGAAAACTATAACGCTCCGTTTAAACGGTCTGCGACTTGCGATTGCGATTAGTCGCGCGTTCATATTTTTATCTTTATCATAGCTCAATTATATATACCTACATAAAGGCTGACCATAATTATAAAAAACCTCGCCATGTTGCGGAAAACCAATAGAACTAATTTCTTGCACTGGTAACACTAAACTCAAATGTCATGTGTCTATTGCTGTCAAAGTTTAACATTATTTGCGCGTGGTATTTTAAAGTGTTATTTTGTGTTTTTCTATTTAAAATTCCGAAGATTATCCATAGCCTTGGAAGAAAAATAATTCACAATGTACAAATTATAAAATTAATAACAACGGGTAGTTATAAATCTCAAAAGGAGGAAATAAACCGTGTGTTTATAAAAAATTTCTTTGTCAAGAACGCGTGGAGCCGTCAAATTCTAATTAACTTGACACCAATTAAAATCGTTTGCATGAAAACCTCTTTGATCTTTTCTACTGAAAAGAAACTGTTCAAGACCAGTTATTTATGCAACTGTATCGTAATAGGGATCCTTAAAACACGAGTGTAGTTTTATAGTGTGGTTTAATAGGGTATTGCAGATGCGTTGCCAACCTAGAGGCCTAAGATGGGATACCTCAAGTGCCTCTAATTTCACCGGCTATCTTACTCTCCACGCCGAAACACAACAGTGCAACTGCTGCTTCACGGCAGGATTAGCGAGCAAGATGGTGGTAGCAATCCACGCGGACCTTGCACAAGGTCCTACCACCTGCTTATCTTCGTTACTATCTTCGTTCAATACACGATATATTTTATATGAAAGTCGTTTTTCTGTGCAAGTTCTTAGTAATGTTACCTATTATTAAAAATAGCTTCTCTTATTTTCCAAGATGGCCGGCGTTTTTCCATTTTTGTTGTTGATTACTGAGATCCATCTGAAACCCTTGTTTTTAACCGCCGACGCAAAATGTTATTTATAAATTTTAAATTACTGGCACTTGAGGTATCCCATCTTAGGCCTCTAGGTTGGCAACGCATCTGCAATCCTGGCGTTGCAGATGTTTATGGGCGATGGTTATTTCTTACCATCAGGAGACCCACTTGCTCGTTTTCCATAAAGTCGAATAAAAAAAATTACATCACATCCTGAAACTACCGTGAGACTCACTCATATTAAATGATATTGTAACGGATAACTCACGTCTTAAATCGAGTTTAGCTCGACATGTTTCGGGTTATTTCGAAACCCTTCATCAATGGAGCACGCTACAATATCATTTAACATCACATCCTGTATAATAACGTGCCGGCAAATTATCTTTGCCTTCTGCGAGCCATGTTTCACTTAAAAAAGCCTTTTTTACTCACAAAAGGCCGTTCCCAAGGCTTGAATTAGGGAAACGGGAATTTCATATGAGAATGTTTATTCTGTGTGAAACATTTTTTTATTGTGCGCCCTTGTTTTTGTTGCGCTATTTCACTCCGCCAGATTGTAATTACTTGTTCATGAGTTTTTCATACTAATGTTGGAATGCAATAATGTGTTGTGATGTATATAATGGGATACACTACCTATATACGATAAACGAAAATCACGAATTTCAAAATACCGATTTTTATAATTCCGAACGTTTTAAAACTCCTAATATGACTATTCCTATTATAAATCCGATTTTTATAAATCCGAATATTAAAAAAAACCTATGGTTTAAAATTACGATTATCAAAATTTCGAATTTTAATACACCGAACAATAAGAAATCCGACTCGATAATAATCCGAAATGTCAAAAATATGAATTGCGATTACTAAAATACCGATTTTTAAAATTCTGAATGTTATTACACAGATCAATAATAAATAAATCCCGACTTAACTTAAGCTATGTAGTTTAGATTGGCCTAAAACAGTATTTTTAGTGTTATTCATTTTCAGCAATGTGACAAAGGTCGCCGGAGCTCCCATTCCGCGCAGACTGACACACAGACTTACAGACAGACACACATAGCGGTCAAACTAATAACACCCCCCTTTTTGATTCGGGGGTTAAATATAGACACCCGCATACAATAGAACAATCAGGATGACTGAATAGCAATTCAGTATCTTTTAAACATAGCGGTATCTTTAAAAAAATGTAAGTACTAAAGTCCTATTAAAACATCTCTTTTTCCAATGTGAAATTAGAATTCGAATTTCAATATAAAAGCTATTAGGAAAGAAATCGGCGAAAGATAATAGATGATTAAAATATCGGAAGGGAAGTTCTGGAAGCAATTTTCTTTTTACAAGATATTCTAACAAGGTTATGAAATTCATTAGTAAAGTTTCCCCTGAATTACGGGGGATACTTTTCATACATTTTTATGGTTTGGTTTTAATTAATTTGGTGGAAAAAGGTTTGCCTGTGGGAAGTACAAAGTACATAGTGTCGAGAGCTGATATTAAATTATATATCTTGGCCTATATACATCCCACTGCTGGACACAGGTGTCCTCTCAGAATGAGAGGGCTTGGGCCGTAGTTCCCACGCGGGCCCAGTTCGGATTGGGAACTTGACACGCACCATTGAATTGCTTTACAGGTTTGTGCAGGTTTGCTCTCGATGTTTTCCTTCACCGCAAAGCCCGTGGTAAATTTCAAATGTAATTCCGCACATTAATTTCGAAGGTGCGAGCCGGGGTTTGAACCCACGAACCTCTGTTTGAGAGGCGATAGGTCAAACCACTAGGCCACGGCTTTAATGTAACTGATATACCTTTTCGATATTATGACCCATTTGATATTTTAATACATTCGGTATTTTAACATTCGATATTTAAAGACGTAACCGTCTAATTCACAGTTTTATATATCATAATCCACATCTTCCTATTTTTTAAGGAAATATATGTTTTCACAACTCAATTTGTCAAAAAATTTACAAAATTATTCAAATAAACAAAAATGCTTGCGTTAAAAAAACAGACTATATAAATAGACAAATTATAATCAAAACATAAACAAGTACATTCCAAATCAAATAATAGCTTCTGAAAATAAATCCCTGAAGGTATAAATAATATTTCAATTTCGCGATTTGCCATGCGAAAAACGTTTTAGTAAAAGCCTTAATTAAGTAAAATCTTCGCTTTGATATTTTAAAGGGACACTTTGATCGTCCAAAAGCTATTAATTTGTATTACAATTATTTTATTCTAACGGCTGCTTTATTTTGACTGAGTTCCTTGGAGTTGGTTGGTAGGCCTCCAACAAGATGGAGCGACGACCTGGCTAAGATCGCGGGATCGCGGTGGATGCGAAAAGCACAAGACCGGTCTGAGTGGAGAGCCTTGGGGGAGACCTATGTCCAGCAGTGGACGTCTTTCGGCTGACATGATGAGTTCCTTTGCGTATAGAGCCATCTACCGGACAGTGAAGTTATATTACCTTAAAACCTATACATAGTGTCTTTGACCGTTGACCTATTAATTGCAGTACAGGTTCGGAACGTGCCAGGCTTCTGGCTGTGGGACGCGCGAGGCCGGCTACTGGCTTCACGCTTTCCCATCGTCCAATACGGGAACATTTCTTGAGCCTGACACGCTTCGAATTGTAACCTGTCTGCAGCTCGGGGTTCGGTCTGCGTTCCCCATAAGTGCCCCTGTGGCAATGACGTCGACCAGCTAGGACATCACGGACTCTCTTGCCAAAAGAGTGCAGGCCGCTTCTGCAGACATGCTGCACTTAATGACATAATACGCCGGTCCCTTGCCACCGTCAACGTGCCTTCGTTGCTTGAGCCCGCAGGTATTGCAAGAGACGATGGTAAGAGACGGATGGCATGAGCCTGATTCCATGGAAGATGGGTCGTGTGCTTGTGTGGGACGCCACTTGCTCTGACACGTTGGCTTCTTCCCATCTCCATGGAACCTGCAAAAGAGCCGGTGCAGCATCCTAAGCGGCTGAAAAGACAAAAGTATCCAAATACAGGGGTCTAGGCACCGAATATGACTTTGTCCCATTCGGTGTCGAGACTCTAGGTCCGTGGAGTCCTAGCGCTTTAAAACATTTTAGACTTTTTTTAAAACTTTTAACTTTTAAAAGATTAGTAGACGTCACAGATGACCGAAGAGCTCCCAGCTTCCTCGGACAAAAATTAGCCTAGCTATTCAAAGAGGAAACGCTGCCAGCATCTTCGGGACCTTGCCTAAGGGGTATTCTTTAGACATTTGTTTTAGTTTTAGGTAAAAAATTTATTTTATGTAAATTAAAATATTTTAGTTATTAATTTATATTTCCATTCTTCCCGTTTCATTGTCAACAATAAATCAAACGACTAGATACGAGTGCCACTACCACGCCACTACCATAGATTTTTGGTGCATAAGCCAATTGACAACCTTAGAGCGACCGCCGAGCGTAGGTATGGAAAGTAATAAATAAAAAAAAAAAAAAAAACATGGGACAATTGACACCAATTGACTTAGTCCCAAACTAAGCAAAGCTATTACTATGGACACTAGGCAACGGATAAACATACTTATATAGATAAATACATACTTAAATACATATTAAACACCCAAGACCCGAGAACAAACATTCGTATTATTCATACAAATATCTGCCCGGCCGGGAATCGAACCCGGGACCTCAAGCTTCATAGTCAGGTTCTCTAACCACTAGGCTATCCGGTCGTCAATAGAGAGAGCTCTCTCCAGGCAGGTGTTATGCCTGGGGACCGAAGTCCTGAGTGAAAGTCCAAAGTGAAGTAGATACAGGACATTGACTTCTGAACTATCTGTGTTTTGTGGTACAATCCTGCGACGCGCGCAGTTATCGCTGCTCATACTGTTTCAAAAGCCGCCCGCTCCGTGAAAACCGCGTCATCCAGCATAGACCCTTATGCCTCCTCTACATATCGACGGATGCGTCGACAGATTGTATCTGCGGATGCGTCCGCCGAGGTGTAGAGGGTGGTTTTTGCTTGTCTGTGGTGGGTATTTAAGGTCGGCCGATGCATCTGCCACTCATCCGTTTGGTGTCGGTTTTTCGACACGGATCAAAGGGTGACAGCGCGAACGTATTGCGCCTGTCCACACGTCTGCCGATGTGTGGACGGATCGTAATTTATCCGAAGATATGGTTGCGGATCCATCTGCCGACGTATCCGTCGATATGTAGAGGAGGCATTAGAGAGGAAACGCTCGGCGCGTCGCGGTAAACTAAGTCTTATTTTGTTTATGCGGCGACCCGGGACGTGAAGGTTATATTCACGGTAGTAATTGCCACTTAACGATGTCGTTGAGCCCTCACAGGCATGTAAGGGGGCCGTGTGAGGGGGCCCCTGCAAGGGTTCTGCAAAAGTAAACAAGACACCACTTAAGGGCATGTCGTGGCAGGAAAAACGGCGCAACCAAGGTCTATTCTTGTTATAGAAAATGTTTTGGCTGTGGAGATTTTTCTATTATCATGTGAGGTTATATTGTCTGGTTTACTGTCATTGTGTACAAATGGAAAATTGACAAATCGAATATAATTCTTTCGTAGCGGAAAATGGCGATTTTAAATAATAGGTTGGGGAAAAAACTTCAATGGAAAATACAAACTGAAATATAGATGCACAGAAAAACCAGAAAAATAATACCAGCGCTGGGAATCGAACCCAGGTCCTCGGCATTCCGTGCCGCGTGCTATACCGCTAAACTACCTAAGCTGCTTAAGTGGCTAAATAAAGAAACAAACAAGCTGAGATATGTGGTGCATAGGAAAAATTCGTGTTCCCTTGTCCCGCGGTGAGGAAGGTGAGGACTGAAAACCAGCAGCTTTGCTGAGTCCTTTACCTCTTCACAAATTAGATATGTTTTATCTGTTTCTTTCATCGTATTTTGTTATGTTATATTTTTGGCTTTGTGAATAAATATTCTTTTATTTTATTTTATTTTTTTATTTATCTACATATATTTCAGTTTCTACTTTCGACTTAGGTTTTACGGGATGACCGTAAAAGTAACAAAAATTTGGAAATGAAATAAAAAATACTGAAATATTTCAAAAATCAATCTTGACAAAACTTCGTATCAAGTAATTTATGTAAACTTGTAATAAAATTTCTTTGGTTGCACGTGTCTTGCTTTTGTTTCTGGGTATAAATGAAAACTGTTAATTCTCTCCCATGATAAAAAGCCAAGAAATAATGACCTTAGATTGAGCTTGTAACGCAAATGAATTACCTGATTATAAGTGAGCACCATCCAATGACACCCGCAACCTTAGTGGATTGCCGATACATTCTTCACTTGATTCTTTGCCTAGAGGGCTTCCTATTTCTCTACTTCTGTATCGCGATACTACAAGGCACTTTCCATTGCAAGCAACATCGGATTGGCTACTTTCTCAAATACAATAAAGCATCTCTTAACTCCGCTAGATGTCCAAATGTCCAATTTTTATTTGCAATATCGACGCGTATTTCAGAAAAGGGATAAAATTTTTACTAATGAATAATGAAAGGAACCAAGATGGTGTAACAACGAAGACGATGGTCGCAATCCTTCCCGATTTAAAGTCGAGAAAACCACCGAAAATCGGTTAACGCCGGCTTAAACCGCCTAAAACCAGTTTGAACCGCCCAAAACCAGTTACAACCGGTTTTCGGCGGTACCCTAAAGCGGTAATGGAAAACAAGTTTAGCACGCAGCATTGCGACTCCAAATTAGGGAGATTGATGGCCTCTCAGGATGAGGGGCCAACGGGAATCGGGAAATGGATTAAAAATCGGGGCGTGTCATAGGATTAAGGGTGTTTACGCTAAAGTGTACAACTACCTTTATGAGAGAAAATTCTGAATGACTGAAAATGATTTGGTTTTAATCGCCAGGGTTGTTGTGAATAGATTGCGCTCTTTGGGGTTTTTTACGTAAAAATAATAATAAAAAAAACCTAACCGATATTAGAATTAAAGTAATTAAAATTAAAAATTTGCACTGAAACCGCTGGATTGAATGATATTTAAATATTTAGATAAAAAGAAAGAAAATAATCCATACTAATATTACAAATGCGAAAGTGTGTTTGTATGTTTGTCCGACTTTCACGCCGTAACGGAGCGACGGATCGATGTGATTTTTGGCATAGTGATACTTTATGGGCCCGAGAGTGACATAGGCTACTTTTTATCCCGGTAAGATGCATAGTTCCCGAGGGAACAGCGCGCGATAACAGAATTCCACGCGGGCGGAGCCGCGGGCAGAACCTAGTAATTTACTTTGTGATAATTTATGTGTCACTATGAAATAAACGATTAATAATAATAATAGTAGTAATTTATTTATAACATTACACAGATTGTAATAGCTGGACATCTGGTATAAAACGTAGGCTACTTTTTATTCCGATATTCCCACGGCATAGGATAAAATCTCAAAACAACCGCTCGGCTTAGACTCATAAAATTAACATGATTGTTATTAATGTAACGTCAATGAAAACCAAGATTTAAGTTTCGGGAATTCCCACAGGTATTTTTAAAAATCCCGAAATTATGTACGCGAAGGCGCGGGTAAACACTAGTTATTAAAATAAGTATACATCGTTCTCGTCAAACTGAACGACATTTCAGATATTTTTTAAACTATTCATTTTTATTTTTATTTTATTATGTATAGTACTTAGAGTTTTCTTTATTCAACTGGATGGCAAACGAGCAAGTGCGTCTCCTGATGGTAAGAGATCACCACCGCCCAACATCTGCAACACCAGGGGGATTTCAGATGCGTTGCCAAAGAGGCCTAAGACGGGATACGTCAAGTGCCAGTAATTTCACCGCCTGTCTTACTCTCTACGCCGAAACACAACAGGGCAAGCACTGCTGCTTCACGGCGGGATTAGCGAGCAAGATGGTGGTAACAATTCGGACCTTGCACAAGGTCCTACCACCTGCAAAGTTTATTCGAAGAAGCAATGTAAAGCAAAATGTTTGATGTTTGTACCATGACAGGCGACGTAAATTACGCTCTAAGATGGCGTAATACTAATTAGGAACTCGGATGGGATAATACTAATTAATTAGTATAAGAATAAGAAAAAGGAAAATCTCAAAAACAATTATTTTTAAAAGGCGCTGATCTAATGTCGTTCAGTTTGATGAAGTACGATTTATGTTTTGACAAGTTCTGCCCGCGACTTCGTCTGCGTGGTATTCGGTTATCGCGCGCTGTTCCGTCGGGAACTGTGCATTTTTCCGGGATAAAAAGTAACCTATGTGAAAAACTAACTCTTTGCCAAAAATCACGTCGATCCGGTTGCTCCGTGTGAAAGACGGACAAACATACAAAAAGCTAGTTCATTATTAATCCGAGCCCCCCATCCGAGTTTTAACTTATTTGTATTTCTTAAACAGTGTTTGAATTTTCGTAAGTTATAAGTTTGACTGCTATGTGTCTGTGTGCATGTCTGTCTGTCTGTGGCACCGTAGCTCTTAAACATGTGGACCGATTTGAATGCGGTTTTTTAAAATTGAAAGCAGCTTTTCTAGCAATGGTTCTTAGATAGGTTTCATCAAGATCAGTTCAGCCGTTTTTAAGATATTGAACTTAGAAGTGACAAAATCGGGAATTTTCGAACTTTTTGTTGGTTAGGTTGTGTTTGATGATTCCTTTTGATTTGAACCCACGATACTTTGCTTAAAGGCTACAAGTCAAACCATTATGCCACCACGGTTTGCAGGTTAGTACGATTTGTAATTGTGTTTGCACCCATTACGCTCTCAACTGTCCGTTCCGACATCGAACCAGTTTATCTCTCGTCCAATCCACGCTCTAAACGCTTTGCCGATATTGGATCCCGGTATCGGGACATCAGATAGTGCTGGCGCGTGTAAGGCCGAAAGTAAGCGTTAGGACGAATATGTGCGATATGCCGAATGAGTCTGCTAGGCGATTCTGTTTTTTCGGTAAAATATGAATACGATAAACACACAACACTCGCATCTGGTTAAGATGGTGAACGGTTGTGTTGCTCTGAAGACGAGGTCTGGTTGAGCTCGAAACGCTTGTGTGATGTGTTCTTACAGTGTGGAGGTGGAGGAACTGCATGAACACGCATATCTTGCGTAAACTTAACGATCATAAGGTCGCGGGTGAGCAAAGAATTATTTTAGTTCATTGATATAGAATGGACCTCCGCAAAGTAACGATTGGTGTTTGGAGTATTTTTGTATTTTTTATTTTATTTCAACTCCAACTTTTGTTTCTTTTACGGTCATCCCGTAAAATCCGTATCGAAAATAGAAACTGAAACATAGATGCACAGAAAAACCAGAAAAAGAGACCAGCGCTGGGAATCGAACCAGGTCCTCAGCACTCCGTGCTGCGTGCCATACCTCTACACCACCACTGGATAGGAGCACAGACACAAATTTCTCCTATACTATGCATCATAAATCTCAGCTTGTTTGTTTTCTTATTTAGTCACTCATCATCGAAAAACTGACCGCTCACCCGGACAAGAGTGTCACTAAAGCAATCAAATTAAGATTGGTCCAGTGGTGGTGTAGAGGTATAGCACGCAGCACGAAGTGCTGAGGACCTGGGTTCCATTCCCAGCGTTGGTCTATTTTTCTGGTTTTTCTGTGCATCTATATTTCGGTTTGTATTTTCGATAACGCTTATTCAAAAAATTTGCTAGTTAAATGTTTTGACTTTGACTTTTTATGGCCACTTGCAGGAAACACATAAATCTCGAGTTAGCGTTAAGCTTAGTTTAGTAGTGTCAAAATGTATGGAACTGTCAAGCTTAAGCCAGGCTTAACAACTAAATCTAGATTTATTTTTACCTGCAAGTGGGTCTTAGTAGGTAGGTAGTTTTGTTAAAAACCAAATTACAATACAAACTTATTTTGTACTAACCCAGCTTAAAATAAACCAAAGAACCCCTTACAAAGTAACAATGTCGTCCAGAGACGACACGGCATCGACCTCAAAGCGCTTTAACATAACAAAAACTAAATAAAATAAAAATTAAGGTTAACTGGATGAGATACCTTTAAAGGATAAGTTCACCTGCGTACATCTTTTTCTCTTGTTAACTGTAATTCTCATATGTTTTAAGTACAATAAAAAAATTACAATACAATACAATGCAACATTTAATGTAGTATGACAAAATAGTTAACAACTTTCAATACAAAAAATCGCCGATATTATTCGGCGAAAGTTAACCGCCAGAAACCGTATCGTCCAATCAGGACGGCTGATTGCGCCTATTGGGCCGGAGGTCGTTTTGAAATGAGAACAGTTTTTTTTTAAACTTGAGTAAATGGCACTCAGGACGTCTTGTAGGCTTTTTTAAATGTCGATTTAAGGCTTCAACTGACATTTCTTGTATGAATCTGACAGGTCTTAAGACCACTTAAACCTAGATTAATAAGCCTGCAAGTGGACGTTAAAGAATTGTTTATAAGATTATTAGTATTTTTTTACTTATTAAGCTTAGCCGACTGTACAGGCGAGAAACACGTATCAGGGGGGATGTCAACATGACATTAGTAGTACAAATGTTTCAACTTGATACGTCAGCATTTTAATTTTTTTTAACCCCAACGCAAAAGAGGGGTGTTATAAATTTGACCGCTATGTGTGTCTGTGTGTTGAACTAAGTTCAGGGTATTTAATTGAATAAAAATATTCGGAGCTATAGCGTCTAATTGACCTCGTTTCTTATAGACGCATTAAAAAAAGAGCTCGGCCACGACATCTAGTGATCATTTTTTGTAATTTTAGTGACAATGCTTTTAAAAAAATTACGTGAGTTCTAAAGGATGTTTTTCTTATGATAATTGGAATGGACACATTAGCCCCGTAGACGACATAGCCCTAGTCGACCTTAGGTACATAATTACGTGTGCCTACGTCAGTGTCAAATGTTTAGAAAATTCTTAGGTTCAAATCAATAAAGCAAGGTGACATCTGCAACTAGACAATGACGACAATTTCATCAGTCATTTTAGGGTCACAATCACAATATACGTACGTACTATTAGAGTCAGTACAAAATACGTCATTATAGAGACGTCATAATATATATGCGTTATATTAGAGTCAGTACAACATGCGTACGTAATATTAGAGTCAGTACAAAATACGTCATCATAGAGACGTCATATATGCGTTATATTAGGGTCAGTACAATATGCGTCATTTTAGAGACGTCATACTTACGTACTATTAGGGTCAGTACGTCACTTTGACGCCCGCAAACTGTCGTCTTAAGGGTTCGTTCCCCCAATGTTGGTCTTATTTTTCTGGTTTTTCTGTGCATCTATATTTCAGTTTGTATTTTCAATTTAGTCTTAAGGCTGTGACAAATTGACGTCATTTGATGTTAGTCCGCGACGTCAAGAAATTACGTCTCTTACGTCAAACAGTACTGTAAACGGACGTCATAATGACGTAAAATGCTACCTGGAAGATTCGAATGTAGTTTAGATATTTAAACCAAATAACAATGATATAGTTCGGGCGTTTCAGCTAACGATGCGAAACAAGCAAGTTGTGGTTCTGTATATATATTAGAGTTCTGTTGAATTGAGAACGTAATCCGATCAGGAGCGCGCTTGAGGCAACGCCCGCGTCACAATTTAGCAGCGTATTGTTGCTGTGCGAGTTACAAGAGCAAGCGATTTAAAGTCACAGCTCAGTAATCACTAAAGGGCCAATCAACTTTTTTACAAACACTAATCTGTCCGCGACATTTTTCAAAAAATTGCAGACTTTTGTAAGTAAACATGTTTTTCCGTAATTTAATAGATGGTGTACCTACATGAATACATGCCATCCTACGTAAGTTCAACGTATCAAACCGTGAAATATCTTCTTGGAAGTACTATTAGTATTTTTTGGTAACGCCAGAGACAAATTTGGTAACACAGGAGACGCCGAAAGTGTTGGTAAAATAGTTGATTGGCCCTAATTAGTAACTTTATTTGCTAGAACATAGGTATGTAGGTACAATAGTGGATGGTGGTATTTTATATTTTGGTCGCTTATGTCTTACCCGCAAATGCAGGTGTACAAATATTTATCATTCCATTTACCATTTATAGTAATTTTATCATTTCAATTAAATGAAAAGCAATAGTAAAATTATAATTAAAATAATTTATAACAATGTAGAACATCAAAATAGCATGGCGCTAGGCGAAAATAGGTGAATGAAGCAGCATTTCTATTGATTCACGACAAACACATTCCTCGTAACACAACCTCGTACATATCTAGTGTGTGTTCTCGTATGGTTTTTTTTTATCCGACTGGGTAGCAAACGAGCAAGTGAGTCTCCTGATGGTATGAGATCACCACCGCCCATAAACATCAGCAACGCCAGGGGTATTACAGATGCGTTGCCAACCTAGAGTTCTAAGATGGGATACCTCAAGTGCCAGTAATTTCACCGGCTGTCTTGCTCTCCACGCCGAAACACTGCAAGCACTGCTTCTTCACGGCAGGATTAGCGAGCAAGATAGTGGTAGCAATCCGGGCGAAACTTGCACTAGGTCTGACTGCAAAAGATTATTTGCGGGGCACAAGGTGAATTCCGTTGCCTAGTACCCATAGTACAAGCTTTGCTTAGTTTGGGACTAGGTCAATTGGTGTCAAGTGTCCCATGATATTTATTATTATTCTCTTTATTTCCTTTTATTCTTAGGATTAGGTTTTTATAATAGTTATAAAAAGTAAAATACAGAAAAGTACATACAAAATAAAAAAAAATATAAAAACCTAACCTAGTTTGCCACCGGTAACGGAGCAGGGCCTAAGTTATCGGTGGTCAGGGCTGCAGAGTGAGGAACCTCCGGACGATGCGTGCCGTGTCCAGAAGTACCGCCTTCTGTATCTGGCCCTTGATCCAGCCATCTAGCGAGAGTCTCTTGAGATGTTGGTCGAGGCTCTTCGCTATTAGACCGTTTGCCGAAACGACTATCGGGACAATGATCGTCGAGTCAACATCCCACATAGCAGTCACCTCGTGAGCCAAGTCAAGGTACTTGCTGAGTTTGTCCTTCTCGGCCTTCACGAGGTTCTCGTCATGCGGGATGGTGATGTCGATGAGCATTGTCTGGCGGTTTGATCGATCTGTCAGCACGATATCAGGCTTATTGGCTACAATAGTCCTGTCCGTGATGACAGATCGATCCCAATAGAGCGTGGCACGACCATTTTCGAGAACTGGCGCAGGGACATACCTATAATACGGCACCTCAGAGTGTACAAGGTCGTATCGAAGAGCAAGTTGCTGGTGGATAATCCTGGCTACTAAGTTATGTCTGTGCAAATACTCACCGTTAGCAAGATGAGAACAACCGGAGATAATATGCCTGAGTGACTCCCCAGGACGGCGGCATACCCGACAAATGTCGACCGTACCGTCCTTCAGGATATACCTCCGGTAATTGTTCGTCATGATAACTTCGTCAGCAATTGCACACACAAAACTCTCGGTTTCCCCAAAGAGGTCCCCGAAACGTAACCAGGTCACCGACGCGAGAAGGTCTACATCAGGCCCTATCAGGGCCTTGTAGAACCGCCCGTGTAGCTCCTTGCTGTTCCATACGTTCTTGCGATCTTCCGTGCTCATTACCATAGGTCTGCGCCAATTTTCGTTTGCCAAGGATAGCGGGGTGAGGTGTCTGTCTACTGCCACAACATCGCGATGCATCCCACACTCGTTGTTAAGGAAATAATCCCTAAGTCTGCATACCTCGCGGTTGTGGAGATTTTTGGCATTAAGAAAGCCGCGACCTCCACATTTCCGTGGGATGTACAGCCTCATGACAGACGAACGTGGGTGTAGCATGCGATGGGTAGTAAGTAGTAGGCGGACCCTCCGGTCCAGAGCCTCCAGTTCAGTCTGAGTCCACCTTAGTATGCCAAAGGAGTATGTAAGCATTATTATTATAATTCGCTCATAACTTGCGCCCGCGCCAGGTTACCGTTGCTACGTTAATGAGGCGGTTTGATAGGATTCCTGTAAACGAACACCGCGCTAAGACTAACTGCGCAGACGCGATATTAGACAAAGAATCCCTACTAATATTACAAATGCAAAAGTAACTCTGTCTGTCTGTCTGTCTGTTACGCTTTCACGTCGAAACTACTGAACCGATTTTGATGAAATTTGGTATATAGGTAGTTTGAACCCCAAGGATCAACATAGAATACCTTTTATTCCGGTAGAGGGCGCCACCGCGCGATAACCTAGATCCGCGCAGACAAAGTCGAGGGCTTAAGCTAATATACAATAAGATAGTTGAATCCTTTGAAAGAAAAAATCGATTAAGAGTGTTTATACCAGCTGAGCTGGCAACGTTGCATTTTTATTAGTTTTTCTCGATTATTCCTTAAAAATTGAATGAAAATTAAAAATTTTGGCTGATAGAACAGTTCTTAATATATAAGTTAATGTGTCTACTCCAATAATTATTCGTTATCGAAATCACGCAGGTGGTAGGACCTTGCAAGGTCCGCCCGGATTGTTACCACCTCTTGCTCGCTAATCCTGCCGTGAAGCAGCAGTGCTTGCACTGTTGTGTTTCGGCGTGGAGAGTAAGACAGCCGGTGAAATTACTGGCACATGAGGCATCCCATCTTAGGCCTCTAGGTTGGCAACGCAACAGCAATACCCCTGGTGTTGCAGATGTTTATGGGCGGTGGAGATTTCTTACCACCAGGAGACCCACTTGCTCGTTTGCCTTCCAGTCGAAAAAAAAAAGAAATTTATATTCTTTAAAAATGAATAAATGTTTATAAACGGTTTTTAAAGAAATTTTAAACAAAATATATTGAGCCACACAAACCTCTAATATAAGCAGTGGACGGATAACGGATGCAATTTACGTCAAAACCATGTCGAACGATATACATAATATGGATATGATTAATATTGGTTTAAAAAATACGCCTGAATCAAAAACGTCGCCAATAAAGACAACTAATCTAATCTAATCTAAAAGTCTGTAGAGGTATCCCACTGCTGGGGAAAGGGCTCCCCCCCTGTCATCCACTCGAAAGGCGTCCAGACAAAAACAATAAAGACAACTAAAAAGTAAAAAATTATTATGCACTTCCTAGCTGTTGCCCGCGACTTCATCTGCGAAGAATTCGTTTATCCCTATCCCGCGGGGACTATGCTGATTTTTCGCACAATTAGCCTAAATTAATTTAGCATAAGTACACCTAGTAATATTTTTATAAGCGTCGTCGGTGTCGGGGGACCGCTAATTAAGGTAATTACTTAAAAAAAAAAAGATTTGTACTTCAGTTTTCTGTTAACCTTGTTAGTGCAGATTCGGAGGACGCGTTGCGGTATACATAATTGTTGCATTTTGAATGATTTTGCCATACAACGAGAAAACGCAGCCAGCCTTATGGGCACCCTGCCCAATAGCAGCGACTTGGTTGATATTTGTAAATATGGATTTTAAGGATTAGAGTAAGTTAGTTCTAGTTTTTTTTTATTTATTTCTGTTAATTATTGTATATATTATTTGTTTGTTTATAAAAAAAATGATTCAATGATAATGTAAGGTTTTGTTGTTACTAGAAATGTCACCGACCAAGGGTACCTAATTAATTAAGGCATGCGTAAAGTTACATCATTTTGTACGATTAGCATGGATACATCTCTTTGTAGTTGACTGTACTATAATATTAATCGAATTTTATAAAAGTCTTATCCATCTTATACTTTCGTCACCATACTGCATCCATCATCCGTCCTTTAAATATAAGAAACCCACACAAGTTTAATAAGTATGAAAAACTTAAGAAATAAAGGAGCTAATAATATTCAAATGGCCCAAGAAACTCGGCCTATATTACCCCTTAAACAATTACTTTCAAACTCAACGATTTATCCCCCAACTTTTGGCTTCATGAATATACAATTTCAAATATTAAAGACTATGTTTCACCCGTTACGCTGGAGTGGAAAATTTTGTGAAACCCAGCGTTTAGTCATTTGTCCTACGGGATTCTCTTCAATCGCATAATTTTTTTAGACTATTATTGTTTCGCATAATTGATTTGGCATAATTTGTATTGCCATAATAGTACTGTCGCATAGTAATCTTTTGGCCTACTACTTTTTTGGCGTATTAAGCTATTAGAATAATTTCAGTTGGAATAATTTGTATTAAACTAATACACATTATGCATATCGAGGGTATTCTGGCAAAGCAGAATACGTGCAAAATTAAAAAAAAATAGTTACATAAATAGGCATACTCATTTTTTCTGCTTTATTTAGCTAGCAAAACCGTATAAGTAAATAAATATTATGCACTTATCCGGTTCTGCCAGAATAGGAACTCTCTATAATATTATTGTTTGGGCTATTGATTATTTGCTTGATTGTTCGTGCGTTTTGGTCACAATTCATACTAACCACTCCTCGCTTCACTCGTCGTACCTAATTTTTTCTTTTTTTCAGCATGTCACGATATGCCCGGTGTTTCGGACAGCCACGCGAGGCTGCGTAATAGTATTTAAGTTAAAATGTATTATATAGTCTAATTAGATATAAGTGACGTGTAAATATTATGAATACATAGTCTAATTAGGTTTAATTAGTTTCTAGTTAGATTTAATTAGGTTAAGTTTCCGAAATAAAGTTGATTTCTGTTATTCATTCGCGACCCTAGCCCACACCGATTAATAAACGATAAAACAGCGACATGAGTGGGCTAGGGCACCCCGATCCTTAGTAAATTAGGCTAATTTATACATAGTAGACTAAGTCGATTTAGAACAGCGATCGAAATTCCGCGAATCGATAGCGAAAATGGCGATAATTCAGTGCGGTTTCTGAAACTCAGCGACCAATGAGACCGCCTGAATTATCGCCAATCAGAGGGAAGTCGTCGGCCCGCCGCTCGGGTATAAATACGACGGCTTACCTCTCAACATCATTCAGTCGTCTTCGAGTCCTGCGATTAGCCTTCCGAATACCATCGAATCCAAGCGAGCCAAGCGATTTCCCCGGACCCCGTACCCCTCTCAACCTGCGACCCCTGGCATTTTTAATTGGATTTCGATTTCTGCACATACGACGACTAGGCTTAACGATACTTACTTGCGATATTGTACCCGAAATACAGTCCACTATTCTACGACCTGCGTTTAATTTTGAAACACGAGAACCCGAGGCTGTCGTGTCGACGACACCCGGTATAAAGCTAGGAATATCAACGAATGCGTTGCTCTTGTCGATCTGCCGTATTGTTTCTCAGGCACATCTAAATATGCCTGGCCAACTTTTAGGCATATCATGAAATGGCGCCATTTCATGATGTGCCTTGGAATTTCGTGATCTGGCGGATTCTACGGCCGCCGACGTATAGACCAGCTGCTTTTTACACGAATTGATAATAACCGCCCCGAATACTTCCGAAGCACCAGAAATCATTTCGTTCAAAAAAAAAAATCAAGACTCTGCTTCTCGATTAAATGAAATACGAAGCAAAATACCTTCTACGCAGAAGTGCGAACTCGTTAGTCCAGGTTCAATATACGAAGTTTCTCTCGAGCACTAGGATTTTGATGTGGCGTTTTAGGACGCTGAGCTTTTAAGGCTGTTTATACATGCTGGGATGGCAATGTTGCATTTTTACAATACAATACAATACAATACAATACAATACAAAGACACCGGAAATAGTAAGTGATACAGAGAAAACAAATACATAGAGAAAAAAAATTACACGGTAAGCAATAGGCGGCCTTATCGCTTAAGAGCGATCTCTTCCAGGCAACCTTTTTACGGAAAGAAGGAAGGACTAGTTTTCAATAGGTGGTGCATCAAAAGTAGATCAGAAAATTAGTATAACAAAAATACATCTACGAACGAATATACGTCTAAAATAAATATACCTAGGCAGGGAGATGAACAGCAGCAAATAAAGAGATTAAATTTTTGTTAGTTTTCTCGATTATTCCTTAAAAATTGAATGAAAATTAAAAATCTGGTCTTGGTAATTTTGATACTTCTGCTATAAGAATTTATTTTTGTTTTATTCAACTACCTACCATCCTCAAAGCGAAAAATATTATAAGATTATATGAGAATTAAAATGTTAGAAGAAATGCTAAACCTGTCAAAATGGTCCAAAAATCAATATGTTTGGACTACGTAAATGAGCAATGACAAAGTCTAGGGATGTAAAAAAATAATCGATTATTAAAAAAATCGATTTTTTTTAATAATCGATTTTTATTAATCAATTTATTGACCAAGAATAATCGATTTTTTATTAATCGATTTTTTATTTCGCTTTCGATTTTTTTCAATAGTCGCAGCTTTGAATTACTAAGTAGATGATTTATTTCGTGGTTTCACATCGTACATCGAACAGCAGCTCTATAATAGTATTACTTGCAACGCCATCTAGTGTCTAACGAACATAAAGTATTTTTTTATTATGGCAGCACTCAAAAAGTAGTAGCTTTTGATTATTGAGTTGGGTTGTTTTATTAATTTATCAAAAAATCGTTTTTTTTAAATCGATTATTTTTTGTAAAAAAATCGATTTTTGGAAAATCGATTATTATTTGGTAAAAAGAATCGATTAATATAAAAATCGATTTTTCTCCAGCCAAGTCACATCCCTCAAAGTTCATAAAATTTACCAAGGGACTCACTTTATTTCCTAAAGTGCACCAACAAATTTCACACATTACTTAATACGTGAATTTTGATGCAGTTTGAAGAGTCTCGAGTATAATTTAATATCTGGAAAATTTAAATATTATCTAAGTACCAACATTGTTTAATCAGTGTAAGGCAAGTGTTATCAGCCACATTTTTTTTAATTAGGCGCGGTTTTGCGTGGACAGCTTAGTTTTTGTATCATATGTTATCAAAGTCAAAGTCAAAATCTCTTTATTCAATTTAGGCTATAACAAGCACTTATGAACGTCAAAAAAAATCTACCACCGGTTCGGAAAAAACCTCTGTTGACAAGAATCCGGCAAGAAACTCAACGAGGTATTTTTTTTTAAACAGGTTCACAATATATATGATATCTATTTATTATACTTCTATAACACAACTTTATTTTTAACAATTACTACTGTATCTATTATGCCTCGTCCATATTGTTTCCTTTGTCAATCCAACCGATATCAGTCTCGTTGCAAATGAAGGGTGAATTCATCTACTGCTCAGTTTATATCTTTATTCAGTTCCGTACCCCAGGAATAACAAATGGAACCCTTTTTAACCGACTTCAAAGAAAGGAGGAGGTTTTCTATTCAGTTGTATTTTTTTGTGTTTTTGTTACCTCAGAACTCCGTCATTTAATTAATTATTATTATATGCTTTGTTTTTTGTCTTTGTTGTATTGTCACTCAATCTCTTTCTCTCTTCTCAGTGTTCGTCTTGCGCAGTGCCTAAGTGTTAAACTGTTATACTGTGTAAGTTTCTTTGATATAAATAAATAGATTAATAAATTTATGAACCGATTTAATATTTTTTTTCGTTCGTTTAGGAATGCCTTCAATTAGTTCCCATAAGCACCAAAGAAGAAGAAGATCGGATCTTAAGGAAATCGAGGGAACTCTTAAAATATTGTATGGATAAATATTTGACCAACAGAGCTACTACTCAATAACAAGTACATCACGGGTTGAATTTCAATTACTTTAACTTGGTTAAATAAAAATCCACCAGTCGCTTCTCGCTCATCGTCGGTGGTGGGACAAGGTTCTCTATTGGATGGCATAAAATTATTTGTAATATTATTGTTACGCATAATTGCTTTTAGCCGAATTAGCGATGTGCATACTCATCATTACGCATATTTTTTTACGCATAAAATTAAAAAAAACATAAATACAGAATATTTCACACGAAAACACAAGCCGAAACATGAATGCACAGAAAAACCAGAAAAATAGACCAGCGCTGGGAATCGAACCCAGGTCCTCAGCATTCCGTGCTGCGTGCTATTCCCCTACACCACCACTGGACTGTCCAGTGGTGGTGTAGGGGAATAGCACGCAGCACGGAATGCTGAGGACCTGGGTTCGATTCCCAGCGCTGGTCTATTTTTCTGGTTTTTCTGTGCATTCATGTTTCGGCTTGTGTTTTCGTGTGAAATATTAAACTTTCACGGGATAACCGTAAAAGAAACAAAAAAATTTGGAGTTGAAATAAAAAATACAAAAAGACTCCAAATCGTAATCTTGATAAATACAGAAAGCATCATCTTCATGAAGACTATAACGTCAAATAGCATAAATACAAAAAGTCATAATAATAAATTTTCATCATTACAAAGTGCATAACCACAATCACGAGATTGATGAACTAAGAGAAAAGGTTAGTTTTATGTTAATACTAGCTTTTACCCGCGGCTTCGCACGCGTAAACTAATCGGTCTGGTAGTTGCACTTGAAATTTTCAGGATTTTAAAAAATTCCCCTGGCAATTTCCAAAATTTATATCGTGGTCTTCCTTCATTGAGGTTGTGTTGTGAATAGCTGTACAAAATTCAAGACTCTAAACCCAGTGCTGAAATTTCAAAAATGTTGCCTATCCAAATTCAAATCATTTATTCAGTAAATAGGCCGCAATGGGCACTTTTATACGTCATTTTTTAAACTACCAGCGCTTTCGGAAAGACCATCATTGCCAAGAAGAATGCGCCGCATGATAGGTACTTGGCAGAAAGTCATTTGTTTTCAAAATATTTCAATACTATCCCGTGAGAATATCCGGATAAAAAGTAGCGTATGTGTTATTCTAGACATCGAGTTACCTTCATACCAAATTTCATGACTCTTAGCCCAGCGGTTATTATTTCAAGATTTTATCCCTATCCCGTGGGAATATCGAGATAAAAAGTAGCCTATCTATTATTCCAGAGGTCCAGCTACCTACATACTAAATTTCATGGCTCTAAGCACAGCGGTTGTTATTTCTAGATTTTATCCCTAGGTATCCAAAAAGTGGCCTATGTGTTATTCTAGACGGCCAACTACCTATATACCAAATTTCATGACGCTAAGGGTAGCGGTTATTATTTCAAGATTTTATCCCTATCCCGTGGGAATATCGGGTTAAAAAATAGCATATGTATTATTTCATTGGTCGAGCTACCTACATACCGAATTTCATGGCTCTAGTCCCAGTGGTTGTTATTTCGAGATTTCATCCCTGGGTATCCCGTGGGAATATCGGGTCAAAAAGTCGCCTATGAGTAATTCCAGACGTCCACCTACCTACATACCAAATTTAATGACTCCAAGCCCAGCGGTTGTTATTTCAAGATTTTATCCCTATCCCGTGGGAATATCGGGATAAAAAGTATCCTATGTCCGTCTCCTGGCTTTAAGCTACCTCCCTACCAATTTTCAGCCAAATCTGTTCTGCCGTTCTTGAGTTATAAGTGGTGTAACTAACACGACTTTCTTTTATATATATAGATATATTTAGGTTCTAAGGCGAGGTCGACGGACGTCCGTGAAGCGAACCTCCTATTTCTGCGTTGCTTGGGCGATTTGCGCTTGGATATCATACTAACCTAGCCTAACCTAATGTACCTGACGTGATCTAACCTAACTAAATATTTTGTTGTTCATTTATTAATCGTCAAACGGTGAGTTTTGAACGATATGGCGGATGTCCCTTAGCGAATTCATGAAATGGCACCATTTCACAATATGCCTAGGAATTTCGTGATCTGGCGGATTTTACGATCGGCCGCCGACATATTTTATATAAGTGGTAGAAAAAAAAGTAATAAATATATTCAAAATATTCGATGTCTATTTATATTTTTATCCCTCAAATCCGCCTCAAATGTATTTTCTGTGTATCGAACATGTGTAAACAAACGTTTATTCCGTGTCTCAGTGAAGATCACAAATTGATTACCAGCAACCCCCACGAGAATCCACGAGCAGACTCTAGTGTAAAAAGCTCTTAACCGAGAAATTTCATTTTTCCTCACTCGCCATGTACGCGGAAAACTGTCCTCTAGGGGCCGGCCGAATCACACTTACACTTCCTCAGAATTACTGGACCCTCCGGGGAATCGAACCTGGGAACCACTCGACAAAGGACGGGTAATTCGGACGCCAATTTATTGTCCAAATGCCGTCCCGTGGGATGAGCTGTATTGGCAGGAAAAGTCGGAGAAAAGAGGTCATGCTTCCGTTTTATACGTTAGTTTCACGTGTACCTTATCTAATCTCTGGACAGTGCCTGAAATTACGAATAGAGTTCCATCTTAGGAATTAAAAAGACTTTTTAACAGAAAAATTAAATCGCCGAAAAAACTGTAAAGCAAAAAGTACTAAAGTTAAGTATTTAGGTACACTGGGCCCGCTGACCTTAGCCTCTGGACAAATACGAATACTACTGGCTTAGCAAGATATTTATAACCAAACTGCAAAGTATCATAACAATCAGTCCAATATTTACCGAAAAACTAACGGTTTTCAATGTATCACTTTGGAGTAGCCTGTGTATTTGGATGATCTGATTTCATAGACTTCTTTTCTTGTCTAATTAAGCAAATAACTATTGTAAGATTGCTAAGTATCAGTCTTATCCATGGTTTCATTATTAGTGCGGAGGCTAAGGTCACCTTGTATGTAAGTTAAATACAGCGTGGTAATGCTGCCAGCCTTCTGGGCACCTTACCACCTGGCAGCGATTTTGGGCAAATTTTTTATTTATAAGTTTAGTTTGTATGTAGTTTTAGTTCATCATCATCATCATCTCAGCCTATATACGTCCTACTGCTGGGCACAGGCCTCCTCTCGGAATGAGAGGGCTTGGGCCATAGTTCCCACGCGGGCCCAGTGCGGATTGGAAACTTCACACGCACCATTGAATTGCTTCGCAGGTTTGTGCAGGTTTCCTCACGATGTTTTCCTTCACCGCAAAGCTCGTGGTAAATTGCGCACATGAATTTCGAAAAACTCAGAGGTGCGAGCCGGGATTTGAACCCACGACCCTCTGCTTGAGAGGCGATAGGTCAAACCACTAGGCCACCACGGCTACGGGTAGTTCTAGTTACGTTTTTTTTTTATTTGTACCGTGTTGTTTTATTAATAAATACCCCACTAAGAAGGAGCTTTGAGTTAATGATTCTTTGGAACTGATCTGATGCTGAAGCCGGAAGGTAGGCAACGGAACTCTGTTATAAAACAACGTAAATAAGCCGTGTTTGGGCTTAATGGAATCGTTGTGAGATGTAATTTGGCTACGAATCACTAAAAAATGAGAAATAAAGACATTTAAAAAAAAAGTAAAACCGACTGCGATAAAACGATTTAGATTTATTTTTTATTTCACTGGATGGCAAACGAGCAAGTGGGTCTCCTGATGGTAAGAGGTCACCACCACCCATAAACATCTGCAACGTTGCCAACCTAGCGGCTTAAGATGGGATATCTCAAGTGCCAGTAATTTCACCGGCTGTCTTACTCTCCACGCCGAAACACAACAGTTCAAGCACGGCTTCACGGCAGGATTAGCGAGCAAGATGGTGGTAGCAATCCGGGTGGATGCACAAAGTTCTACCACCTGCAATAGTTTAAGGTGATGATGATGACAGTGAAAGTAAAATAACCAACGTCCACATATAAGAAAACTTTATTAATATAAAATGCAATAATATGCTACAATGACATATAACTCACACTCACAAATGTGTTACATACCCCAGCGGGCATGAACACGACCAAAATTATCCTCTAAAAGAACAAAAATAATCACTTTTATTTGTAAATATTTTATAGGTTAACTATATATATACCTATATATAGTCGCGGCTTGTTGGAAGAATGCCGTTAAATATAATATAATTTGTTTAAATATGATACAAGATTGTGATTGGTTGGAGCGCGTCCGTCTGCCCTGGATGACAACTAGAGACGCCATTTTGAAAAACTATCTCTATCCCATTCTTTTTAACGAGTTAGAGCAGTTACGTACACGATGATCTGAATCCGTGGAAGAACCAGAGTACTCGTTAAACTATTTGTATTGTGAAATCGGATGAGAAGTCGGATCTAGTGCGTCAACCATACAAATAGTTTTACGATTACAAGCGTTTTCACATTATCCGATCCGACATCGATATCGGACGACGATAGACGACATCCGATAGCCGACATGTGCTGCATTCACATATTTCCAACAAAATCGTTTCGATACGGTCGGCTCAAAATGGCCGACATGGCAGACAATTTAGATATACGCAAAGCACACATGCAAACTTGATAAAATTTGCATGTGTGGACGATGTGGTTTGGACGATAGTCCAACAGCCCACGGGCTCGGATCGGATCGGATAATATGAACACGCTCGCGGATTTTCACGAATCCGGATCCAACTTAGTGCTTTCACTAAACTAAACAAATAAAACTAAAACAATAATTTTTAGTTTGTCAGATGCTTGCATGTTGTAAATGACGAGTTCAGCGTTACACACGAGGACAGACAGACGCACGATATCTAAGCTAACGGCCACTTGCGTGCCCATTAAATGCGCATAAAATAATGATAAAAAACTTAATACACAGTTTACCGATATACCCCCTTATTCATAAAACTTAACAAGCCTATGTTAACTAACAAATGCTTTGTCCCTTTCTAACAAATACAAATGTCGAAGTGACAGATAAGGACAAACGAATTTTAGCGGCATTTTAACTAAAATAGGTTTGATTGTCGTTTATGAATAAGGGGGTTAACCTTCAAAGTTACGAACACTAGCAACCTAGAATACTGAAAACAATGGCTTGGTCTTCGACCTTTGCAACGAACGAGGGTTTCTTAACAAATATCGCTAGATGGCGTTAGTATCGAGAGGTCCTTTTGACGCTAGTCTTGCTTTTGATTGGCGCATTTATTTAACCAATCGCAAACAAGGCTCGGATACCGGTTATTTCCAAACCGTTATTATGTAGTTGGCGCAAAACCTTTTCATTTTGGTTTCGTTCGCGAAACCGTTATTTTTAAACCGGTTTTTAAGGGAACATTTCCACAAAATTTATGTCAGATTAACCGGTTTAGAACAATAAAAACCGGTTTATTCCGGCGCAGGATAAACGTCGCTGCCTGCCGTCGGCCGGTCAGCTGTCACTCGTCGAATAAACCGGTTTATTTAGGTTATAGTTAAGTTCTTAAAAACGTTCGCCTTCTTATGAAAGTTCGAAGTTAAACCGAAATAAACCGGTATTTACCTACCGCTATTTTATAATCTGGTTCCGAGCCTTGGTTGTCAAACTGATCTTACAATACTAGCGCCATCTATCCTGTCAGAGAAACCCTCATTACATGAAACGCAGTGCCGCTTTCTCAGCCTTAAATGTTATATTAATATAATTGAATCAATCACCTATTTTACCGACACTTCGGGCGTCTCCTGCGTTACCAAAATTGTCTCTGGCGTTGCCTAAAAAATCGCACTTCCAACAAGATATTTCAAGGTTTAATAGGTTGAACTTACGTAGGATGGCATGTATTCACGTGCACCATCTATTTAATTACAGAAAAAACATGTTTACTTATAAAAATCTGCAAATTGTTTGAAAAATTTCGCAGATAAATTAGTGTCGGTAAAAAAGTTTGGCCTAGTTACTCATTTTTAATTGAATAAGCAAAATATGTCTTTCATTAATTTGTTACATTGGTGTTATTTTGAGGTATTCAGCTTCACAAATGATTATTATTTTACTAACAAATCAGAGATGTGTAGCTCGCACGCGAGTGATTCAAAAGACATACTTACAACTCTTGACATACAACTTTTTTGAATTTTAATTTATTTTTGTTATTTCGTACTTTGTCAGGAATATGATTTCTTCCTTACTTTTCTTTATAACTAAAGTCGGTATAGCTCTCTCGCTCTTGCAAGCTGGCGCGAGTGAGACTACCGAGCGAAAGCAATGCATACAATGTATTGACCTAATGACGCTATCCAGAACCCTGCAGACATTCATTGGACCAAGGAACCCAAATTAATTAGTAATATATGTACCTACATGTTAAGAGGTAGATAATGTTGTTAACGCGCTGGAATAGAAGCGAACAGCGACAACAGAAGCGAGCAGACACTGCGTTTCATTATAGATTCAACAAATAATTTCAACAGGCGTACTATGCGTTAGAGAAACTTATGGATATGACTGGCCAAATACACTCGCTGCCTATCAACTTTAGGAGTAATAACGGATAATACCGACATGGAAATACCGACCCTGTTTTTCGAGTTCTTGCCCATAGAAGTTCACATCAGTTTCTACACGAAAAACAGGGTCGGTATTATCTGGCCCGGGAATGAGTCACCCAATTTTAAAGCTAGCAACTGGCAGCATATAAAAGTGTAATTTTCTGAAATAACAAGAATAGGTATGTTGGCGAATTGCGATTTTAGAAAAAAGGTTCTTAATTCAATTTATAGAACTAACTTATAATGTCAAGAAGACAAAAAAATCTTTAAATTGGATTAAGATTGGTGAAAAATACATTTTTATTAAATACGCATGTCGTCGATTCACATCGATGTAAAGTTCCCTCAAAAGCAAAAACCAAAGGCGTAAGTTACAAAAATGTAAAACGGCAACATTTAGTACTGGCCGCGAGTGGTGTTGCCACCAAAATCCTGTTCCTCGAAACGCGTAGTAAAACAGATATCCATCAAAAACGGTCACGTAAACTCGTCCAACAGATCAAAGTAATATTGCCACCTTTAAACATAAAGGGTTACAAGCCAGCTAACCTAACGCTCAAGCGCCAAGGTTCCCCTTTAAAGGGGGAAGTGTTTCGGCCAGTGCACCCAGGCAACAACGTCACTAAATTTATAAAAAAATGAATGTGCAACTTTTTCGATGGTTTTTTTTTCATCAAACAAGTTCGCGCTTTAAACGCATCAACATACAAACTAAGATGCTATACTGTTTAATATTAAATTTTTACTAATTGGCTTTATAACAACCGTTTTAAGAAGCACTGGAATGTATTGTATACACAGATATATTATATTTATTTGCTATTGCAACCATATTGCGAAAATACAAGATTACATCCATAGTCTTATATACTGCGTAACCGTCGCACTCATAAATGTCTTTTAACTTGAATCCCCTTAAAAGTTTTGTAAAGATTGTCGTCACTGCTGAGGGATCAATGTTAACTGACATATTTGAGCGCGACGGTAAAACAACACAGAAATGACAAGTTAAAATACAAAATCAAGCTTTAGTTCGTAATTAAACGTCTAATCATTTTATTCGGATTGACTGTCATTAAGTAATCAATCGAAACATTGGTATTAGCAAAAAATATATCAAACAAGTTCTCTGTCATACCACTCTGCACTATTGGTTTCTGAGTGAGTTGATGTGAACAAAGCGAACCACACGATTCAGATAACCAGTTAATATCCCAGCCAGTTAAATTAACCGGTTAATCAAATAACGAGATTAGCTTTGTTCACATAAAGATCGCATTCAATATCGTTTTTTATCATTTCATTTGTCATATCATAACAACGTTTAACATAAATTATATAAAACTTTTTATATGATTCTAGAACGTTTACCGCGTTCTTTAAGATGCTTAGGTTACATTTGAAAAATAAATCTTAAAAATATACTGTTTCAGATACAAGTCAAAATAAAAACAAAACTTATGAAATTCAGGCAAAAGAAAAACATATATTTTCAGTATACAGTACACGGTTTTGGAATAAATGACATGAATGTTATTTTCTGAACAATTTATATGTTCACAATCACAATATTGCAAACACCCGGCCAAGCGTAAGATATATATGTACGTATATATATCTAAGACAGTAAACACAGTTTGTGACATACATTATTTTCAATCACTGCCGCGCCTTTGCCTCGCCTTGGAAATTTATAGATAAAAAAAAGATTAAAAAGCTTATAGTAATATGAAATATTTAAACAAGATTATTACCTTAAATGTCACTAAAGACAAATAGTTGTTTATCTCTTTATAGTATATAGTGTATACCATTGTAATAAAAACAACGCTTTAATAACAAATGGCGAAGTTTTAGGTTAAACGAACGTTATACAAATGACCATTATGTATTTCGTCCATTATAGTTTAGAAATTTTATGCGTTTATAAGAAGCTCTTTCTTATAAGCGTCGAAAAAAGCGCAGTTTCATTTTACTACACCAAGATAGGACCATATTCCAGTGTACACTCCAAAGCGAGGCGTAGCGATGGCAGGCTAGCATGAGGAGTACATTGTTACTATTTTACTTATATTACCTTGATATGTCAATAAAATATTGCATCCTAACACATGTTAGTTTTGTCAGCATTGAATAATACAAATTAGAAAAGGCGAAACTAGGATCTCACAAAAACCGCAATGGCTTATAGAAAATAAAAAAGTTGTGATTTCACGTACCATAAAGCATAAGTCAAAATATCGACGATATAATAGTGGGACTTAATTTTAAAAAATATTAAAAATATATTTTATCAGTTTATTATTACATAAAGGTGGGTATATTTTAATATTCATAGAACACGTCGTGCGTTCTTAAAGCGGTTGGGTTCACGCCTAAATTACATCTCCAGGTTGATTCTAAACACATATGCTATTAATTTATATATTTTTTGCTATTATTAGTTGTATATTTTAATTACCATACCTATTATAAATATGTATATCATATCAGTTAAAGGGCGATTAATTTACATAAAATTATATTTTAACTACTCTACTTGTTACCAGCCGTTACGGGTAGTATTATAATGGATATATACATATATGTAGGTATATATGTAATAAGTTGTATATCTAAACACCCGCCGTTAAGCACATATATTACGCACACCCATACATTACCTATTCAACATATTATGTTATACATCTATACGTATGTCACTAATATTTATTTTCTGACTGAATCACATTTATTTTTTTCTGTTTCTTATGTTTATATATTTTTTTACACTACACAAATAAGCAGATCCGAAATAAAACAAAACATATTTTTAATAGACTATAGAAGTTGTTAAACGTTTGGTGTTTTTTTTGGTCTGACTACAAGACCGGGTACCTGTAATTAAGTTTTAAGAGTAATATACAAATCTTAGAGATAACCTTATTTTTCATAATTCACGTGAACTTATTTATATTTTTAAAAACGTGTTTCAAACACAGGTAAAAAATTGTTCTCAAAGGGTTCCCGATATTTCAGTTAGATTATATTTTCTATGTTTTCGTTTCATTTTACAACGTATTCATGGATTTTTTTTAGTATTGTATAAACTATTATAGTTTGTGCTGTCACTCCATTTTTTACTAAGTAAGGAAGTCGTTATATTTTTGTGCTTTTTTGTCACTGTAGCGTCTTAAATTTAGACTTATGAAAAAGTAGTTATTTTAAAACAAGTCAAAGCCCGCTTCACATTATAATTACTTAAGTGTAGCATTTAAACACACAGAATTATTTTTAGTCGCTTTGTAGAACTACAACAGCGAAGTAAATTTGGAATTACCTAATTACGTCTAATTTATAGTAAACACGTTTATTTTATCAGATTATTTGGATTTAATTGTAAAAATGGTACTATTATTTGAGCTGTTGTTTTTACAAATCGTTACGAATCACCGACAATCGATGCTAGAGCATACAAAACTGATTTATGTATGGTAAAAACGAAAAACCGGTTTTACCTTTAATAACCGGTTTTGTATGCCCTAGCGTTAATTAATTAGCCAGCCTTTTAATCATAATTAAATTAAAGCGAGTGTCCGTCCATTACAAATACCCAGTTCGATTCTGAAGCATGCATCTCATACTAACGTCTTTGATACGAAAGAGACATACAATCTATGCATAGGCATTTCGCCGCTTAATAAGCTCGTATCTCAAAACACTAAGATAAGTTTAATTTCGCATCAATTCTGAGATACGAGTTTTTAAAGTACTAACGCCCGGTACAAATTTAAACGTGCCGACGGCCAAATTTGGAACTAAATTTCTAATACGACGTTATATAGAACACAGCGCCACTCGTACCGGTAAATAAACGGACAACTCGCCGATTTAGCGTAAAAAGGACATTTCCATTTTAAGTTGCACTTGTTTACCATTTTTGTTTTATCATGATTTGTGTTAACTAGAACTAATGCATATAAAGTTTCGTGTATTTTTTTCAGACTTACGCTTCTTTTAAAATGGTTACATAACATATTTAGAATAAAATCTCGTCTTGTTCTCTATAGGTACGTTTTGTGCCCATTTTAAGATGACACACTGTGAAAAAATAACCACAAACTGTTTCCGAAAACTATTTTTATCTTTTTTTTTATTCAACTGGATGGCAAACAAGCATGGTCTCCTGATGGTAAGAGATCACCACCGCCCATAAATATCTACACCAACATCAATTTTAAAAATGGTACAACTCAAAATGGGTATGCCCAAAAACGTCCCGACTTAAACGATTATAAACGGGAAGACTACAAACTTGGCCCGCGTGAGGTTCTTAAACCAAAAACTATGTCGCGAGTAACCTACAGTAAACGATTGAAAACAATCTTTGCAGTGCATTGCTGGGCACTTCAGTGGCAGTAATTCCAGTCGTTGTACTTTAGTTATTACTAAGGTTGGAAACATGATATTAAAGCGATCTCACAATACGATAAGTCGCCATCTAACTACAACAACGTCAAACTCAAAAATTGACTTAGAGAAAGTTTTGCGAAACTGTGTATTTTTTTTTTTCATGAGAAATGAAAGCGGGTCATACCGGGTGTGGCTTGTAATATGAACGAATAATTAAAACATAGATTTTTAAAGTTTATTTGAAGCAATGTAAAGCAAACTTCTTGATGTTTTTAGCGTGACAGGCGACGTCAGCTGTGTTCTAGGATGGCGTTGACATTGACAGCAGCATTTAAGTGTGAAAAAAGGAAAATCTAGACTTCATTTTTTCAAAAGTAGCTGATCTAACGTTTGACAGTTTGACGAGTATGATCTATGTTTCAATTATTTGCTCGTGTTACAGGCCACACCCGGTATAATGGGAAATGATCACCGCACATGAATACTAACAACTCAAGGATAATCATAATCACTGATCTGTTACCGGACTTTAACGAAAGTATAAACCCTTTCTACCCCCAATGTCAAACGCTGTAATTATTTTGCATTAAATACTAGCGTTGTTAAACATTAATTTTAATAGAAGAGTGGAAGAAGTAGCTAACTTTGAGTTATCTGATTGTTGACTGTGTTACTTTAGATAAAAAGCGAAATATAAGCGTTCTAGCTTTTTTAAAGCTTGACAAATATCTTGTATACTTAACAAAATATCTCGAATGTAGTAAAAAGACTCCATACTTTTTAGCCGTGGCTTAGGATCGTAACACGTTTTCCCTAAATGTGCGTTCCACTTAAGAAACGTTTTCCTACGATGACCAATTTAAAAAGAAAAACTTTTTTTTTTCGATATTCCTATTGTGATAGACAGTTCGGAAAGTATTCGATTAGCAAAGGAACGTTACATTAAATATACAATTTTGAAAAATGGATACACCACAATGTGTACAAAGTTAGGAAATTGTATGTGTGTTTTTGGCGATAAATCACATTTCAGGAAATGTTTTACTATCCTAAGAGTAACAACTATAGAACTAACAAGAACAGAAATATTACAAGACGTTATTGTGTGTAAAGAACAGAGCGAAATAGCTTCAAAACAAAACAACGAAGAATAACATTTCTTTTCTTATTAAAGGAGCGACCACACCGTTGCTCAAAAAACGGTGACGGCGCGGAATCGCAGTGACGTAAAGTTCTGACGTTTACGGCACGTCACTGCGATTCGCAGCGTTTACGTACTATTCTATTACGATTCCGTACCGTCGCTGTTTTATAAGAAACGGTGTGGCTGCTCCTGAATTCTGTAGCCGTTACCACGAAAATATCAATGAGTTTGTGTGACAGTCTAGATGGCGCTAGTTTCGTGAGGTCCGTTTGACAACTTTGACATTTGTGTCGCGTTTGTAATTGGTATAACTAAACGAGCCAATCGCGCGCAATCAACGTCACACCTCACGATACTAACGCCATCTAGCGATAATTGGCAAAAACTCCATGATGATAATATTCATGAGACAGATAGATCAGTGTTTAACAGTTGTGCCACTTTACGAACTTCTAGTATCCGGCATTAACTCTAGTTAAACCAGGTTTAAAGCGGATAGAAGATGTTTTAAGCCCAGCGCGTATACTAATTGTGCTCCGCGCTCTCCTTAGTGCCGCAACGCTTATGTGCGTTTTAATGATAAGCGGCAAAGCTAGGTCAAGAAAATTCTTAATAGAGAGCAACAGTAACACAAAAGTAAACGCGTCGGGCAACGTTATAACGTTAAAACTATCATTAAGTTATAACTTGAGCGTGTAATAATGACAGTAATCACCCTGTATCATCTAACATTTGACAGTTGTCAACGCCGCGGCATTTTGTAATAGATTGCAGAGCTCGCCCTATCTAGCCTTCGTGTCACTAATTAATTATCAACAACACTATTATGTGGATTTATTTAAAAAGTATCATATCATCAACATAGGTACATTCGGATTTCTCTTAAAGAATATATTTTGTTTTTTTTTGATAACATAACTAGACTTCAGATCCCGCAATTGAATTGAAATTCCGTGTGTTCACTAAATTCCCGTGGGAATTTTCATAAACTATATCGTGGTTTTCATCGACGTTAAAAAACGAGATGAATTTCAGTTAACAATCCCGACCCCATGAAAATATCAGGATAAAAAGTAGCTCTTATTATTCTAGACATTCAGCTGTCTATACCAAATTTCGAATATGTCCAGCAATTTAAGCGTGAGGGAGTAACAAACATAATTTACACACATTCGCATTTCACATTTATAATTATAGTAGGAACTGTGACTGTTTCATAAAAAGACGCGTACTTCTCGAGTTCAAAGCAAACAAATCGATAATAAATCCACAACCTCGATGACTGAAGGCCCAGTGACAAGGCATTAGAAAGGGCAACTCTAATGTCTCCGCTACTTTTGATCATAATTGTAATCAACGTATAACTCGACCTAGTAAAAGACAAGGGAATATAGATGGCGCTGTTAATTCCGAATAACAAAACCAGTGTTAAGGTTCATTAATTATTCACCGAAAATATTTTTCCCATAATTCATTTTGCAACTGTTTCATATGGACAAGGTTCGGATAATGGTTAAATTTCCAAACCTCATGTACTAGGCGCAAAACCTTTTCATTTTGGTTTCGTTCGCGAAACCGTTATTTTTATACCGGTTTTTAAAGGAACATTTCCATAAAGTTCTTGTCAGATTAACCGGTTTAGAACAATAAAAACTGGTTTATTTCCACTAATAAACTATGCCGTCCGCCGCCGGCTGGCCAGCTGTCACTCGTCGAATAAACCGATTTATTTAGGTTGTAGTTAAGTTCTTAAAAACGTTCGCGTTCTTATGAAAGTTTGGAGTTATACCGAAATAAACTGGTATTTACCGTTATTTTATAAACCGGTTCCGAGCCGTGTATGGACGAACTCTTTTTAATCTGAGCACTTCAGAATTGTTATAAAACTATACTAACCTATACGGTTCTACAGGATGGTCCTAAAATATATCTCGAATAGTTAAGTTTCAGAAAAAAATCATTAGTCCATATAAAACATCTGGGAACAATATTTTCGATCCAGCATATTTTTAATTAAACCAGGAGAAACAAAAACTAGTCGATTTGATATAGGTCTTTTTCAGATTAGTTCGCGAATAAATTTTAATTTATACATAAAAATGTTTAATATAAAACATTTATTGGTCGACAAATATTTGTAATAAATGTAAAGTGATTTTGTAACAGCAACGTACGAATTATACCTAGGAAGCTAATAATATTGATAAAGCGCGTCGATCAGTGTATTTACCGGAATAACCTCGTAACACCCGAGTCAGATTTCAATAAATATAATTTAAAACTTTATATTGACACGGAACTGATGCATAATAGTTTTCCAAAGATTTTATCGGAAAAGTTCGAATTTATCGTACTCTAACAATGATTCAGTACCCATCGTACACTTTTAATTTTGACATTTGACATTAAATAACAAAGTGCGTGAAAATGTCACTTATTCAGTACAATAATTTGACACATCGGCTGCCGTCGAATTCCAATTGAAATCCGACTTTCTCCGATGGAAGGAAACCCATTACGCGCATTTCTGTATTTGCTTTAACGTAGGGTTGCGTGGTCAAACCCGATAAGTCAAAATAATAAAGATTTTTTTTACGAATCATCTCAAGTTATCGGGTTTTACCACACATCCCTCGGCTGTCCTATTTCGAACGTTGGGCCTTACGAGATATATCCCGGAACTCTTAAACGGAGTAGGAACGGAAGCTATCTCACATCGATTTGAGGTTTATATTAAATATTAAAAAACGAATACAAAAGCCTATCTATTCATAATATGACGGTCGCAGTGCAAGAATCAACCTGTATAGCGATGGAACACTTACACTATTATACCACAGCGCTACTAACATAACACCACGTTTACACTAACCTAGTACTTAATTAATACGATAATTCCGGTTGTATCCCTCGCGCTAAGCTAGTGTAACCGTGCCATATTTGACCGACTGTGCAACAAAACGACCCAACTATAATAAAATTATTACACAGCGGACCTAAGAATCGGAATGAAAGAGTAGAGAATATACAAAAAAAACAGCTTAACGCAAATATATAATTATACAATCTTAATAATAAACGCAGTACAAAATAAACATACTTTGTGCCAACGGGAGAGTTACTCGTCGAAACGTCCAGTTCTTGATGTAAGCTTTAAGTGTGACCAAATAGCGTATGAAGCGTGATGGCCTTAAGACTGAAATAAAGTCGGTAATAATCATATATACACCCGTGTTATTTTTGATTTCCGTCAACTTTAAGAGAACAATCAAATGGTCAAATGAAGTCATTATTCTCCGTGAGACTATGGTGTCTTAACTCACTGTTTAATAATCAAGAATTAGGATAATTTTATTAATGCACAAAACCATGTATAGTTATGAATTCGTTGTTGTTTTTTGGAGTCCGTATTTAAAGTGTTTTTGAGTGAGTTTTTTGTCTCTCATGTGCCAACTCAATGTAAATCTTTAAGATTATTAATTTTAGAAGTCAATCTAAGTAAAACCTTGACTGACAAGTTATATCATGTAGGAAAAACCTTTTTGTCAAAAACTTTAACACCTACCTGATAGTTTCTAACAATCGTCCTTTGAAGTTAACGGAAATCAAGCAAAACACAGAGTATAAATAAATTGACAGCACTCACAAAGAACTGGAAAAAAACCGCTTTCAAAGTTCATAACATTTTGTCGTGATTTCACCGCAACATTAAATATAAAGTCTCAAGCAAACATCAACCATAAAACAGCGAACATAAAATTAATTTTACAATGACTAACCTAAAACTTAGGTCAAATCACCAACACATACTATATTTACTAGACAACTTATGAAAGACGGTTCAATTTCAACCTTATTAAAAGGTGGGAGAGTTCGTTTTCGAACGAGTGACTGACCCGCACAGCTAAATACATCAGGTAACACGACGTATCATAAAAAGGCGGATCTACGGTTTTTTTTTAAATTCACTCTCTTTAATCATAACTCTAATATAAAACCAATTTAACCCCTTTTAAAAGCAACAGCGCTTCGATATGGAAACTAGAGACTGTAAACCGGTTTTTTTTCCTAAAAACCGGTTAACTGGTTTGAGAAAAAAACCGGTTTAAAAATGACACAATAATGAGAAAAGTAAGGCGTTTTGCAGGATAGTGAGATCTGCGTACAAATATCGTAGATTTTTCGTCGCCAGCATTATATTCTATTTTTATTGCAAGCTAGCTGATATGTTTGTCTTTTTCCACTTACATATCAAACCCATGCATCTTTATACCATACACATCAATCCACTTTATAATTAAAAAATAGCAATCATCCATTAAATGCTTTACTGGCACATTTTTAAATATTTTTTTTTATATAGAAAATAATCTAATTGAAATTAATAATAGGTAATTTTATTTTTCACATATTATATTTACTAGGTAGTCAAAGGAAAATAAGGACTATTTATTGAGTTACATCGGTAAAATTATATCAAAAATAACTTTTTTATCGGAATACATTTAATTAAATGAAAGGTATTTCGAGGGTATTCCGCCAGAACTGGAAAAGTGCACAATATTTTTTTACGGTTTTGCTACATAAATAAAGCAGAAAACATTGAGTATGCCTAAATAAAACCATTTTTAGGCAAGACTGTTATTTTTATAGAATCCTATTAATTAGTATTTTCGTTTTACCAATTACACTCAAGTGCCCTCTATTTTCTTTTGGGTAAACAGGTCAAAAGTTCCGCCGATGGGTAGGTTGTAAAACTCATTCCCAAATCACGTGTACTATGACAGTATCTCGACAGGCGATCGCTAGATGGCGTTAGTACAGTGGGGTCTGTTTATCGATTGGCAATTGGCTCATTCATTTAACCAATAAGGTATTTGACTATTTTTATTGACTTGCAATTTAAAACTTGACAATGTATGTAATCGAACAGAAAGACAATTTTTAAGATATATTTAAATATAACAGAGTTATTAAGGATTGGATTTCAAGATTAGACAGAGAAAGACTGCATGTGACGTCACACGCAAGTAGCGCCACACTTGCTGCACAAAGAAAGAGACAAATATAAAGATTTTTCAAAAAATCGCTATAAATCCGATTTTAAACCGAATTAATTTTCTCTTCGTTAAACATTGTCTGTATATATATTTTTATAATAATAGAAAGGATATGGCAAATTGCTCGTTTGCCTTCTAGTCAAATAAAAAAAAAATTCAACAGTTGTCAAATACCGTGTCAAACTTGACGCAAATGTCAAAGTTGTCAAACGGACCTTGCTATGCTAGCGCCACCTAGCTTGTCTCAGAAACCCGCATTCCGCACTAGTTTTTGCTACAGCTTTGCCCAATCCAATCGCATACTTTTCTCATTATTCTATACAATCATCGACGTATAGCAAGCGTGTCAATGCATGGTCTTGACAATTGAGTTACCTCAGTACTCTGAAATATGAAAATTGAGCCAGATAATGCCCGAAACACGACACAATTGGATAGAAAAGGAGTTTAGGAGCCACAGGAAGCCGACTAAACTTAGAGGAAGAGGACTTTTTTTTTCACACATTTCTACATTTCTGTTTTGTTACCTAATAAAAAATAATAAAATTGTAATATAAATAAATATAATTTTTGTTTTGGAAAAAATCTTACCGCCAAGTTTCTTGAGGGGCATTCGTCTATTTCCCTAATTCAAAATAACGTCGATTGCTATACCAAATAAAAGTGTTCTTTCTATTTTTCAAGCAAACGCTTAGGTACAGTCGTGTTTATAAACTTGTGAGCAAAAATTTTATAAAAAATATCTGAACACGACTCTATTGTTCACGGCGTAGAAGCGTGTTCAGATAATTTCGATCAAATTTAATCTTGTTCCAGACTCATTTCCCACAAACCACAGTATAACAAAGTAACTCAGTCGCCAAGAGCATTTCAGCCTCAGCTCTCATATGCCAGGGATTACTCGCAGTGTACACTATGGCAGTACGCCAGCTGGTATCAAATCCGTAGATCCACCTACTAAGCTTAACTAAGGTGGCGGCCACGAATGTGACCAGTATCAATAAATAATATGTCACGTGATAAAAACACACGGGCACGGCTTCAGTGCGGGCGCGCTGCGGGTAAAAAACAGCTCAGTTATACTAGTTTTAAAGGTCACAACCGATAATCGTTATTATTTTAATGACCGTGGTTCAATTTAGTTTGGATTTCGATTGACTCTAAAAGTAGTGATGAGATGTCTGTACTATTCAAAAGCAAAACTGTGTTTGCTTTTGAGTGCATGTACAGGCAAGTAAATACGTAACTGTCAAAGAGCTCAGAGATATTTTAATTAAACTTTAAAGGTGTAGAGAGAAATTCTCTATAAGCGAAACGGCATCATTCTTAAGTAAGTTCTTAAATCAACAATTTTTGACATTTTCGTTAGTAATGGATAGTTAAATTATTATCATTGGAAATTTAACGGTAAAAATTAAAACCTCACTATTTTCCCATGCATGGTATAAGAATGTTATCCGTTTCACAAAGTTCAAAGCTCTGGCTCGTAGGTGGATTAAAAATGTAATAAATTTGTTGAATTTTTTTTGTGATGTTGAACCGGTTTTTCGGTATTACAGAACCGGTACAGCAACGTCGCCCGCACCGCCGGCCCTTCGATGGCACGCTTAGCCGCTTTGCAGCTTAACATAAGCTTAATATAACGTTTTACTGGCAGTTGAAGAAAACGACAAACACCTGTAAACGATTGAGACTCACTTTAGACAGTGCACGCACGTATATACGGAAAAAAGTTAAATTGTTGGCAAATATTTCGTTAAATCAAAAACTATTGAGTAAAATTACATTCACAAAAGTTACAGCTGTGTAATTCAGTCCGTTTAGGAGTAGAAAACGTGGTAGAAACAATAATGAGCGTCAAAACAGCTTGACTAGGATCGATTGATATCAAGAGGCGATGCAATGCCTGTTTCATTCACAGAATACGTCAACGAGGACTTATTTGAATTATGATTTTGTAAGTCTTACTTGATACCAAACAGATGTTATGATAAGACCCTGTCAAAGTGTAAGAGGTTCATTATAGCCTTTCTTTCCCCCCGAACGAACAGCCCTTTCCCCCAACTGCCAGCGTACTAATTAACAACGGCAATTATAATCGAACAGGCCGTTAAGAGATTACAAAAAAAAAGATTATTTAAAGCACAAGCAGAGTTGACTGGATTCTTTGGTTCTGCCCGCGCGCATACACTACACGTTCAATTCCTTATTCACAACTCAAGAGTCTGGCGCGCGGGTTGATGGTCAAGTCGCATGCCACAAGTTCCACTGCAACGGCTGTCGAAAGTCAGCTTCAACTTCGATAAACCAAGCTTACAAGTGATCAAAATAAATCAACTGACGATTTGGCTCACCGCTTCAACAGCCTTCGCCGGTGGTTTATTTTCTGGCATGCGAGCGACGCGTAGGCTACGCGTGCCGTTTGGCGTGGAGCGCGAGGTGGTCGGAGCGTGAGAAACAACGCTCGCAGTGGCGGCAGCGGAAGGGTTTCGCGCCCGTGTGTTTACGGTAGTGCCGGGTTAGCTCGTCCGAGCGGGCGAAACGCCATTCGCAGCCGTCCCAGGAACATTTATATGGTTTTTCGCCTGGAATTTTAAGAAAAAGTAGTTTAGTTTTTGATTTTACTGTATCATAAGACTGGCCAGCGGGATGCTAAAAAAATATTGATAGCTGGAGCCCCCATTTTTATTGGAGAGATCAAAGTATCCAGACTCCCCAAGCTAGGAACTCTCTCTGCTCAAGCCGCTACCTTCGGCTACTTTCGTCACCTCACGACTCACTTGTGTACGTCACTAACACTAGCTCTCCTCGATTACACGCGGTTATCATCAGCTACTATCGGATGCCTTCGGCTATCTTCGGCTGCCTTCGGCTATCTTCGGCTACCTTCGTCACTCGACTGTGTGAGTCCAATTGTGTGCCTTAAGGTGTGAGCTCTTGGTGTACACTTTGACACAAGATGGAAACTCTCTGCTCACACGCCTATCTCCAGTTACCCTCCCCACCTTTCGGCTCACCTGCGTGCGTCTTAAGGTGTCAAAAGCTGGATCTTTGCTCTGCTCAGCTACCTTTGGCTACCTTCGTCTCTCGACTCACCAGTGTACGTCCGTTTGTGCGCCTTAAGGCGCGAGCTCTTTGTGTACACTTTGTCGAAAGCTGGGAACTCTCTGCTCACGCTATCATCAGCTACCATCGGGTACCTTCGTTTCTCGACTCACCTGTGTGCGTCCGTTTGTGCGCCTTAAGGTGTGAGCTCTTAGTATACACTTTGTCGCAAGCTGGGAACTCTCTGCTCAAGCGGCTACCATCAGCTATACAGCTACCATCGGGTACCTTCGTTTCTCGACTCACCTGTGTGCGTCCGTTTGTTCGCCTTAAGGTGTGAGCTCTTGGTATACACTTTGTCACAGGCTGGGAACTCTCTGCTCACGCTATCATCAGCTTCCATCGGAAACATTCGTTTCTGGACTTACCTGTGCGCGTCCGTTTGTGCGCCTTAAGGTGTAAGCTCTTGGTGTACACTTTGTCACAAGCTGGGAACTCTCTGCTCAAGCGGCTATCTTGAGCTATCAGCAGCTACCATTGGTACCTACGTTTCTCGACTCATCTGTGTGCGTCCGTTTGTGCGCCTTAAGGTGTGAGCTTTTGATGTACACTTTGTCGCAAGCTGGGAACTCTCTGCTCACGCAGCTATCATCAGCTACGATCGGGTACCTTCGTTTCTCGACTGACCTGTGTGCGTCCGTTTGTGCGCCTTAAGGTGTGAGCTCTTGGTGTACACTTTGTCGAAAGCTGGGAACTGTCTGCTCACGCGATGAATCCTTCCTTCCATCGGGTACCATCGGCTACCTTCGTTTCTCGACTCACCTGTGTGCGTCCGTTTGTGCGCCTTAAGGTGTGAGCTCTTGGTGTACACTTTGTCGCAGGCTGGGAACTCGCACCGGTGCACGCGCCGCCTCGTGTCAGCGTGGGAGTGGTGGCGCGGCGCGTGCCGCCGCGGCGCGGGGCTTGGCTCGTCTGCGGACAGCACAATGATATCTTTAGCATAACTAACTAACTAACTAAATTGGCACAGCGACCCAAAGAGGGTCTTGGCCTCCGAAACGAAAGCATGCCATCTGCCCCGATCGTGCGCAGCCTCTTCCCAGTCGTCTATCTTTAGCATACAGGGTGCAAAAAATGATGACCCCAGGCTGTTTTATAGTACAAGCCATAGTATTGTTCAACAAGCCATAATGACACGAGATGTTTAGCCACCCGAGCATTATGGTTGTTTAGTCTCGTGTGAGGAGAAGTTTCTTCGTTCCACTGTCCATACAATCGTAGTCACGGTCTCATTTGAAAACTAGGCAACAGAAGTCAGAAAGAAAGAAAGATTTATTTTGGCTCTATAAGTACCACCTAAGTCTAAGACTAAAACTATCACTAAAACAATATTAGGTACTTGGTGACACGACAGGATACCAAAAAGGGTCTCCACTCAGTATGTGTTGCCGCACATTATGTGCAGCAACGCTGGTTTTCTGTAGAGCCCAGCTAAATAACTATTTAAAACAGCATCTTCTTTTTATTCAATAAATATTAATAGTTCACTTATCTATTGTGCATGTGTGTTTTTATTTGGAAACTTACCCAATACTTACTTATCTTATGGTAAGATACCACGATAAATTATTTTAAGAAATTTTTTAAACCATTATTTTAATTTTTGACGACCGGATGGCCCAGTGGTTAGAGCACCTGACTACGAAGCCTGAGGTCCCGGGTTCGAATCCCGGCCGGGGCAGATATTTGTATAAATAATACGAATGTCTGTTCTCGGGTCTTGGATATTTAATATGTATTTAAGTATGTATTTATCTATATAAGTATGTTTATCCGTTGTCTAGTGTCCATAACACAAGCTTTGCTAAGCTTACTTTGGGACTAGGTCAATTGGTGTGAATTGTCCCGTGATATTTATTATTTATTATTATTATTTATTTTGCACTTAAATATGACATCTTACACCACCGTACCCTATACATCCCGTCCCGCTTTGACACGAAAAAAAAAATAATGGCATAAACTTCCAAAATCGAACGTAAAATTTAAATTCTGCGCACCGAAAACACGCATTTCCGTTAATCGAAGTCACAGCGTTCGGCGCCGTGTCCCGCTAATTCAACACGCCAAAGCCGAATTCGGCGAAGCGCCAGGATTGCCCAAAATACGATTCGGCCAATCGCAATAGAGCAGCCAATGAAACTATCGAATGATTACTAATTGAACGCGCGGGGATATGTCCGATCGAATCTGTATCAATCTAGTGTTGGGTGAGTGCCTACCTAAATATTGGTAGTTTTATCGATAATTTTAATCTGAAATTATAATAATATCAGTATATTAAAAAACAAAGACACCCAAATACAACAAAATAAAAACAAAAAACAATAGGTAAACAGCTAACGCAGATAAAAGAAAAAAGAAATACAAAAAAGTCCGCCCGGATGCTACCATCATCGCTAATCCTGCTGTGAAGCCAGTGCTTGCACTGCTGTGTTTCGGCGTGGAGAGTAAGACAGCCGGTGAAATTACTACCACTTGAGGTATCCCATCTTAGGCCTCTAGGTTGGCAATGCATCTGCAATACCCCTGGTGTTGCAGATGTTTATGGGCGTTAGTAATCTGTTACCATAATGAGATCCACTTACTCATTTGCCTTCCAGTCGATTAAAAAAAATGCTCGGCTTAAATACATCGTAACCAGCCTATTTTAACCAGGTGAAGGAAAGGGTGGGTGTCGTATCGTATCAGGAAGTCAAACAGCTGGCCGAAGACCGTGCGGAATGGCGATTACTCCGACAAGAGCATAGCTCTTAAATTTAAGAAGAAGAAATACATCGTCTGTTCGAGAGGGCATTGCACAGCACAGACCAGACTACCACAGCATCTATCGATAGTCTATCGATAAACTGACTACAACAGCACTGATACAGCACTATTTCATTCGATTATCGGTTACAATTTGGACGATACCGCGTCTGACTCAGAGGGGCTACTACGAAATTTGAAAATGGAAGTTCGTATCGTACCGTCCCTTTCACACTCGTGTTAAATAATACAAGCGAAAACGGGACAGCAAGATACAAAGTTCGAATTTCGCACTCGGGGGCCAGTGACTAATGGCAGCGAGATTAAAGCGATTACTCAAATAAACTTATACGGGTTTCGAGAAATGGACGATCATCCGATTTCCATTTCGTCACTATAAAAAAAACTCTTATCTCAAAATGAATAGTTTTTCCGAGTGCACTTTATGGCCATTACGTCAAGGTTCAATTTTGTTGACGTATTGATTTGAGATACGTTATTTTTTCAAAGTAGTGACGATTTATTTCCTAGCGCCCAAGGAGGGCTATCGCGTATGAATTCGCCACTAGAGGCGCTAGTGTAGCGTGAGGTCAACGAAATGTCAAATCTGATAGTTTTTGGGTGAGCGTAGGGTTTATTTATAATTGGTTGATAATTAGAATAATTTTGTGAATATTTTGCATTACCTGAAATTAATTATGGCAATAATGCGATAAGGGGCAATGAACGTCTGTAATTTGAGACAGTTTTGTCTTTCGAAAACTTTTGTCCTCCCTTTTTTCCGAACAAAACAGGATTACGCAATACTGTGGTTGCTCGATATTTTTATGGTACTGCTTTAAGATGTATTATATATGATTTTAATCTAAACTTTGTTTTCACGCCCGTTATAACAGACTTTTAAAAACCTCACGCAACAGTGGCGCCATCTAGTGAGATAAAAACGATAGCCCTCATTCTTTCGCTACAGCACGGGACAGATGAGGATTTTATTTTTAAAACGTGCCATGTTTGATATCGGGAAAAAAGTAGATGGATGCCGCTGCCAAGTACAGCGTAGGACGTCCAACGAGATGAACGGATGACCTGGTTAAAGTTCACGGTGGAGCAGGCCGCTTCCAACCGAAGCAAATGGACACAGATATAAATTACACTAGATTACGCAAATTCACCTACTTCGCGTGTCCGTACCCCAAAAACGGGTTGGCCCCATACAAAGACTGACCGCTAACTGCCTAATCATGATTAGTGACTTTATCGAGCCCCACGGCGCGGGCGGGCGGCGCATTTGAATCGATTTTGCACGGACATCGGGGAATCTACGCTAATTCGCTCTTGAGACGTCACAATATGAAAAAATGACACGGTTGGTTTGCATACAGATTGAGGTGTTTGCGTTATCTAATGTAATCTATATCTGTGTAACTGGAGATCTATGTGGGGAAGATTACGTCCAAAAATGGACGTCCTACGGCTGGTGTGATGGCGATTACCTAAATCCCATAGGAATCCCAAAAATGACAACATGATCTTAATTACGAGCTTTCATTACAAATCAGTTAAGATCAACCGGGGCTATGTCGTATACGGGGCTAATGCGTCCATTCCAATTATCATAAGAAAATCATCCTTTAGAACTCACGCCATTTTTTTAAAGGCTTTGGCACTAAAAGTACAAAAATGATCACTAGATGTCGTGGCTGAGCTCGTTTTTTAATGGGTCTATAAGAAACGAGGTCAACTAGACGCTATAGCCCCGAATATTTTTGTTCAACTAATTACCCTAAACTAAGGCTACAATTTAGCGTACAACATAATAATTAACTTTATCATGTGTGCTTTTATAAAATTATCTCGATTAAAATCATTCCGACCAATCCGATCACATAATACTAGTGCAAGACGCTTTCACCCCACCTGGGGTTACAGCGTCTAAAAATCCCAGCTTTTACAGAAACGTAATTTACATGTAGAAGTTATTAAAAATGCCATAAAATGGCACTAAAATATGAAATTAGATAAAATATGCTAGCTTGTATCATAAGTTATAGCTTTTAAGGGTACATAATGTGTTTATTATAATATATATGATAAATATGCTGTTTAAAGTATTGTGACGCATTAGCCCCGGTTGACCAGTGATTCTTCCTAACTCTCTCTTCTATCCCGTGAATGGTATCCTGCAACTTGGTGACTGTAGAAAAGATTCCTCTACACTGATATCCAGTTTTACTCGGTTTCGGCGGTGCGTTGAGCGTATTCTCCGTTCAATGCGCGCCAGATTCTCTCACTGTACACCGGCTTCCTGCCAGCACGCGTAATGTACAGCGAAAACGTGTGCAGTCGCAACTGGAAGGCTACTACGAAAATCGAAGTTCGCATCGTACCGTCCCACTTAATCTCGTGTTAAATAACATTAGCGTCAACGGGATAGCAAGATAGGAAGTCCGAATTTTACATTTAGAAGGTTGGCATAGGTAACGCTTACCTCTGGGCTCGTCCGAGTCACTAGGCGGTTCGCTCTTGACCGCTGTGATGGTGAAAAGTGGTGGAGGCGTCGGCACGCACGCCCAGTCCTCTGTCGCTGCGCCTGCACCAAATAATACGTGTTAGACAAGTTTAGACAAGTTTTAATTATCTTAACGGCAAAAGACACTAGGTCCATGCTTATGTTTACTTTAGTTTTCAAAATTTTGCGTGAGGTGCTTTGTAGATGGCGTGCAAGACAAAATCCATTAAAGACTGGGAAGCAGGGTCCAGACAGTGCCGGACTGTCACCAGGTACAAAACCCGGCTGCGCATCCGGTAAAATGGTGGAATCGCTGACGTTCAACGACCGCGCCAACACCCGTATGCTTAGTGTATTTTCCCGTTCACAAAACACTCGATCGCGTTCGCGTTAAAATCTCAATTGTATTGAAACACGACCAGCGCCTCTAGCAGAACGTTTGCGATGTTCGTGTTTGCCCCGTGGTTCTACCTCAGCTCGTCTTACCTCTGGGCTCGTCGGAGTCGCTAGGCGGCTCGCTCTTGACCGCTGTGACGGTGAACAGCGGCGACGGCGGCGACGGCGGCGGTGAAGATAGTGACCGCGCCCATTCCTCCTCGGGAGGCTCGCGGCGCTTGCCCCGTGGCTCCTCTCGGAGGTAACGGTCCATCTCGTAACATGTCTGGAAGTACGTTGATTTTTGTATTACTAGCTGACCCGGCGAAATTCGGACCGCCTAAAGATCCAAATAGACTACGATACTTTACTTGTGACACTCAGTGTATACACACACGACACTCGCTTTCATACAGTGATACTTCGATCGTATAAATACTTATGTGTACCGTGTAGTATCGTAGTATAAACTTAGCCTAACAAACAGTGAAAAAAGCGTTAACTTTTAGCTAAACTTTGAATGTAGGATTTTATTATAGAAATTAAATAAATACAAAAAAATATTAAGTTCAATACTTTATAAGGATAACACACACATACAAACATCACGCCTCTATTCCCAAATGGAGTAGGCAGAGCACACGAAACGTTAGCGCTTCGGAGCCACTTTTAGAAAAGAACACATGATGAAACCTTAAAAGCTATATTTATAAAACAAGCTAGCATATTTGATCTAAATTCATATTTGACTGTCATTTTATGGCGTTTTTAAAAACTTCTACGTGTAAATAACGTTTCTGTAAAAGCTGGGATTTTTAGACGCTATAACCCCAGGTGGGGTGAAAGCGACTTTTCTGGTATTATGTGATCGGATTGGTCGGAATGATTTTAATCGAGATAATTTTATAAAAGCACACATGATAAAGTTAATTATTATGTTGTACGATAAATTGTAGCCTTAGTTTAGGGTAATTAGTTGAACAAAAATATTCGGGGCTATAGCGTCTAATTGACCTCGTTGGCGGATTACGTTCTAGAGGATGTTTTTCTTATGATAATTGGAATGGACGCATTAGCCCCGTAGACGACATAGCCCCGGTATATATGGGGTCAATATGTAAGTTGAATGACAATGCAAGTACAGTCTATAAAAAATAAGATCAAAACTACAAAAGGTGTATTAAAAATGCTTTTTTTTAACAAAAACGTATTTAATAATAGTTTCAAAGAACTACTAGGTAAAGTAAAGCAAGTTTTTGACACAAATCAATTTTCTGGAAAATTAAAAAAAACATTAAGCAGACTTTTAATATAAATTAGTACTTTATTTTTCATTTTAATAATGATTTCAAACTTATCCTTCCTTCCGTATTTACATCAAAGACGCCATTTCGAAAAATTAATTAGTAATTAAATTACCCTATGTCACTCAAACAGCTTTGAAGAATCTAATTACACCTCATATGTCGAAAACCATCTAACCTAACAGAGAGGACTAAAGAAATATTAATTACATACGCACGAAAAACATAACCCCCCCTCGGGCAGTCGGGTAAAAAATAACACTAGGTGGGATAATACGCAGAAAAGTAGCAAATGTCCCTTCTACCTGCCAAAGTCATTTGGCAAACGATCTCCAATTCATTTTGTATAATCCTTAGAGTATACAGCGTGTATTTTTAATACTACCTCAAAATGTAACCAGACGAAGATTTAAGTGATGTGAACCGATATCAAAACAAATTGTTAATTTATAATTAACTAACAGAGCGTAATTAATTTTTGAAATATTTTCGAGCAGCAATGTAATACGTACAAGAAGAGAGAAGCGTTCTGTGACAGCTGTCACGTCAACAAGTACGACGTTTTGAATAAAAACAAAGTCTCGCGTAACGATACATTGCGTGCTAATTAATGTTGTAAGGAAAATAATAAGTCAAATTTTTTTTACTAAAACATAATAAAATGTGATTATTAGGGCCTTCACTAACTGCCCTTAAAGTTTGAGGTAGTAGTAAAAATACACGCTGTATAATAAGGAAGCTAATGTATACTCTAAGGTATAATCTAACATTGTAGGTACAGTTGAGTTCATAAACTCCGGTCCGCCCGGATTGCTACCACCATCTTGCTCGCTAATCCTGCCGTGAAGCAGTGCTTGCACTGTTTCGGCGTGGAGAGTAAGACAGCCGGTGAAATTACTGGCACTTGAGGTATCCTATATTAGGCCTCTAGGTTGGCAACGCATCTGCAATACCCTTGGTGTTGCAGATGTTTATGGGCGGTGATGATCTCATACCATCAGGAGACCCACTTGCTCGTTTGCCATCCAGTAGGCAGTCACATACATTTAGGACTGAAATGTTAGGGGATTGCGTACTTATCCACTACGTACGTTTACCCCACATGACTCTACTACGTGTTGCATAGTCCTGCCCTAAACAATTATACCTAATTAATTAGTCTGTCAGTAATTAAGCCGTGGTGGCCTAGTGGTTTGACCTATCGCCTTCTAAGCAGAGGGCGTGGGTTCAAACCCCGGCTCGCACCTCTGAGTTTTTCGAAATTCATGTGCGGAATTACTTTTGAAATTTACCACGAGCTTTGCGGTGAAGGATAACATCGTGAGGAAACCTGCACAAAACTGCGAAGCAATTCAATGGTGCGTGTGAAGTTCCCAATCCGCACTGGGCCCGCGTGGGAACTATGACCCAAGCCCTCTTGTTCTGAGAGACCTGTGCCCAGCAGTGGGATGTATATAGGCTGGGATGGATGGATGGTATAAGTCTGTTTTGAACTTACATTATCAGAAAATATGGCCAGTTATTTACGTGTGACGTCACTCCGTGCATTTGTCAGCACGGCGTGACATCACGCGTTGGAGGCTCTCTCTTTCTAATTTTGACGCGCATTATTGTAATTTTAGTTTGATTGACAAAAAAAAAACGTGGCCAGTATTTTACTCGACTACGGCAAAGCCAAAAAGGAAGAGTGATGATTTCAACTGTATATTTTTCGATAATCTAACATAAAGACTAAGGCCGTCTTGCAGGAAAAGTAAATCTAGATTTAGCAGTTAAACCTGGCTTAAGCTTGACAGTTCCATACATTTCGACACTACTAAACTGAGCTTAACGCTAACTCGAGATTTATGTGTTTTCAGCAAGTAGCCATAAATAGTTTTTTTTTTACTAAATCCACTCATAGACAAATATAAAAGGATAAAAGAAAACAATCATGCTTTTTTAAAAGTTCATCGCCCTCGCCCAAGGTTAGTACCTATAGGGCAAGAGCCTCACATAACGGTGCTTTATAATGCCACCAAGAAAACCTTAGTACAATACAAATAAGATTCACAATAGCAGATCGCAGCGCTTTGATTGTATACATAGCATAGCAGCAGTCGTTCGCGCGGTCCAGCGGTATCTTAAGTCCAAGGGTGAAGGTCGGAAATCGCTTGGTGAGTCGCTTTTGGTTTCTAGTTGTCATGAATCACAGTGTGGGTTTGGATTTTTTTTAAATGACCTTTATATAAAGTTCGTTTTAAGAAAAAGACCGAATTTAATCCTTGTTTCAAAGTTTGATTCAAAATACGTCCGTATCTTCCTGCCTACCAAAGGTACTTTTTTAACCCCCGACGCAAAAAGAGGGGTGTTATAAGTTTGACCGCTATGTGTGTCTGTCTGTGGCACCGTAGCTCTTAAACGGGTGGACCGATTTGAATACGATTTTTTTATTTGATAGCAGGTTTTCTAGCGATAGTTCTTAGACATGTTCCATCAAAATCAGTTTAGCCATTTTTGAGATATCGAACCTTAAAGTGACAAAGTCTGGGGTTTTTCAACTTTTCGTTGGTTATTGGAATAATTATTTGAAACTTTCAAGTTATATTTTAGATGACCGGATGGCCAAGTCGTTAGAGAACCTAACTACGAAGCTTTGAGGTCCCGGGTTCGATTCCCGGCCGGGGCAGATATTTGTATGAATAATACGAATGTTTGTTCTCGGGTATAGCCCTCATCGAGAAACTTTCAACATTCCATTGGAACTAACCGCTCACCCGGACAAGAGATGTCGCTATTAAGCAATCAAATTCAGATTGGTTGGTTGGGACGGATTTTAGGATGTGACCGTAAAAGTAACAAAATTAAGTAACAAAAAGATACAAAAATACTCCAAAAACCAATATTAAATATTGGCGTAAAATATAAGGAAAACTCAACTAAGTAGATAATTGTTATTTATTAATAACCTAAAACGTCGATTTTGCACGTATTCGATTAATAAAGGGGGGAGAATTGGGTGGAAGGGGTACGCGGAAATAAACCCAATATTAAACAACGTTTAGTTAGTACAGTCGCCAGGACCGATATCTAACGCAATAAAGCGTGCATAAATATCTGATACGACTATTTCTAGGGCCGTTTGAATGCGTCAGATATTTGTGCAAGCTCTGCTGTTCCATTCTCCATACAAACGTAGTCACGGTCTCATTTGAAAATTGGGCAACAGAAGTAGATGCAATTTTGTATGTATGGACTAAACATAATTTATCTATGCCTGTGGTTTTTCAGATTTTCATATAAATGTGTAATATCAGAATTACAGGAGCTCAAAAGTCGACAGAAAAAAGATGTCAACTTTGCACGAGAATTACAGAAAATTGAAGCATTCTTTCAAAAATCTAAAAAAACCACAGGCATAGAAAATATAATGAAGATCTTGATTGTAAAATATCATTGATTTCTGTGCTATACTTTTCGTATAATATGAGGACAACGAAACCCAAAATTCAACCGCCCAAATCTTGAAAAGCCTACAGCTATCTCGATATACCTTAGCGGGAAACGGAGAAGCGGGAGGGGATGTGCATGGGGGGGACGGCTGCGAGCGCTTATGTCACGAGCGATAAAGAGAGCAATATCCCAAAAGTATGTATAACGCGGCCGCGCGGCCGGCAGGGAAACTTCTCATTATGCAGGCGACTTTTCAGAGAAACTTGCAAGATTTACATTTCTCAAAGAACAACTCTTAATCAAAATTCGCTTAGCATTTTACAAGCATTCAAATTAACAGTTACTGCTTTAAAATAATGTCAATAATCCATTTTAAAATCATTCACTATGTAAGGTCCATCCGGTGCAAGGTCCACCCGGATTGCTACCACCATCTTGCTCGCTAATCCTGCCATGAAACAGTGCTTGCACTGTTGCGTTTCGGCGTGGAGAGTAAGACAGCCGGTGAAATTACTGGCACTTGAGGTATTCTTAGGCCTCTAGGGTGGCAACGCAACTGCAATACCCCTGGTATTGCAGATGTTTATGGGCGGTGGTGATCTCTTACCATCAGGAGACCCACTTGCTCGTTTGCCATCCAGTCGAATAAAAAAAAACTGCTCACTTCAATATGTTATTTAGAACTTAATAGTATAATAATCGCACAGCATAATTTAATTTCGCTACTGCATTTAATTGTAAAATTTAAACAAAAATCGCTTTTGCCACCTATGATTAGGTATTAAAATTAAAGGTTCTATAGTTTGTTGAAATGGAAAACGAATCCTACCATAAATACAACATAATACTACAATACTTAAATACTTAACTACGATACTTATTAATATAATACTTAAATATTATAAAGACCAGATGGCCAAGTGGTTAGAGAACCTGACTACGAAGCTTGAGGTCCCGGGTTCGATTCCCGGCCGGGGCAGATATTTATTGTATGAAAAATACGAATGTTTGTCTTCGGGTCTTGGGTGTTTAATATGTATTTAAGTATGTATTTATCTATAAAGGTAAATATGTTTATCCGTTGCCTAGTATCCATAATACAAGCTTTGCTTAGTTTGGGACTAGATCAATTGGTGTAGTGTCCTACGATATTTATTTAATTTAATTTTTATTTTATTATAAATGTGAAAGTTTGTGGTGATATTTGGATGTTAGAAGGTTTGGATGTTTAGACAAAATTCTGTATATACTAAATTCATAAGACATTAGCAAAAAACGGCAAAAAATCAGGTTTATTGCATGGGAGCCCCCCTTAAATATTTATTTTATTCTGTTTTTAGTATTTTTTGATGTAGTGGTCACAGTTATACATAATCTGTGAAAATTTCAACTGTCTAACTATCACGGTTCTTTAGATATAGCCTGGTGACGGACGGACTGACAGCGAAGTCTTAGTAATAGGGTTTCCGTTTTTACCCTTTGAGAACGGAACCCTAAAAAACAGTCAGAGCCCTTAGTGTAAGTTTTCGGTTACAAACACGTCTCGATCGCGTTCGCGTTCGAATCTCAATTTGTATGGAAACACGAATATCGCAAACGTTCCGCTAGAGGCGCTGTTCGTGTTTCCATACAAATTGAGATTTTAAAGCGAACGCGATCGAGACGTATTTTGTAACCGAAAACTTACACTAAGGGTACAGACAATCGAATGTATCGTCTTAAAACGATTGTAGTTCAGTTATACTAATTACCATAGAATTACAAATAAACAGGTGGTAAACAATATTTTTCCTACGGAAAACTCTCACGGTTGGAAACTGTTGGAAAGCGCGCGTCAGCGCAGGAAAGCGGTTTAGAAATCATACCTAACTAGGCTCGGAACGGAAAGACCTAGGACATTTTCTCTAGAGTCCTAAATATAGAACATCTCATGTCGAGCGCGAGGACGCACGCAATCGCGTTCATTGTCTATCCTCATCTTACGTATGAGTCAGACCCTATACTAACAAATGCAGAATTCAGACTTCGTATATCGCCCTCCCGCTGACGTTTATGCTATTTAACATGAGAGTGAGAGGGACGGTACGATATGAACTTCGATTTATCGTAGTCTTGGTGCGTGCCTTGAGTCATGTATAGTGGAACTTTGGAAAAGAGTGACAATCTGCGAAAGGTGCTGGTAGAAGCTGAAAGCGTCTAGCCGAGGACAGAGCGCAACCACAATACACAGATAGTTCAGAAATAAATCTCCATACAAGTGCGCTCGAGCAACGCACACATAGACACTGCTCACGGACACGATATCTCGGCCCGGTTGGGACCAGTGCGAGCGCGAGTGCCAACCGCTTGAGACACGGGTCTGTGAACTTTTTTGTGCAATAATGGAGCAACAAAAAATTATTATAACTGTTCAGTGGACGGTTGTTTAAATAAAATAATTGTGAATTTAGCCAATAACGAAATTGTCGCAAGATATTTTCTGCGACAAATTTATAATGTCAAATTAAAATCTTCCCGTTTCATTCTCAACAATAAATCAAACAACTAGATACGAGTGCCACTACGATAGTTTTTTGGTGCATAAGCCATAGTTGACAACCTTAGAGCGACCGCCGAGCGTAGGTATGAAAAGTGAAGTACATGGAGATTCACTTCTGAAGATATCATTTATAAATATTGTGAATCTGTTTTAAAAAAAAAATACCTCGTTGAGTTTCTTGCCGGATTCTTCTCAACAGAGGTTTTTTCCGAACCGGTGGTAGATTTTTTGACGTTCATAAGTGCTTGTCATAGCCTAAATTGAATAGAGATTTTGACTTTGACTTTGAACTATCTGTGTTTTATGGCGCAACGCTCATTGAGGGAGGCCTACGTCCAGAGATTGCTATACCCTGATGATGATGATGATGATGACCCTAGCAGTACTCGTTGAACCACAGATAGCCAACAATTAGAGCGAATTGACAAACTAGTAATTAAACAAAACAGAAGCGTGACGGGGCCGTGGACAAAAAAACGGAAACGGAGTGAAATGTTAACAATAGATAATGGAGAGAAAAAAGTACCGCTGTCGGAGAATCGATTTCACTGAAGTCTGCGACGAGCCGTTTACAGGGTGATCGGTTTCTCATGAAGGCTAGGACGCGGGCGGGGAGCGGGGCTGTGAGCGGGGCGGGGAGCGGAGAGGGTAGCGGAGCAGTTGTGCCCTTAGTGTAAGTTTTCGGTTACAAAATACGTCTCGATCGCGTTCGCGTTAAAATCTCAATTTGTATGGAAACACGAACATCGCAGACGTTCCGCTAGTGGCGCTGTTCGTGTTTCCAAACAAATTGAGATTTTACAAACGCGATCGAGACGTATTTTGTAACCGTAAAATTACACTAAGGGCACTGTTCGGCTGCCGGGAGCGGAGTGAGAGAACAGAGCGGTTAGCGAGTTAAAAGGTTCGCATTTACTATAGCTGTCTTGTTTGACGAGACGACCGGGTGGCCAAGTGGTTAGAGAACCTGACTACGAAGCTTGAGGTCCCGGATTCGATTTGTATAAATAACACGAATGTTTGTTCTCGGTTCTAAGATCTAAGATCTATGTAATTATGTTTATCCATTGCCTAGTATCCATAGTACAAGCTTTGCTTAGTTTGTGACTAGGTCAATTGGTGTTTAAGTCCCATGATATTTACAGACCATCTTACATTTACGCGCGGCTTCACTCGAAGAATTGAAATAGAAGCAAATCAAAGATAAGCTCATGTTTGTCTTTACGCTAGCTATACACGTCATACAGCACTGTATATATGTTTAGCTTGTTATTATCAAAACAGAGCACAATCAGCCATATTCAAGCGCACAAGCGATATCGTTGCTCATCGCAAGTGATTCAGTGCCCTTAGTGTAAGTTTTCGGTTACAAAATACGTCTTAATCGCGTTCGCGCTAAAATCTCAATTTGTATGGAAACACGAACATCGCAAACGTTCCGCTAGAGGCGCTGCTCGTGTTTCCATGTAAATTGAGATTTTAACGCGAACGCGGTCGAGACGTATTTTGTAATTGTAACCGAAAACTTACACTAAGGGTACTGTATAAATTTGTGCGAGCACCTCAACCGAAGTTACGCGACCGAATTTTAGCTCCGTTTTGCGTTTTCATGTCGCAGGAAGATGACTAATTTTTATTTGTTTATCAATCAAAGCTCGACACTACGATAATTGTTATCGAATGGATAAACAATTTTTAACCTACGAAAAACATTCTTCATCCATACTAATATTATAAATGCGAAAGTGGGTGTTTGTATGTTTGTGTATATGTTTGTGCGTCCTTCACGCCGTAACGGAGCGACGGATCGACGTCATTTTTGGCATAGATATAGTTTATGGGCCCGAGAGTGACATAGGCTACTTTTTATCCCGCAAAAATGCAGTTCCCGAGGGAACAGCGCGCGATAACCGAACACTACGCGAGCGGAGCCGTGGGCAAAAGCTAGTTATTTAATATTTTGCCCTGTGGGCTTATGACAATTTTGTACATTGCCCGTTTCAAAATTAAATAAAAAAAACCGTAGGAAACTACAATTCGTATGAAAACACGTGTTATTTAGAAGTTTGATTTGTTTCACAGGTTTAATTTGTAGATCTGAGTGGTTTTAAGTACACCTAGATCCTCCACGCGTTCCCGAGATAACGGGTCTTGACAGACAGACGAACGGACATCAAAGTGATCTTATAAAGGTTCCGTTTTTCCTTTCGAGGCACGGAACCCTAATAATTTCCAAAAAAGTATTTTGGCGCTTTAGTACTTTTTGCATTTCGATATAATTAGGATTTTCGAATAGTGTCTCGCTGAAAGGCTTGCACAACGGTAGCCATATTTCATTTCGAGATTATTTCTATAAAGCAAACACCCTGTAAGACAGCCGTTTCGACAGAAGGAGGTCGTGACATTGAAGTTAGATTAGAGGCGTCCGTGCAGAATGAGTAAACAGAGTAACACACAATCCGTAGTATACATATATAAGTACAGATGTGTATAATGTCTTGCTATAAGTATCAATTCGTCTAAAAAGCAGATGGCCTATGTGGCAGCAAGTTTTCTAAGAAGCAACTGATCTATGAAACAACTTGTCTAAGTATCAAGTGGTATAAAATTATTTTACTCAATGTCAACGGAGCTATGCTTCGCGGAGCTCCTATTCCGCGTGGCTGAGGCGCTTCGCTTCGCGCCTTGATACAACTCTAACCTAATCTGTTTTTCAAGTTTTCGACAAAAACAGGTCAAGAGGACCAGTTGCTTCATAGACCACTTGCTATTTAGACCAGTTGGTTCTTAGACTACTTACTACTTAGACCAGTTGCTTCTTAGACCACTTGCTACTTAGACCAGTTGGTTCTTAGACCGCTTGCTTCTTAAACCAGTTGGTTCTTAAACCACTTATAAGGTTGTCTTATTTTTAACTATGATTTTTTTTGCTGTGTCGAATTTTGGCAAATAAATTTATTATTTATTTCTTTCTTTCTTTCTTTTTACTTGCTACTTAGACCAGTTGCTTCTTAGACCACTTGCCATTTAGACCAGTTGCTTCTTAGACAACTTGCTATTTAGACCGGTTGGTTCTTAGACCACTTGCTACTTAGAACAGCTGCGTTTTAGACGAAATGATACTAAACATGGTCTGAAGTTTACTGAAGCTAGTTGAGAAAGCCGATCTGTGGTCTTTCTTTCTACAAGCCTTTTTTTGTTTTGTTTCACCTGTCTCGTTGTCTCTGTCTGTATACAAATCTTGCAAGTTAAATTCCACCAACTTCCAGTTGTTGAATCGACTTGAAATTTGGTATACTTATGTAAATTGCGTGAAAAAACAATAATCTGGTAGTGACATCCTGGTAGTACGGCCAGGGTCGTCTCCACAGGACGGCACTCTTCAACGGTTAATGGCACCGACTTAAAATTTGGTATGCAAATGTAGTTTGAGTGACAATACAAGTACATACAGTTAAGAAAAAGTACAGTTAGCAAAAAAAGCTTCTACTTAAATCAAAAATGAAAATTAAACGAAAAACTAATTTCTAAATAGCTACGTTTTTGACAGAGTAGCCGTGGTTGTTGTTTGAGGATCAGATAACCTTCATGATGTCTTTCTTGGGGAAATAGTGAAGTGTTTTCCCCTTCCTTTTGACGGTGAATAGACCTCTGAATTCCTTTAATTTCGCTGTTTCAGCTTGGGTACTTTTCAGCTTTCTAGTGCATATTCATGATTTATTCGTAACTTGTAAGCTGTAGAATATGTCGTCTACATACATGCCATTAAAGTTTCCCTTAGACTCACACTAAAACACAACATTAAATACGAAACCTCACATAACTAGCATACAACTAAAGCCTAATGTGATCTTAATGGTTGTCTGGCAGTGATTGCATTTAAGCGATAAGGCCACCGTAAGGTATACCTACTCTACCTTTATTGTAACCTCCTGCTATTCCACAAATAGGTAATATTTATTGTTATTTAACCGTTGAAAGACTTTTCTAATCTCTGTCGCAATAAGAGAGATGTTACCTATAAGTTTAACGCCACTGTCTGTCTGTCAGTCTGTCGTCATAGCTCTCAAACTGGTGGACTGATTTCGATAGTTTTTCACTAGTATTTCTTTACAGAGGTTCTCAGATATGTTTGACATAAATTGTTTCAAACGTTTTGAAACATAGAACTTTGAAATGGCAATTTTGGGGGATGGAGTTCGACTTTTCCAAGTTGGTTAGGTTATTAGGGAGGGGATCGGATTGACTTGAAATTTGGTACCGATTAAATAGGATGACAAAGCATGTGAACATAGACGAAATACATAGACGAAGCATGTATTGCAAAGACTAAGGGTATCTCTCCTCAGTGATTTTTTATAAACCATACCTCCCGAGCACGACTAGGTACGTTGGATCAGCGGCATGGAGAACATTTCTGTGTTCCTTGCGCGGTAGAAACACTCGTCCTACATTATAGCACCTCGTATAAGACGCAATGGATATGGGAGAGCTCGGCGACTCGCCGGGTTCGAGTATCATGGTACCCGTCACGCGTACCGTAGTAACACGAAATGCCTTCGGCGTCATTCGGAAACGTTCGTGAACCCGAATATTTACGAGTATGGTGTACTCATCGTATACATACCCACACATATTAACGGATGAAATATTTTACCTAAATAAAGCCCTTCTCGATCCAATTTTAGATTCGGGAGCGCGCGATCTCGCTCTAGTAAACGGGACAAAGCGAGATGGAAATGGTGTGACGTCATAATGGTTCACGTATGGAATACGGGATGCTTAGAATTAAGCTGGAATCAGTCTTGTTTCCTGGTAATTATGGTTGCTTTTTGAATTATGTCGGTACGGGTGTATGAATAGAGCGTTTTGTACGGTTTAGTACACTTTACCCTATTTTCTACGTTGTTTTTATGACTGAATAAAATGGTAGCGAGAGTGGTGTTAATAGCTGTATTGTTGTTTGGAACTGTACCATGAGTTTTAACACTTTGAACCGACTAGTTTGCGGTGTATTATGAAATGCTTCCTGCGTTTATGATGTGATGCTTTATTTGTGAAAATGAACAAAAAACCGCAACTTTGTTTCTTGCTTCTTCTCTTTAAAAATATGGCTTTCTGTCCTAATTAATAGGACAATTTCGCCAGTGTCAAAGTACTTCAAAAAATTCAAAAAATTCAAAATTATTTATTTTCAACTTTTGTGTTAAAACTAGTGTTGAATCCTCCTTTTAAGTGAAGCACTTGTATTAGGAGGAATTCGCTCTTTCATACAAGTTGTTACAAAGTCAAAAATAATAACTAATAGCTAATAACTAAAAATAGTCCATAAGATAGTTAATGCAACTGTTACAAAGCATTTTAATAAAATAACCTACACAGTTTACACACTAAGTAACAAACAACATTGTTTTACCTTACTACTCAATGTGACAAACCTTTATAAATGAAAGCTTAAGAAATCAAGAAATTAGAGGACAAAAGTACAAATTAAATGGCATTTCAAGCCATTAGTTGTTCAATATCATCGTAACTTTTACATTTTAGCCAAGTTGTAATTAGATTTTTACATTCTCTGTAAGTTAAGTTGTACATCTTCGTTATCCTATTTATTTTATTATAAAGTAATGCAGATGCTATTTCAAATTGCTTTTTAGCAAAATTTGTTCTAGTTTTAGATATTTTTATTACATAACAGGGATTGCGTTTATTTAATATACTTTGATCATACTTTAAATTTTTATGAATTTTTAAGATACAATTAGAAATATACAGCTGCCTAACTGTAAGAACATCAGAATCTCTATAAACGTCAGAAGTGCTATATCTTTTATGTTTACCCAATAGCACTTTTAGAATGGACCGTTGGGCCCGTTCGAGAGCCAAGAGTTTAGTTTTATGCGTCCCCCCCCAAACAGGCAGACAGTAAAGCACAATGCTTTGAACTAGAGTTTTATAAATGTAGATCAATAGTTCCTTATCTGTGATATGTCTTAAATATTTAAATAACCATATTAGTTTTCGAATCCTATTGGCAGTAACTTCGATTTGTTGGTTCCAAGAAAGAAATTGATCAATATGGACACCTAAATATTTGGTGGAAGTAACATTATTAAGGGACGAGCACGTACAATTACTATCATTTTGAACTGAACAAGTATGAGCTTTTAAAATATGTGTAGTTTTATCAGGTTGTGAGCTATTTAGAATTGAAAATGTTATGTAATTGGTTTTTTTAATATTTAGGGAGAGTAAATTAGTTTGAAGCCAGTTTATTACCTTTGATAAACCGAACTCAGCGTGTCCGTAAACCTCCTCCCAACTATCTCCGTGAAACAGGAGCGCAGTATCATCTGCATACGAAATTACTAAACAATTTGGAAGCTGTATATTAGTTAAATCATTTATATAACATAAGAAGAGTGTTGGGCCAAGTACACTTCCCTGGGGGACTCCGTATAAACTGCAACATTGATCTTCACTATAAACATCGTTGCTAAGTTTGACTTTTTGGGTTCGGTTACTTAAGTAACTTGTGATTAGGCTTAAAAATTGCCCACGTACGCCCATGATTTCCAATTTCCTGATAAGGATGGGGACAGAGACTGTGTCAAATGCTTTTTTTAGGTCGAGAAAAACACATAAAGTCTTCTTTTTGTTTTCTGTAAGCTTAGTTATTGATTTAGTTAGTCCTAAAACCGCCTCTTCAGTATTTTTCCCTTCGCGGAAGCCAAATTGTTGAGGGGACAAAAGATTAAATTTGTTTAAAAACTTGATAAGTCTAGAGTTGATCAATTTTTCCAAAATTTTAGAATTCGCGGGTAACACAGATATGGGTCTATAATTATTTACATCGTCTCTGTCCCCATCCTTATAGACTGGGTGAATTATGGCCCGTTTTAAAGAATCAGGGAATATACCTTGAGTGAAACAAAGTGTAGTTAGATGTCCTATAATTGGGATTAATTCTGATTTTGCCATTTTAATAAACGTGGATGGTATATTGTCCCATCCTGACGCTGATTTAGATTTTAAATTTGCTATAATTGTTTCAATTTCTTGTAGGTCAGGATCTATTATGCCAATGGAAGATGTATGTGTAATCAAAGTATTCAAGTATGCTCTAGAATTGGAAGTAGAATTTGTTAATATTTGCTCTGCGAGATGTTGTCCAATATTTGAAAAATGCTTGTTGACCAAGTTAGCTGAAGCAACGGGAGAGTTAGATAAATTAAGCAGTTCATCATTTTTACGCTTTGTTTTGTTTAGGTTAGTAATAGTTTTTAAAGTATTCCATAGTTTTTTATTGTTATTTTTAGCTTTATTAAGAAGATCACGTTCATATTCTTGTTTCAGTTTTTTTATTAAATTATTACAGTAATTTCTATAGCGACTATAAGTAATTTTTAGTACTTCATTTGCATTGTCACGTCGTAAATTTTTCTGTAATTTATTTCTATTTTGGATACATTTTAGGACACCGGGAGTAATCCAGGGTTTTAAAATCCGCTTATTAGAAGAAATTTTAATAACCTTAGTACTGGAATCAATAGCACTTTGAATGAGGTGAAGTAATTTATTTGTTAGGATGTTAGGATCATGAATAATTAGTAATTCACTAAGATTATTTTTCTTTAATATTTCAAGAGCCTTTTGGTAATCTGTAACTATTTTAGAATTATGTTTTATCGTATTTGTTGATTTTGAGTAAATATTAAAAAGAGTCATGAAATGGTCGGTAATGGTAGTATTTAAGATTGCTGTTTTGGAATAATATAAGTTAGGGTTTAAATTCGTAAATATATGATCCAGACAGCTATTTATTCGAGTATTTTCTTTATGAGCAGGGATCAACCCATGGGCTGCCAGCATGTTAAGGTAATTATTTATAGAATTATTTTGCCCAAGGATGTTTATGTTTATGTCACCAGTTATAATCACATTATTACCAAGCTGACTATTTTTTAAATACATATCTAATGAGGAAGTAAAATTGTTTGTATTTATATTAGATGGTGAACGATAGATGCATAAAATTGTGAAACATGATACAGATATTTGGAGACAAGACGCTTCAGCCAGAATAATTTCTTTTACAAGATGCGGAATTGAGTTACTTATATAAACCACCACTCCGTCATTTTGTGTTACTTGGTTGCTAGTGTTGTAACACGAGTAGTTCAGTTTGGATGGAAGCGGTTTATTATAATTTAATCTACACTCCGTCAGAACTAATATGTCAATTTCTTGTTGTAAGGTGCTTAAGTTTACGTCCAGGTCATCCATATTCCTGTAAATGCTTCTAATGTTTTGCGTAACAATAGAATAAGTGGGTTTCTTTTTTGGTAAATAAAAGGGTAGATCAGAGACGCTACACGTAAAGCTGTGATTGTTATCTAGAACGTCTAATTCATCTAAAATTTCAACTAGTGCCATTAAATAAAAATAAAGCAGTCAGAATAATATAGAAATGTGGTATTTTAGTTAGTAAGTGAAACTGAGATATTATTTCTATTTTACATAGTAGCAACACTATGGCCTCAATTACAATTATGTAGTAAAAGTCTGTTTTCAAGTTACCTACGAGTATTGTTATAACTGCATTCATGGAATAGCATATTTTGAAATGTATACATAAGGAAAGCGAGTATTTGCACATGTTTATACGGGGAATGTACTTACTGAATAGGTAAATTAGTATATTGCAGTACTCTCTTTGAGAGGGACGTTGTACGGTTGTAGTCTTTGCAACTTGATAGTAAAATTCCAGAAAACACGTGAAGACAACTTGCGCATTAAAAAATGCCAGATCCGAGAGCAATATGGAATTTTGTGATCACTGTTCACTGTTAAGTTTAATCGCCGCATAAAATACTATCAAAATTATACTTCAACTAGCCAAAGAAACAGAAATAGCAAAATTAGATATTGACTACATCCGCCATGTTTGAATGCCAAAAATCGAATCCCGCAACATGGTTTAAAGGTGATTTTGAAGGCGCCAAATACGACGCGACTTTGACACTATCTTGACAATATTACGACACACACACAGCTTCACATTCATAATTAATTATACAATGGTAAAATATTTTTTTTCCGACGAACGGTGGAGTAAGCAAGCGCCTTTTGGAGTGGAGGACCCCGGCTAGGCAAAAGAAATGTGGGCAGACCGCCTGCTCGATGGTCCGAAGGTCCGATGACATTGTGGAGACAGCAGGACCGCTCTGGAAGAGAGAGACAGATAGTCGAACTGGATAGAGAAAGGTTGGAGAGGCGTATGCCCAACGGTGGGCGAAAACACAGAAGAGAAAATATTTTTTTTATCACCATCATCATTTTTTTTATATTTTTTTTTGTTTTTTATACCTAACGTAAAATAACTTTAGTCGTTGTAAAAGGTCACATTGTAAAATTTACAACTTCACGGTGACATTAACGTGACAGGTAAGTGACATCATAAACAAAACACTCGCTTTTTGACCTTCTTTTGCTAAATATGTGTGATTAAGCAGCACCAGGGGTATTGCAGATGCGTTGCCAACCTAGAGGCTAGCTGGGATACCTCAGGGGCCAGTAATTCCACCGGCTGTCTTACTCTCCACGCCGAAACACAGTGCAAGCACTGTTTCACGGCAGGATTAGCGAGCAAGATAGTGGTAGCAATCCGGGCGGACCTTGTACAAGGTCCTACCACCTAAAAGTGTGTTTTTGAGTTTGGAGCTTCGTAGTAGCGCTGCTGCCGTGGTGGCCTAGTGGTTTGACCTATCGCCTCTCAAGCAGAGGGTCGTGGGTTCAAATCCCGGCTCGCACCTCTGAGTTTTTCGAAATTCATGTGCGCAATTTACCACGAGCTTTGCGGTGAAGGAAAACATCGTGAAAATGCACAAACCTGCGAAGCAATTCAATGGTGCGTGTGAAGTTCCCAATCCGCACTGGGCCCGCGTGGGAACTATGGCCCAAGCCCTCTCATTCCGAGAGGAGGCCTGTGCCCAGCAGTGGGACGTATATAGGCTGAGATGATGATGAGTAGCGCTGCTGGGCGCCTACTCCGAAGTGCATAATTTTTACTTCGCATCTTGCCCTCCCGCTCACGCTTATATTATTTAATACGAGAGTGAAAGGGACGGTACGATGCGAACTTCGATTTTCTCGTATCCCACAGGGTGGTATCCTGAATTAGCCAGTTTCCAAACGGGGTTAGATCGCGGTTAAACTAACCAGAACTGGGTCAAGCGGTTCAATTGCTGTTAGGCAACGGCACGGGCTTTTGAACCAGTGACGTAAGGGGATCACACGTGCGGCGCGGCTGCGATTGCACGGCACATGTGTTTTTGACAATTGTTATTATTCAGTTCATGATTTCTTGACATGTAAAATAATATAACGACATTTTCTTTTAATGAGTGATTTAATCCTGTTTTATTAATTTAATTAAATTTTGTTATTCAATTCATATTTCTTCATATCATATTCATATTTCATATTTTTTCAGCTTCTTATGTGACTCGTAATACAATTATTCTAATTTCAATTTAATAATGTTTTTTTATAGTAAAGTTTTATCTGACATTTTGTTCTATTAATCTCTCTATTTTAAATTATTTTTGTACGCCAATGGCAAAACATGGTGAGACTACAATATTTTCTTTTACCACTGTTTACAGTTATACCTATGTTTAACAAATAAAATACCTACTTTGATTTTGACTTTGAGGTGAAGATTGTTTTTTTGGAATATTTTTGTATTTTTTACTTCAATTTTTTTTAATTTTACGGTTATCCCGTAAAACCTAAATTGAAAATACAAACTGAAATATGGATGCACAGAAAGACCAGAAAAATAAGACCAGCGCTGCTTAAGTGGCTAAATAAGAAACAAACAAGCTGAGATATGTGGTGGATAGGGGAAATTCGTGTCTGTACCGTTGTACAGCGGTGGTGTAGCTGTATAGCACGCGGCACGGAATGCCTAGGACCTGGGTTCGATTCCCAGCGCTGGTCTTATTTCTTTGGTTTTTCTGTGCATCTATATTTCAGTTTGTATTTTAAATTTTTGAGGTGACTCGACGGTGTCAGGTCATTTTGGTATAAATGCATTAAATAGACATGTAACATTGTTTAAAAGTGCAAAGATTGTGTTTTCCTTAATATTTCATAGGCAGAATTAGCTTTAGCCGATATGTTCTTTTAGTCAAAATGTTTCCATGGCGGGCCGAAATAAATAAATAGATTAGAATTTATGAATTTCGATTTTGAAGTTCCGCGTGACCGCGTTGGAACGCCATAAAAACGGACATAGAACAAATACAAGACATACTTACATGACGGCAAACAGGTCCCCACTCAGTGTAATGCCAAATAGGATTTTTTTAAGAAACGAAAAATTTCAATCCTCTTACAAGATTGTGAGAAGTTTCGGAAATTTACCTATAAGTATGAAAAATTCCGCAATTTTGAAAAGTTTCCTTACATAGCCGTTGTAATGATCGGTATAACAACATTTGATATAATTTCAAAGAATAGGAGCTTCACAGAACTTTTTTATAAAATAAACCTAACCCAAAGTACGGTCAAGTGTAAAAATATGGCCTTATTCAAAGTTTCAAAGTCAAAGTCAAAATCGATTTATTCAATTTAGGCTATGACAAGAACTTATGAACGTCAAAAAATCTACCACCGGTTCGGAAAAAACCTCTGTTGAGAAGAATCCGGCAAGAAACTCAACGAGATATTTTTTTTTTTAAAAACAGTTTTACAATATTTATAAATGATATCTATATATACTATACATTACAAGTATTTAACACAATTTTATTTTTAACACAGTAGGTTCACTATTTGAAGGGATCGCTAATGCGGATCGGAATTATTTTCAAAAACAAGTAACACAGACTCTTATTCCAACGCAATAAGGCCGTAGTAACATATTTTTGAGTGGTTCGAACAGATACTTATTTTTGCACTTGACTGTCCATCAAATCTAATTAGTAACAATAGAAATAAGTTTGGATTTTAAGATAAATTGCATTATATCAAATGAAAATTATATCATTTGTTGTTATGTCTTTCGGTACCGCACCGCTTTACTTCCCTACCAATATTATACTCGTAAATGCGAAACTCTGTCTGTCTGTCTTTCTGTCTGTCCGTTTGTTATGCTTTCACGTCGAAACTGAGCCGATTTTGATGAAATTTGGTAAAGAGATAGTTTAAGCCCCAAGGATCAACAGGATACCTTTTATTCTGGTAGTGGGCGCGCGCGATAACCTAGGTCCGCGCAGACGAAGTCGCGGGCATTAAGCTAGTACTTCATAGGCAGAATTAGCTTAAGTCAATAATTTATGGCAGTAGGCGCCACCGCGCGATAACGTAAGTCCGCGCAGAAGTCGCGGGCATAAGCTAGTTATATTATAAATGTGCATGCGGCCCAATGTTTGGATTGACTCGTAAAATACGTTTTTTATTGAAAAGAATAAAACGCATTGCATCATAGCTTCTATTCTGAGCGATGACTCATATACTTTGATCACCGCTAGGGTTGCCAACGACCACACAACATACATACATGCATAAAGTCACGCTTCTTTCCCAACGGGGTAGGCAGAGACTACATCCTTCCACTTGCTACGATTCTGGCATACAACTCTCGCTTCCTCTATACTCCAATTCAATAGTCTATCAATCCTGCAGACACTTTCAGCCTTCTAATATGAACACCGGGCTAAAAACCGGGCGGGCTTTATGATGTGACTTTTATTCTTTTTTGATTCCTTTTAGATGATAATTGCAACAACAGGGACATATATAATCAAGCGTGCCCACGTTAGGGTGTGTTAAATGTGTAGAAAATTGTTAGATTCTATTGAATTGTACTTTACATTCATCAATCTTTTCATACATGCACGTCGGTTTAGAGTACTCCTGACACGACCTTTCTTCAGAATGTCATCGATTTGACGACCACAATGTTTTTTAAAAGAAGTCTCTTCGTTCCATTCTCCATACAAAACTAGTCCCTCATTTGAAAACTAGGCAGCAGAAGTAGATGAAATTTTGAAAGTATGGACTAGATGTAATTATCTATGCCTGTGGTTTTTCAGATTTTCATATAAATGTGCAAAATCAGAATTACAGGACCTCAAAGTTGGCAAAAAAAAGAGGTCAACTTTGCACGTGAATAACAGACTATTAAAGCATTTATACAAAAATCTAAAAAACCACAGGCACAGAAAATATAACGAAGTTCTTGAGTGTAAAATATCATTGATTTCTGTGCTATACTTTTCGTGTAATATGAGGACAACGAAACCCAAACTTCTACCGTCAAAATCTTGAAAAGCCTACAGGTATCTCGATATACATTAGCGAGAAGCGGAGAAGCGGGAGGGGAAGTGCGTGGGGGAGGGGACGGGTGCGAGCGCTTATGTCACGAGCGATAAAAACAGCAATATCCCAAACGAATATCTAACGCGGCCGCGCGGCCGGCAGGGAAACTTCTCTTAATCTGTGATCAGCAGCAGGGCTAATACGACATTCGAAACTCGAAGTTCGTGTCGTGCGATCCCTCTGACACTTATAAATATACGCTTTAATACGAGAGCGAGAGGGACCGCACGACAGGAACTTCGAGTTTCATAGTAACCCAGTAGCGGATGCAGTGACAACCCTGAGTGTTGTGGGTCACAGTCACACAACAAAAATACACGCCATTCACAGATAATCCCGGCACAGCGAGTGCAGTCGCGGCTTATAAGGCAAATATTTATAGCACAGTGGACTGTGTGCGATAAAAAATGTGTACTCTGTAACATCGCGATTTCGCTAAATTGGAGGTCATATGTGTGCTCTACAAATGAAAAGATTTTTAGTTTTTAGTTTCAAAAATGCGAAAAGAAGATTGGGTGTGCGTGTGTAGTTTTAGAAGCTTTTATTTCGCTTTCCCTGTTTTTTAATTTTTTTATTTCCTTGTTAATTAATGCGATGTCTTGCTCGCTAATCCTGCCGTGAAGCAGCAGTGCTTGCACTGTTGTTTCGGCGCGGAGAGTAAGACAGCCGGTGAAATTACTGGCACTTGAGGTATTCTGTCTTAGGCCTTTAGGTTGGCAACGCATCTGCAATACCCCTGGTGTTGCAGATGCTTATGGGCGGTGGTGATCTCTTACCCCCAAGAGACCCACTTGCTCGTTTGCCCTCCAGTCGTATAAAAAAAAATCACTTTGACGTTTACTGTGAAATGAGACAGTTTGAGTCCCGGGGAAGGACAGGATAGTTTTTCTTCTGGAAAATTATTTCCCGCGGGATATCGATAAACGAATCGCGAAGGAGTCGCGGGCATCAGCTAGTATTACAATCAATCCCCTTTTAATTATCAAACAGCTTTAGTTAACGGTTTATTAATACTAATTGGGTATTCCTAGAAAGTGAAATAATTGGAAGTACTTAGCCGATCGGATTAAGTGAAGATACTTACTTGTTTTTATTATATATCCTACTAATATTATAAATGTTTTTTTTTATTCGACTGGAAGGCAAACGAGCAAGTGGATCTCCTGGTGGTAAGAGATCACCACCGCCCATCAACATCTGCAACCCCAGGGGTATTGCAGAAGCGTTGCAAACCTAGAGGCCTAAGATGGAATACCTCAAGTGCCAAGTGTCTTTTACTATACGTACGCTATGACAAACGGGTCTTTAGGTATACGTACACTATGACAAACGGGTCTTTTGGTATACGAACGCTATGACAAACGCGTCTTTTGGTATACGGGCGCTATGAGACACAGGTCTTTTGTCATACGGTCGATTTAGGAAACTGTTATTTGGAACGGGTGTTTTAGGAAATGGTATTTTGGGAAAAGGAAACGTTCCAAAACCATGATGATGATGATGACGTGATTGTTTACGTGGGCACATTCACAGGCACAAGCACGTGCCCCAGGAACTAGCACTCCGCATCGCTAGGTCCCAGCAGCGGTTCACAAATAGGCGGTGATAGCCGAACGGACGGATAACACAGATTGGTTAGAAACCATTTGGTTTGATTCATGATCCGAATCGGCCTTATTTTTAGATTAGTGGAAGGATGACCGTTTGACCGTGTTATACAGCTATGTATACGGTGATCGCATGCCTAAACTAAAAGAGATAATCGATGGTGTATTTGAAACTAGATAGCGGAACGAATATGAGATACGAAATATTCTCCCTATCCCTGTTCTGCTGCAGTAAGAAACCGTATAGCATCCAATTTTTTTGCTCCTCATCACGGGGCTCACTCGCCTCTTTGATTTTTTTTTGGTTCAAAAGTTTTCTGTTTTATTTTCCATTTATTTTATTAATTTGTTTTTAAGTTGTTTTCCATATTTCTTTGTGCTTATCTGTTCATATCTTCGTATTAACTATGTGTGGAAACCTTTCATTGGCTTTATTGTTACATGTTTTGTAATCCACCTGTATTAACTTAAGCTGTTGGTTTTCCGTATAAAATAAATTAAATAAATAATCTCGTGGGAACTACGAGTACGCCATTTTCCTGATTTTGCTTAGCATGGCTCTTACTAGGTTTAAATATCTACTTTGTACAGTCACCTACAATATCTGCCCCAGCGGAGCGTGCAAAACTATTTGATAAAGTACTGGATTTTTCAAAAAATCACTATAAGTCCAATTTTCAATCGATGTTTCTAGTTCGCTAAAAATAGTCTGTTTACCTATATTTTCATAATTCAATACAAGACATGGCAAATTCAGGAGTTATTATGTACAGTAAATAGAATGATATTTTTTTACTCAGGTAACTTAACTAACCGGTAGGGATGATGACTGGATTAAAAATATATTCTATTTAGTCCGACAGTTAGATTATGGAAAAATATGGGACACGTATTTTTTGGTTTATCTATTAATTAAAAATCGACAAAGGTATAGATCATCAAATTTCCGGAATGGGGGCTTGTGACGTCACTATAAGTTAAAAATCCTATCATATAGTGACGTCACTCGAAACTTCTAAGCGCTGTATCCTCGTCATGTTTTGTTTGTCAAAAAAAAGAAAAAAATTGTGCACAATATTTTTAAATTATCCACCTGACGGACTAAATAGTTTTTTTTTAGTTATCTAGCCTATTAGCAAAAGGCTATAAATGCGGTCAAGGCACATAAAAGTACTGTCTTAAAGTAACACAATTATATCTTTGCTCATGTGCTCTCTCTACTACAATTAGAAACATATTTACGTAACAAAGGCACTATTCAATGGATGTTCGAGGTCTGAAGGCACGTTAACCAACGTATGTTAGCTAGGTACATGGTTAGCCATGAGTCAGCCTTAGTCATAGTCATGTATTTACATAAGTCAGAAATGACATGATGGGTCAGTGATACACTCGAACCCCTCGTGACGTGTGGAACGTTATCGTATAAAAATTCGTAGAGCCCTTGGAAAGCAAGAGCACACACACGCACATACACATACTATGCCGACGCGTTTCGTACTGAATCAGAGTTCATCATCAGCTGTTCTCAGTGTTGTTGTTTAAACGTAGCTATCGTAAGGTCGCGGGTGAGCAAAGTGATTGTTTACAGTTCATTATCAAAGGCCAAAGGTCACTTTCTGTGAGCAACATATACAATCAAATTCCACCTCTGTGATTTAGAAACAAGGTATATTTTTACGTGTTCCAATTGATAGATAGGACTTTGTAGCAGTGATTCGACCCAGTGGAGGATAATTAGACATAAGAGTTACTGTTTGAGATAAACATGCTAAGTGAATGTCGAATTTTGTTGTTATCTCTGTCTACGATAGTGTGTTAAGCAATGTTCACCCCGTATTTTTTTTTTATTCGACTAGATGGCAAACGAGCAAGTGGGTCTCCTTGCGGTAACAGATCACCACCGCCCATAGACACCTGCAACACCAAGGTGATTGCAGATGCGTTGCCAACCTAGAGACCTAAGATGGGATGCCTCAAGTGCCAGTAATTTCACCGGCTGTCTTACTCTCCACGTCGAAACAACAGTGCAAGCACTGCTGCTTCACGGCAGGATTAGGTGGCAGTAATCCGGGCGGACCTTGCACAAGGTCCTACCACCTGCAACTTAAATATTATCAAACAAAAAGGTGAGTGTTGAAGGGAATTCACAAAATTCTTCTGGAAATTTCCAAAATTTAGATCTTTCTCTTCATTGAGGTTGTGTCAAGAACAACTATCCAAAAATTTAGTACTCTAGATCCAGCGGTTGAAACTTCAAGATTTTATCCCTATCCCGTGTGAATATCGGGATAAAAAGTAGCCTTCGTGTTATTTCAGATGTCCAGCTATCTGCATACCAAATTTCATCCAAATCCGTCCAGCCGTTTTAGCGTGGAGGAGTAACAAACACACACACACTTTTGCATTTATAAGTAGGATTGTATAACTATTTAATGTACATAAAATATGTGAAAATAACTGTTTACAAGAGAAAAAGATGTACAAAGGCGCACTTATCCCTTAAAGGGATATTTGAAAATAATTCCGATCCGCATTAGCGATACTTCAAATAGCGAACCTACTGTGTTAAAAATAAAGTTGTGTTATGCTTGTAATGTATAAGATATCATCTAATAATTTTGTCAATCTGTTTAAAAAAATATACCTCGTTGAGTTTCTTGCCGGATTCTTCTCAATAGAGGTTTTTCCGAACCGGTGGTAGATTTTTTTTACATTCATACGTGCTTAGCCTAAATTGAATAAAGATATTTTGACTTTGACTTTGACTTCCGGTTAACCTTTGACCGATTAAAAGGACAAAAATAAATAGTAATAGTATAGTTACAAAATATGACAAAACGTGATTGTTTATGATCAGAAACAACATTCGCTGGCAATATATTATTGTACATACTTATCGGCGTCTCGTCTTTATCGCTCCATAAGTCATCGACATACCTATAACAACAAAAAAAAACATTATCATACTATATTAAAAAACCGGCCAAGAGCGTGTCGGACACGCCCAAAATAGGGTTCCGTAGCCATTACGAAAAAATTAAGTAATATTTTTCTAAGGATTTCGAATTTTCTACGGAATCTTTCAAGTTTAGGTATATTTTATACCTTACGCTGCTATTTACTCATAAACTACTAATAATTCTCAAGCAAACTTAACCGCTATAGTTTTCCTTGGAAGTTTGATATACTGACTACCATCCTGAATTTTTTGAAATTTTTCCACCCACCGGTTTAGATTTTAGAGGGGGGGGGACGCTCGATTTTAAAGAAAATTTTCACTTTAAAGTTGAATAGTTTGCAAAAAAATCGTTTTACCAAACCCCTAATTATTTTAAAATACCTATCCAACGATATCCCACACTATAGGGTTGGATGAGAAAAAAAAAATCACCGCCACTTTACGTCTATGGGAGGTACCCTAAAAAAAATTATTTTTGAATTTTTAATTGTACTATTTTGTCGGCATAGTTTACCTATATATCCGTGCAAAATTACAGCTCTCTAGCATTGATAGTCTCTGAGCAAAGCCGCGGACGGACAGACAGACAGACAGACGGACAGACAGACAGACATGGCGAAACTATAAGGGTTCCGTTTTTGCCATTTTGGCTCCGGAACCCTAAAAACTGGCCAAGTGCGTGTAGGACATGCCCGAGATAGGGTTCCGTGGCCATTAAGTAAAAATTAAGTCATATTTTTCTAAGGATTTCGTATTTTGTAAGGAAAATTCTAAGTTTAGGTATATTTTATACTTTAGGCTGCTATTTACCCTTAAAGTACTAATAATTCTCAAGCAAACTTAGCCGTTGTAGTTTTCCTTGAAAGATTGATAAACTTAGTACCATCCTGATTTTTTTTAAGTATATTGAAGCATAATGTTTGATGTTTGTAACGTGACAAGCGATGTAAGTTGTGTCCTAGGATGGCGTACATTCATTGATAGCAGTATTTAATTTGTATGAAAAAAGGAAAATTCAAAGACTATTATTTTTACAAGTCGCTAAACTAATGTTGTTCAGTTTGATGAGGACGATCTACTTTTTAATTTTTCGTAATTTTAAATTTTCTGTTCATTGCTATCGATAGTATCGATAGTTTTGCATTATTGGGCAGCAATAATATCGATACTATCGATAGGCCTATCGACAGCATCGCCTTTTTCCGATTAAAAGTATCGATTGCAAACCATCGATTTTTCGGCAAGACTAAACTCGTCTTTGGGGAGGCCTGTATCCAATAGTGGTCGTTCTACGGCTGATATGATAATGATATTTAAAACGCATAGTACCGCAATTCCTTCAAAAACCACGTTCCAGCCTTCGCAGTAAAACTGAACATAAGCAATTTCCATAACACAGCTCTAATACAAAACAAACTAAAAAACCACGATAACACCTGACCGAACAAAAAGAACCTTATCCACTAAAAAACAGAGTCGAAATTCCATCACCATAAAAACCATAATGCGTTTGCAAAGATAACACTTAATTTACAATGAAAAACCCACTTTAATTCCTGAAGCACACGATTGAGAATCCCTTTTAGCTTCATTCCGTAGTCCTAGCACGTACGTTATACCATTGATTGCGGCTATACAAACACCGACAAAGTTAAGTTTGCGGGTGGCGAAATTGGGTAATCGAGTTAGACGGTGTTAACACGCTGCAGTGGCGCCTCGGCTGGCTGTAGCGGTAAGTTGGTGGTTTATGGAATGCTGTGACGTCACTGTTTCGCTCTGCATCAATTGTTTCTAACAATGATAGTACTAGAGGATTCGGCTGGTGCTTCTGAAAATGACGGTAAATGAGAGGTCAAAGCATCCTGTAGACAATAAAGGTGGGGTTCCGTACTTGAAAGGTCATAAACGGAACCCTAGTTGTCCGTCTGTCTGGCACAGGGCTGCATCTCAAGAATTTTACCTCCGTTCCCTCTAAAGATGTGCGGAGATGTCATGCGAGAAATGATTTTTTTGGGAACCAATAGATAAGCGTTTCTATTTACCTAGACGCACATCTCTGCTGGAACGCAGCCTTAAGAAAGAAGGAAAGAAGGAAGGTAATATATAGCTAGCTGTTTCTACATACCTACTACCCGTTTCTATCGACTCGGGAATTTACGACCTAGCGGGATAAAAAGTGTTCTTTAAGTTAATTCCGGTTATACCTAAACTGTACATCTTTCAAAAAATTTTTTTGTAAAATTTCATTTTTTATACAAGCTTTTTTTGCTGACTGTATTTTTTGTTGACTGTACGAGTACTTATATTGTCACCCAAACTACATTATTTGCATTCCAAATTTCAAGTCGATGCCATTAAATTTCGAAGAGTTCCTTCCTGTGGAGACGATCCTGGCCGGACTACCAGGATGTCACTACCAGATTATTGTATTGTCACGCAGTTTACATAAGTATACCAAATTTCAAGTCAATTCAATTACTGGAATTTGGTCGAATTTAACTTGCAAGCAGGTATTGTTCATCAAAGCTTGCAAGATTTGATTACAGACAGACAGACAACGGGACAGGTGGTACTAAATAAAAGCTTGTAATAACCTAACCAACAAAAAGTTGGAAAACCCCGATTTGTTATTACAAAGTTCAATATCTCAAAAACGGCTGAACCGATTATGATAAAACATGTCTAAGAACTAAAACGTGTTAAAAATAAAATTGTGTTAAATACTTGTAATGTATAGTATACCTATAGATATCATTTATAAATATTGTGAATCTGTTTTTAAAAAAATACCTCGTTGAGTTTCTTGCCGGATTCTTCTCAACAGAGGTTTTTTCCGAACCGGTGGTAGATAGACTATATGTAGACTTTTGAACCATCCCTTGAAAAAATGCTTTCAAATAAAAAAAAACGCATATAAACCGATCCACCCGTTTAAGAGGTACGGTGCCACAGATAGACAGACACACAAAGCGGTCAAAGTTATACCTAACACGCCTCTTTTTGCGTCGGGGGTTAATAATAACACATCATAATAACGTTTTAAACTTTCGTGATTCTCACTCATAGTCAAAATACCATAACGGGCTTATCACGCTATTTTTACACAAATCCCTCTTCTTCCTCCTTCTTCCTCCCTCCTCCAAATCCTTTTTTTTGGATTCTTGTGTAAAAATAGCGTGATAAGTCCCGTTATGGTATTTTAACACATCATTACATCAGTTAAAGGTACCCCTTACGGGCTACAGTTTTGCCAGTTTTGGGGGTAATTTACCCCAGATTCGGGTAACAACACGTTAAAATCGCACGCCGGAAAGCGTGGTGTAAAATTTTCATAGTGGATGCGTTTTTTTACGCTCAGCTAACCCGTTCTGAATGGTCAGTCGGTTTGCGTACGTTAATGTGTGCTTTACAACTCACGACTATGATTGGTTTATGGAATCTTTTTGTATTTTTTATTTCAATTCCAAATTTTTACTTTTAGAAAAAACCAATCATAATTTGATTGCTTATATAATAATTTAATTGCTTATAATAGCGACATCTCTTGTCCGGGTGAACGGTTAGTTCCGAAGGAGATATTGAAGGCTTCTCGTTGAGAGTTAGACAATATAGATGGCGCTAGGTCACTGCTTAAGTGACAAAGTTAAAGTAAAGAAGCTGAGATATGTGATGCATAGGGAAAATTCGTGTCTGTGCCGTTGACCAGCAGTGGTGTAGCGGTATAGCACGCGGCACGGAATGCCGAGGACCTGGGTTCGATTCCCAGTGTTGGTCTTATTTTTCTGGTTTTTCTGTGCATCTATGTTTCGGTTTGTATTTTCAACTCACGACTGTTCCCATCGTACATAATTTATAACGTTTACCATCGTATTCTGCCGGATATGTCAGTATTTATCTTGTTTTCTCAATTTGCTTCTGTAAATTTCAGTAATTAGTTGAGGGGTTCGATATTTTAATATATTCGATATTTTAACATTCGATATTCAGACGCGTTCCCTAGTTGAGATAAACGTTATGCCAATCCAATTTATGGAAAGTGTAATACAGTTTTAGTGCTAGTCTTAGTCTTAGGTGGTACTTATAGAAATAGAAAACGTTTATTCGCATTTCACAAATTACATAAATACACAAAATAAACAAGTATGAAGTAAATATTAATGACAGTATTTGCAAAATCGCGAAACGGTCTCAGCTGAGCATAGTGTTGGCCGTAGAGGCCAATGCTGGCTGGAACGCTGGTACTTATGGAGCCAAAATAAATCTTTCTTTCTTTAAAAAAAATATCTATGAAATCGAATCATCCAAATACACAGGCTGCTCCAAAGTGATACATTGAGAACCGTTAGTTTTTCGGTAAATATTGGACTGATTGTTATGATACTTTGCAGTTTGGTTTTAAATATCTTGCTAAGCCAGTAGTATTCGTATTTGTCCAGAGGCTAAGGTCACCCAGTATGCTAATATCGTGTCGTCGTCGTGTCGTCCCCGCCGTGCCTAAAGCGTACGACACCAACCCGAGCCGCGGCATTCCTTAGTCTTACGTCACTTAACCGCCATTCCTATAGAGCTCAGATTGGCTTGGCAAATCGGTGAATGGAGTTACAATGTAGCTTGTAGCCGGGTTTGCAGAATACTAGTAAAATCTGAGTAACACACCGCGTGCTTCTTGATTCCCGTTTACTGACAAGATTTCATTTTTTCAATACCAGTAAATCACTACTTACTTTGGTTCTCTGTCGAATCACTTCGTTACGAATTCGATCTTTCAGAGAAACTCCGAGAATAGCCCTTTCCCATAGCACGTTGAGCGGCTATCGACATAGCCCACCGCATTAGCACTCTGAAGTGACAATGGGCCGGTCATATAACCCGAAAAACCGATAACCAGGTGGTAGGACCTTGTGCAAGGGCCGCCCGGATTGCTACCACCATCTTGCTCGCTAATCCTGCCGTGAAGCAACAGTGCTTGCACTGTTGTGTTTCGGCGCGGAGAGTAAGACAGCCGGTGAAATTACTGGCACTTGAGGTATTCGAACTTAGGCCTCTAGGTTGGCAACGCATCTGCAATACCCCTGGTGTTGCAAATGTTTATGGGCTGTGGTGATCTCTTACCACCAGGAGACCCACTTGCTCGTTTGCCTTCCAGTAGTATATAAAAAAAAAACCGTTGGGGTAGACGAGTTCTTGAGTGGAGACCACGGATCGGCAAACGTAGCGTAGGACGCCCTCAGACTCGGTGGTGCGATGATCTTCGCAGGGTGGCAAGAGATGAGAGTGGCCGAGGATCGTGCTCAGTGGCGTGCCATGGGAGAGGCCTATGTCCAGCAGTGGACGAACACAGGCTGATAATGATGAGCGTCAAAAACAGGCAATACCGACTCTGGCCTTTACTACAAAGTTAAAATTCGAACTTGGAATCTTGCTGTCCCGCTTACGCTAAATATTTATACATAAGTTAGAGAGACGGTACGATATGAAATACGATTTTCGAATTTCATTGTAGCCCTCCAAGGCTGTCTGTCACGGTTCCTCTTGCTTACGCATAATTTTTTATGTCATAATTTATTGTTATTTTGTACTGCAAATTATTGAATAAATTATCTTATCTATCTATCTAATTCTATTTTGCATAATCTGTTTACGCATAATAGTACTTATGCCGAAACTATTTTCGCATAACAGTTTACGCCGAATTATTTTACGCATAACCAATGTAAGCCGAACGGGCTTTACGCATAATTTTTGAATTCAGAATATTGTTTAGGCAGAAAATTACTTACGCATAAATTAGTTACGCAGAAAGTTACTTTCGCATACTTACTTTTATGTCTGAAAAGCAAATATTCATTTTAATTTAACGACTCTGAGGCGAAGACGACGGAGCGGAGCTCCTATTCCGCCATGTTATGGCGCTTCGCGCCTTGACAAAATACTAATCTAACCTAACCTATAGTTGAGCATTCATGTTATCTGGGTTTTCTTTATTGCGGGGGCTCGCCTTCCCCCTCTCCCCGCTTGTGGCTGTTCGTAACCAAATAACCTATTTTTCTAGTCATAAATATAGTGATTAGGTAATTTATTTTCGGACATAGATTTGGAAAGGATTTCGGCCTATTAAAATTCGGCTAAATTACACATATGCTAAAGAAGATTATGCATAATAAAATTCGGCCATGTTAATATTATGCTAAAATTAATTCGGCTAAACCATGATTCGGCTTATACAGAATTATGCCAAACTAAGTTTCGGCAAGTTTAAGATTCGGCGTAAATAGATTATGCGAAACCTGTTATGCGTAATCAGTTTCGGACATTAGAAAGTATGCGAAATAGAGGGCACCCGTCTGTCACCTAGGCTTTTAAACCCCCGACGCAAAAAGTGGGGTGTTATAAGTTTGATCGCTATGTGTCTGTGTCTGACTGCGACACCTCTTAAACGGGTGAACCGATTTGAATGCGGTTTTTTTTATTTGAAAGCTAGTTCTCTAGCGATTGTTCTTAGACATGTGTCATCAAAATCGGTTCAGCAGTTTTGGAGATATTGAATTTTTTGCAAATGCTTTCCCAATTTACCTATTTCCGTAGACCCACGGACCTGAACTTCAGGGTCGTCGGCCGACCTTCGTGACCCAAAACACTTGGGGTGACGCACCCCTAATACTTAGGCGTGCCGCCCTCGTGTATCGACACCTGTGGCGTATACTAGTGATGTAACGTATGTCATTTTTTTAACATTCGCGAATGCGAATGCGAATATTCAGTTTTTCGTTCTGGCGCCAAGTTTTCTATGGCAGTTTCGTTCGAACGAAGTGCGTTTCGTGTGTATTTGGTTACGAGAATTACCGAGTTTATACGAACGCAACGCAAAGTAAATAAATAAATAATAACTAATGATTATTGAAGACTGATAATTTTATTACGAGGTTAAGTTATAATTTTTTTTTTATAAAAAAACATAAGGTATTAATGTATTTTGATTTTATTAACCTACTGTTATCAAATAATTGTATTTTTTCTGATATAAGTTTTACCCGCGGTTTCGCACGCGTAAATTATCAGATACAGCAGTTGAATTGAAATTCCGGGATTTTACAAAATTCCCCTGGGAATCCCCGAAATGGAAAATGAAAATGGAGGAAGCGGTTGCTGCTTTTACCAGGTCGTCCCTCATTGGGTCAGTGTGGGAACCACAGCTCACGCACTCTCCTTCTGCGAGGCCAGGGGGCCTACCACGCTCTCTTAATACGATTCAGTTTAAGCTCTAAACTGAACTGCATCGCTATTTCGTACTACGACGTTACTTTTGTGATTCATTTCAAGTGAGGTTCAGCGATAGCGATACATATATCAGAGAAAATATCGGTCTTTCATTCACTTGTAAGCGATTGAGATTCAGCTCTGAGAAATAAAGGTCGTGGTACCAATTTCGACGATTCAGTTTAGGTGCCTAAATTGAACTGCTCTGCGTTTGGATCGTTTAGGAAAGTTCGTGGTAGGCCCCCTGTACTTACTCGATGACTAGCTATATCATATTAACGTCGACACGTGTTTGTGGGGTGATGAACCATGCCCCCCCCCCCCCTCCCTCTGTTGGCTGTATGCGCGAATTGTATGGCCTGCCATACATATTAAATAGATTTGTATGACATGCAGCGAGTCATTGCGCATATGGAACAATGCTATATGTATGCTATATGTATATATGCCTATATGTATTGTAAATGATTTAAACACATATCCATACTAATATTATATATGCGAAAGTGTGTGTTTGTATGTTTGTCATAAACGTGATTTTTGGCATAAAGATAGTTTATGCGCCAGAGAGTGACATAGGCTACTTTTTATCCCAGAAAAATGCGCAGTTCCTGAAAGAACAGCGCGCGATAACCGAATTCCACGTTGGCGAAGCCGCTGGCAAAAGCTAGTAGCTTTTATAATTTATCATACCTACTGCAATAAATGCTATTAAAAATAAAAAAGCCGTGGTGGCCTAGTGGTTTCACCTATCGCCACTCAAACTGGGGATCGTGGGTTCAAAAAATAAATATCACGGGACAATTCACACCAATTGACCTAGTCTCAAAGTAAGCTTAGCAAAGCTTGTGTTATGGGTACTAAGCAACGGATAAACATAATTATATAGATAGATACATACTTAAATACATATTAAACACCCAATACCCGAGAGCAAACATTCGATTTTTCATACAAATCTGCCCCGACAAGGGAATCGAACCCAAGACCTCAAGCGTCATAGTCAGGTTCTCTAACCACTAGGCCATTTGGTCGTCTAAGTCAGCGGTTCTTAAGCATTTAGTTAAGAGGGACCATTTGACAAAATTTCTGTCTTGCCATGGACCACCAACTGGTTGAAAGCAATATACGGTAAAAGTAAAATTGTAAATGAATGAACGGTTGCGACCGCTACTTGACTGGCGCGTCGTTTTGCCAATTCGTTTTTGATGGTTTCGCGGACCATTTCGACTTATTCCAGGGACCACCAGTGGTCCGCAGACTACAGTTTAGACCCCACGCACACAGGCAGCAGCGGTCAGGAGTTCCGAGTTCCACCTTCGGTGTTCATTAGAATGTACCGAGTCTATAACAACAACGCACACAGCGGGCAGTCTGACCGCGGCGGTCAAAGCGGAACGTCGCGTTCCCAGAGTTCTTTTCCCGCTGAGACAGGGAACGCCGGAACGCCGCGATGTCTGAGTTAGCAAACACGGACAAGTTGATTGAATTGGTTAGGGTTAGTGACATGTTGCATGTGTAAAGACCCAAACGAAACTATGTAGAACGCGAGAATTTGCACGCCGCTTGTGTGCGTTGGAACTCTTGGGCGGTCAACGGTCACTAGAACGCAGAACTCTGACCGCTCTCTGTGTGCGCAGGCTCTAAAGAACCAATGGTCTAAGACGTCTAAGTGATCGTATATAGGCTTGGATGATGATGATGATGGCATCCCGACAGCTGTACCAGAGGTTAATAGCCACCGCCCCCAGCAATTACTGACTCACGCGACCCGGGGTCGCACAGAATTGACATTGGTGGCATTATGAAAACTCGCATGTCTCGTTGGTTGAGGCACGGTGAGGTTAAAAAAGTTAAAAGTGACACCGGTGATGCACCGCTCTTGCTTAACCATATTGATGTAGTGAATTTTCCACTGGGAAAAGTCAGAAACACGACTTCAGTACCCTTAGTGTAAGTTTTCCAAGTTTTCGGTTACAAAATACGTCTCGATCGCGTTCGCGTTAAAATATGAATATGTATGGAAACACGAACATCGCAAACGTTCCGCTAGAGGCGCTTTTTTTTCATACAAATTGAGATATTTATATTTGTAACCGAATAGGTTACACTAAGGGTACTGAACGCTGCCGTGTTTATGAATAAGTGTAAAATCGAGCTCCCCCCCCCCTCTAAAATCTAAACCGGTGGGTGGAAAAATTTGAAAAAATTCAGAATGGTAGCAAGTAGGTACATCAAAGTTACAAGGAAAACTTTTCGCCTCAGTGAAAACCCTCATTGTGACTAAACTAACAGATCAAATAGTTTACGCGTGCGAACGCTTAAACTCGCGAAGTAGAATCGCGGGTAAACTCCAGTTAAATATAAAACGCAAACACGCTCGTTAGTTCTGTTAATAAAATTCAGTATCACTATCTAACAGATAAGAATTATCAAAATTTGTGATGTGACGTCATCGCGTGCACTGAACATTGAATGAAGCGAAAGAAACATCGCCACAAAAGTTTCGTTTAGTAATCGAACTAAGCAACACAACACTGACACGTTTCGAACTTAAACAGAGTTCGTCACCAAAACATGCACAGCAAGGTAAAAGGTTGTTTTTACCCAAAGGGTTTTTTCGAGCGTATGTATGTATGTATGTCAATTTCTTTGGTCCTCGCTGCAGTCTAAACCGCTGATAAACTAAACGTAGATATAGTTAGTTTTCAGTTTTTGTAACTAAGGGACCCCATACATCCCTGTATTATTATTATTGTAATTTTCTCTCTTTAATCGTATACTATAGTTTTTAAGTATTTTATTTGTAATTATTTTATTTTGAAAAAATGACTTTCTGCCAAGTTTCTTGCGGCGCATTCTTCTTGGCAATGATAGTCTTTCCGAAAGCGCTGGTAGTTTAAAAAAATGACGTGTAAAAGTGCCCATTGCGGCCTATTTGCTGAATAAATGATTTGAATTTTGAATTTGAATTTGATTTGAATTTTGAATTTGCTGGATGGATTTTAACACAAGAGACATCATTGGATTCGTCATAGCTGTCGAAGTGACATCAACAGTGGAATCAATTAGTCATTTACCATCGAGGGTTTAAAATCGAATTTAAACACCAGTGTTCTTTTTACAGTGTTCTTTTTTCAACATTAAATTATTTCGACTTATCGTATTTGACCAGGGAAATGAATGTATCTTATTTTTCATTCATTTCTATATAATTATAATCTACTAGCTTTTGCCCGCGGCTACGCCCGCGTGGAGTTCGATTATCGCGCGCTGTTCCCTCGGGAACTGTGCATTTTTCCGCAATAAAAAATAGCTTATGACACTCTCTGGCCCATAAACTACTTAAGTACTTCACCATAAACTTCTTACTGGCACCTGAGATATCCCATCTTAGGCCTCTAGATTGGCAACGTATCTGCAGTCCCCCTGGTGTTGCAGGTGTCTATGGGCGGTGGTGATCTCTTACCATCAGGAGACCCATTTGCTCGTTTGCCATCTAGTCGAAGAAAAAAAAACTAACACTGCCAAAAATCACGTCGATCCGTCACTCCATTTCGACGGGAAAGACGAAAATGTTCCAACACTTCCGCATTTATAATATTAGTATGGATTTCCGTCACGATATCGCGTTGCAACCTGTTTCGCGGCGTACTCTTTGTAAAGCTCATTTAACCTAATTAAAAATGGGTCAGCAAGGTCAGTGGTCAGAATCATTACGCCGGGCGAGGGTAAAAAACAGGGCAAGCCAGAGCTCGGGTGGCCTGCTTGAATAGGGCTGCCATATGGCCCTTTTGCACTGCAGCGCACACAAGCAATACGAAATGTTTACTTTTAAGTCTGGACTGATGTTTTGTATCCTTGTATCTAATCTTGATTGTGTGTGTTTGCAGTACCAAATAAACGTTTTTATCTATCTATCTATCTATCTATCCATATCTGAAATTTAGCTACCAGGACTAGTCGCGTGAAAACCCCGGATTTTGAAGCCCAAAACCGGGCATGTCAACAGATTGGGGTTTTTATTACACTTGGTCAGTCTAATAAAATATAGGCCAATGAAATAAGATCCTTAAAAAACGTTTTGAAGAATTAATTTTAAAAAATCATTAATATAATTATAATTATTAATTGTAGTAATTGGTATCTGAAATAAATATTTTCATTTTCATTTTTTTTTTTCATTAATATTGAAGTTTTATACTTTCTAAGATTTTATCACAACATTTAGCACAATAAATATTTTGAATTTGAATTTGAATTTGAAACATTTCCGGCGGATGCATCAATTTTCTTCTAGAACACTGAAAAAAAGAGCAAAGTTTTAGCGGTACCTAAGGGGCAAGCTCGGATTACATGTATTTAGGACCAAATGAAGGTATTAAAACAATGTCCAGCTTGCTAGAAATTAATTCTTCGAAAAATTCTAATTGCATTGTTCTAAAAATTTTTTTTTTATAATATTATCATGCGATCAGTCGGGAGACTATGAGCAGATGAGTTGCGTGATCGATGGCGTGAAGAGTTGGCTCCCCGGCGAGAGCCCGCTCTATCCGTAGGTCTAAAAATTGAAAATATTTTTAATCCCGGACTACAAATGAAACCTCGCCCGGACGCTCCCCGGACGCTGTCTAAACTAGGACAAATCCGGGGAAGCCCGGACGGATGGCAGCCCTATCCTTGAATGACGTGTCGTTTAATTGGGCTCTACACGACACCTTAATCTTCCTTATCGTACCGTCCCTCTCACTCTCGTATTAAATAATGTAAGAATTAGAGGGATGGGAAGATAACAAGTTAGAATTTCGCACTTCATGGGACAGGCCCACCGCAGTGGGTATATCGTGACTACTCCCAGACTTCCTTATCAATAAATGCTATTATTCTATCAACGAGTTCTTAAATGATGAAACAGTAAAATAATTAAATATTATAAATATACCTAAAAACTGACAATTATTTAATTAATAATCGAATTTCTGACTTTTTATTTTGACATGACATATAATATATATTATCTAAATCATTACATTTAATAGCTCTTTAACATAGAATAATATTAATCAATCAAATAATTTTATAATGTATTAATGTACGAGTGTAATTTATCATTTTGTGTAAGTAATTAATATAATATAGTATTTGAAATTATATAATCTTAGATTTAAATAAGTACTTATAAACTGCTGTTGTGTGCCTTTACAGGGCGTCATGGACCGATTTATACAAATTACTAATGTGACATCTTATTGTAATGAACATGACTTGAAAATAAATAAAAAATCGATATATTTTTGAGTGAACTTTATGAACATTAATTCAAGGTTCAATTTTGTTGACGTATCGTTTTGAGATACGAGATTTTTTCAAAGTAGTTACGATATACGTTCGAGTAAATAGGGCATATTAGGCAAAACTGCGCAGGGGGCGACACTAGCGCAAACCTCCTTGACAACGTCAGTTCTTCTTTGTTGTCGCCATGACAGATCATGACAACGAGAGTATTAGCGGGATTTGATTTGTGGCATTCTTTGGCTAGTTGAAGTATAATTTTGATAGTGTTTTATGCGGCGATTAACCTTAACAGTGAACAGTGATCACAAAATTCAATATTGCTCTCGTGTCTGACATTTTTTAATGCGCAAGTTGTCTCCACAACGTGGTTTCTGGAATTTTACTATCAAGTTACAAAAACTACAATCACCGTACAACGTTGCCTCTCGAAAGAGAATACTTTGACACTGGAGAAATTGTCTTATTAATTAGGACAGAAGCCATATTTTAAAACAGAAGAAGAGAATATTAGTACCTATAGCCTCCTAAGTCCTCGTGTACTTTATCAAGTCCCACCCATGCAAAGAATGAATTACGATGAATACAAGAAAGACACAGTATGAAGCATACAAGTACGAGAAGTAAAATTGAGAGAACTGGAATGAAATGAATTAGCTCAAAACAGACTCCGATTATGTTGGAGGAAATTAGTAAAAAAAAAAAAGGATTGTTACTTTATGCAATATTCTTATGAGACTTTGGTAGCAAGCTGATAAGATATCATACATTACATTAAATCAAATTACCTACATTAATTTCCATGACATTCATGTACACTGCCTAATTAATTAACTTCTGTTTCATTTCAAATTCGCACATCACATCCAATTAAATTAAACTGTCTATCTATGTCAAACCAAACAAATTCAAATTAATTAAATCAAAGTCACATCTAATTACATTCTAAATTACACAATAATATTAATAACTAAACGTTTATTACAGGATCTGATTATAAAGGACTAATTAACACTGAGAATAACGGTCGAATGTACTTTATAAAGTAGAAATTGTTCATTGAATAAAGAATTCTAAGAATTTTGAAATAAAATCCAAAATAACAAAGCAGGTCTAACACGTCTAGGCAATGACATTTAAACCAGGACGCACATTGCCGAACAAAATCCCCTTCAAAGAATGTCAGAACTATTGATTTGTTTGCGTGACAAATAAAATCATTGAACTAAAATGATTTCTTTGCTCACCCGCGACCACGGGTCGCGGGTGAGCAAAGAAATCATTTTAGTTCATTGATATGGACCTCCGCAAAGTAACGCCTGATTCAATAAATTAAATAAAATCATCTCACACAAAATAATAAAAATAATACGAGACGAAATTTGAACCGAGTCTTTACTCTATTACGGGCGAATTTCGCTAGCGGCAAAACTCCACAACGCTTGACACTTGACAACAACGTACTGAGAAAAAAGGCCACTTTTACCAAAGTGGCAGGCGAGCATTCTACCAACCTATCTACCTACTATCGACCAACTTATCGACCTAACCTATCCCGGTGATCTGAACCAGTGATTTTAGGCCAGTGATTACCAAAGTGGCGCTCATTTGGCTCGGACATATTTGGGCGCGCGATTGTGAATCTACAGGTATAATTCATCAAAGCGTCTAGGTCTTAAATGCAAAGTTTGTTAAAAAACGTCAGGACTTAGGAGGTTAGAAATCATTATTTATTTATTAGTAACAAAATAACATGATATTTACATCGATAGAAACGATAGAGCTATATTTCCAAGAATTTAATTGAAATAATATGATACTTAAGGTACTCAAAAAACTGTACTTACTCGTATTGCATAAATTAATATTATAGGCTACTTTTTATCCCGAAATATACGGTTCCTGTGAGATCAAAAAAAATACTACATACTAATTCTGCGCGAGCGAAGCAGCGGGCAAAAGCTAGTATTTTATAATAATGTAACAGGGCTGGTTTATATTTACCGTTGTACCGTTTATCTCTCCGATTTCAACAAAATTTGGAAGGTAGACTCAGTCCATGATTGCGAGCTGGAAAAACAGGGTCTCCAGATGTGTCCCCAAAATAAGTATTGTATGGATGTGTCCTTTTTGTTACGAATTTTTCTTAATATACTCCAATTCGATAGAATCTGACAATCCTGTAGACACTTCCAGCCTACTAATATGAACACCCGGCTGCCTAAGGCTTTGTGATGTGACTATTATTCTTTTTTGGTTCCTTTTAGATGATAATTGCAATAACAGAGACATATATAATCAAGCGTGCCCACGTTAGGGTGTGGTAAATGTGAAGAAAATTGTCAGATTCTATTAAATTATACTTTAACTTTCGTAACAAAACGGACACATCCATACAATACTTAGGGCAAACATCTGGAGACCCTGTTTTTCCAGCTCGCAATCATGGACCAAGTCTACCTTCCAAATTTTGTTGAAATCGGAGAAATAAACTCAGAGTACAACGGAATAAACAATAAATAGAACAACATTTTGTTTACCAAGGAAAATACCCATCAAAATGTTGTTTATCATCTCATTTATATTTAAAACGAGTCAGCCGATATTAATCCCTAGAACCCACCCCCGCCACAAGTGGCTTAAAAGTAGAAAAAAAAACAAAGGCTTCTATTTACAAAAACAAAAATAAGCGCCTAAATAAGACACCTTTCCATTTTGTTACAAATAACTTTGTTTACGAAACGGAATACTTTGTGAATTAAATATTTTAAGGGAACTTTCTTCGTTCCATTCTCCATACAAACGTAGTCCCGGTCTCATTTGAAAGCTAGGCGACAGAAGTAGATGAAATTTTGTAAGTATGGACTAGACGTAATTATCCTATGCCTGTGGTTTTTCAGATTTTCATATAAATGTGTAATATCAGAATTACAGGAGTTCAAAAGTCGACAAAAAAAAGATGTGAACGTCGCACGACAATTACAGACTATTAAAGCATTTTTACAAAAATCTAAAAAAACAGGTATAGATCCTGTCCAAACGGAGGCTATGGAAGCGCGCGAGATGCTTTGATCAGTGGAATTTTTCTCGATAGATTAAAGCTAGACTGCACATCTCTAGTGGAAACATGAGCGGAGCGAGGCGAGGCGAGTTAAATGAAACGTTCCTATTGGTTCACGAAAATACATTCCTCGGACGTCATTGGTCGAAACGCGATAACTTATATCATAACCAGCTTTTGCCCGCGGCTCCGCCCGCGTAGTATTCCGTTATCGCGCGCTGTTCTCTCGGTAACTACATTTTTCCGGGATAAAAAGTAGCCTATGCCACTCTCGGGCTCATAAACTATCTCAATGCCAAAAATCACGTCGACTCGCTCCGTTACGGCGTGAATGACGTACAAACACACAAACATTTCGCATTTATGATATTAGTATGGATTGCGGTTCCCGCTAATGAACAGCCTTACTCCACGTGTTGGCTGGCTCCCCCCTCCCAGGGGAGGGTACGCTCGAAAGGGGTCATCGATTTTCCACAACCGAGCCAGAGCGAACATCCATTGATATTGCGAAAGCGACTGTTTTATCCTCGTGTTGGTAATTGTCAGATGGTCAAGAATCGTTGACATTGTCTTGACATTTTTAAACTTTTATAGGTAAAAAACTTAAGTAAAGGACCTGAGGCCGTATTGCCTAATGTTTTTGACACTCGTGATCGCAATCAAATGACATATTTCGCATACAAAAACTGTCATTTTATTGCGATCGCGAGTGTCAGAAACGTTAGGCAATAAGGCCTCTGTTGTATGTAGTGGTGCATAGAATTGATATGGAGCTTAAGTCAATCTGCGAATTTGGAACGTCAATTTGTTTATATGGACAAGTTACTGCTATATACAACAGGTCCTTTACTTAAGTTTTTCACCTATACATGGGTCAAAGTCAAAATATTTTTATTTAGGCTATAACCGGCAGTTTTAATCAGTGAGCTTCTAAATACGTTACGATAGTAACATAAAATATCATTGGTTTTAATACTAGCATGTCAAAAATCATCCATTGGTTCGGAAAAACCTGTTGAAACTAGGCTTATTAAAAATAAATCTACCTGCAATGTTATTTAATTTAATTTAATTACCTTCATCACATTATATATTATTACATTGTATATTATATTATTACATTGTGTATAATTACATTTCTAACACAGTTTTGGAGTAGGAATTATTTGCCCTCTCCCAGTGCTGGTAATGTAAGTTAATTGGTTATACGGGGAGCAAGGGTATTTTTTGCGGTAGAAAATTACTTAAGGTATTTTTTAGGGTAAAAGTTTTCGAATAAAATGTACGATTTCAAGAAAAAACACTGCAGCTGACGTAAAAGCTAAGACTATTATGGATGCATTCCAAGAATGTTTCGAAACGGTGTAGTAGTTGTGCTATTAGTTTATTAATAAATCGCATTTATTTGCTGTTTTTATTTAAAAAAAATTTAGGGTCAAAAATAAATAAAAGTGCCTAATTTAAGGCCGTCACAGACTACGCAGATGCGGTAAGATATCTGCATCTGCGCAGATATCTGTCCATATCGCTCCCTATACAATTCAATGAGCCAAAACACACTGCGCAGATAACTTATATTTTATCGTCAAGCATCTGCGGGCACCGACATATTATATCGACAGATGCCACAGATTATCATCTGTTGATCTGCGTATAACATCTGCCGCTACAAATATGGTACAGATTTTATCTGCAGATAGATACAGGTTGATGTAATAAAATAGGCTTGGGTTAAAAAAATCGATATATCAAAAAATGTGTGCCTTGTGCACGGCCCGCCCGGATTGCTACCACCATCTTGCTCGCTAATCCTGCCGTGAGATGCGATACGATGCGATGCGATGCGATACAATGCGATGCGATGCGGTGCGATGCGATACGATGCTATACGATACGATGCGATGCGGTGCGATACGATGCGATGCGATGCGATGCGATGCGATACGATACGATGCGATGCGATCCAATGCTATGCGATGCGGTGCGATACGATGCGATGCGATGCGATACAATGCGAAGCGATGCGATGCGGTGCGGTGCGATGCGATACGATCCTATGCTATGCGATGCGATGCGGTGCGATGCGATACGATGCGATGTGGTGCGATATGATGCGATGCTTTACAATCCTATGCTATGCGATGCCATGCGATGCGATGCGATGCGGTGCGATGCGATGCGATGCGATGCGATGCGATTCGATTCGATGCGATGCGATACGATGCGATGCTATGCGATGCCATGCGATGCGATGCGATGCGATGCGATACGATGCGATGTGGTGCGATGCGATGCGATACGATGCGATGCGATGCGATGCGATACGATGCGATGCGATACGATGCGATGCGATGCAATACGATGCGATACGATGCGATGCGATACGATGCGATGCGATGCGATACGATGCGATGCGATGCGATGCGATACATAGTCAGAATCGTCATCTGACGAGCTGTCTAGTAAATATAAAAGAGATAAACACGAAAACATCCTGTATAAAGAATCCGCACCAAAAAACACGTCTACTCAGTTTGAAGGATTTGGACTGAATGTATGCGTCTCGTATATTATCACATCTGCGTAGTGTGTGATAGCTTCAGATCATTACGTTTTTATCTGCAGATAAAATATTACCGCATCTGCGTAGTCTGTGACAGCCTTTAGGGTAATTTAGCGTAGCGTTAGGGTAAAAATGAAGGGCCCACGGAAAGAACATGACGTCTAGTCACCTAAGCAACTTTTTGAGTTTGAAAGTTAGTCATCACGAACAAATTTCTCTAAAAGTTAAAAAAAATACAATTTATAATGTTTTCAGATTATTTAATTCAATTGTAAGTCATAGTACTTTGCGAGCTCTACATTTTGAGATTAAAATCTCAATTAAAAAAAAAGTGACTAGACATGTTCTTTCCGTGGACCCTTCAAATAACATCCGAGGTGGTGACACTGGGGTTTAGGCAACTCGCTGGGACCGAGTTGTCTCACTGCCTCGCCACTGTTGCGACGTAAACGTGTACTATATAATATAATGTAGATAAAAGCTCGGCGCATAGTTTTGTCTGTAGACAGGCATTTTGGGAATGCCGAGGATGCTTTCTAATAGCTTAGATGCTTAGGGAATATACACGATAAGGCACCTCAGAGCATATACATACTCAGAGCATATATAATATATCGTCACTACTTTGAAAAAGCCCGTATCTTAAAATCGATAATTTTACTGAGTGAACTTTATGAACATTGTTTTAATAGTCAATTTTGTAGACGTATTAATTTGAGATACGAGATTTTTTCATAGTGACGATATAGTTAACGGTGATGGTTACCAGCAACATGGTGGGCTTGACAATGAGATTGAGATTTCAGCCATTGTTGCTGGGACCTTACATGAGGGCAAATAATCCATACTTACTAATATTATAAAAATGCGAAAGTGATGTTTGTTTTGTGTTTGTCCGTCTTTCACGCCGTAACGGAGCGTGTTTATGTCACTCGACATAGGCTACTTTTTTAACCCCCTAGCAAAAAGGGGGTGTTGTAAGTTTGACCGCTATGTGTGTCTGTGTGTCTGTCTGTGGCACCGTAGCTCTTAAATGGGTGGACCGATTTGAATGCGGTTTTTTTATTTGATAGCATGTTTTCGAGCGACGGTTCTTAAACATGTTGTATCATAATCGGTTCAGCCGTTTTTGAGATGTTGAACATTAAAGTGACAAAGTCGGGGGTTTTCCAACTTTGTGTTGGTTACCTAGGTTATTTACTTTATTTACTAACCACAAATCTAAATCCCGCACAGGCAAAGTCGCGGGCAAAAGCTACTCATTAAAATTTGATTACTTCAGATTAAATGCCATGATACTTAAATTACTTATTCAAAGTCAATCCAACTGTATGCTAAACTCGCATGACCCTTATGTCAAAGGAACTAAGTCTATATTGCTTTACATTTCAAAGCCAAGAGAAAGCAGACTTGCCAGTTGCAAAAAGTATTAAGTTGAAACTACGGCGTTGCATAATCAACCCTAAGTATGGTGAAATAAGGTGGATAATTGCGTATAAAGTAGAACCTTATTTCTAGCCCCAAGTTGACAAAATTATCGACAAAAGGAAAGATTAGGGTGAATAGGTAGTAAGCACAAAGCATTCGCAGAAACAAAAGCAGCTTTAATATGTAGCAGTATGGTTTCTTTTACAATGGCAAAGGTCGAGGGAAGTTGTAAGACAGTCGATTCAGAATTTGTTAGAGAATTGCCCTTTGTGACAGGATTTTTGTAAAAATGTTTGATTTATTTATAACTTTTTGCAGCGGAAAATAGACCTGCGGGCCGCGTATTGTACCTAATGGAATGAGAGCTAAATACTGGTGAAATGTCGCTAGATGGCGTTACATCACTAAATTCACCCCACTCAATAGGGATGTTGACACCACCAATCAACTGACGTACTTTTTATGAGCTGTCAAAACACATTTCTCCAATAGAGTTTCAATGGCAATAGCGATTTATGACGTCACAACACGTTATTTGTTCGCCAAATCAATCAACTATTTATTTGTTTTACAGCAGCAAAAATCTAATTTTACAGTAAATCATAAATTAATCTATTTTTCAGGGCGAATAGGGGAATAGGTGTAGGGGAATAGCACGCAGCACGGAATGCTGAGGATCTGGGTTCGATTCCCAGCGCTGGTCTATTTTTCTGGTTTTTCTGTGCATCCATGTTTCGGCTTGTTTTCGTGTGAAATATATAGACTTTCACGGGATGACCGTAAAAGCAACAAAAATTTGGAGTTGGAATAAAAAATACAAAAAGCCTCCAAATAGTAATCTTAAAATAAAGCGCTTTTTTACTGGAGTCGTGCCTTCGAATTATTTTTTGACGGCGTCAACATCCCTATTTGTAATCTGTGTCTTACTTCCCTTGGTGAATAAACTACTATTTATCAGAAATGCACAAGCAGAGGTCATGTATTATCTAATTTTAGTATACCTTATAATACTTATGCGTCAACCAGTCGAGAATTTACATATTTAATAAGTGTTATTATGCTAATTCTGCAAACACGTTAGGCGAAGCCTTGGCATTATGAGACAGATAGCAAGCGTAGAAAGGGACACACGAAGTCGCTCTTTAACCGACTTAAAAAAAGGCTTCTTAATTTGAGATTTTTTTAAATAGACGAACAGCAACAACAAATAACCTAACCAACAATAAGTTCAAAAACCCCGACCATCACTTTAAAATTCAATATCTCAAAAACGGCTGAACCGATTTTGATGAAACATGTCTAAGAACCATCGCTAGAAAACCTACTATCAAATAAAAAAGACCGCATTCAAATCGGTCCAGCCCTTTAAGAGCTACGGTGCCAGACAGGCACACTGATACACATAGCGATCAAACTTATAACCCCACTCTTTTTGCGTCGGGGGTTAAATAGAGCTTAAACCGCGGTGAAAAATAAGTATATTTAAATTGTCAGTAATATATGAGAAAAGTGTATCACGAATAATTATTGGAGTAGACACATTAACTTACATGTTAAGAACACTTCTATCAGACCACATTTTTCATTTTCACTATATTTTTATGGAATAATCGAGAAAAACTAACAAAAATGCAATCTTGCCAGCTCAGCAGGTATTAACGCCTTAACACACCAGATTACATCCCAGCCTATATACGTCCCACTGCTGGGCACAAGCCTCCTTTCAGAACAAGAGGGCTTGTGCCATATCCCACGCGGGCCCAGTGCGGATTGGAAGCACCAGATTACCAGCGCACAACTAAATCGTCAACATATACTCCAATTCAATAGAATCTAACAATCCTGTAGACACTTCCAGCCAACTAATATGAACACAGGGCTGCCTAAGGCTTTGTGATGTGACTATTATTCTTTTTTGATTCCTTTTAGATGATAATTGCAACAACAGGGACATATATAATCAAGCGTGCCCACGTCAGGGTGTGTTAAGTGTGTAGAAAATTGTTAGATTCTATTGAATTGTACTTTAGGTACTGTAGGGATTAGGCTGTATACCGCTGGCAGGTGGTAAAAATGACCGCCTGGCAGGCCAGACTGAATGTATTTTATAATTCTAGAATTCGATTTAAAACAGGATTGACAGCGGTATACATGCCGGAGCACAGATTGCTCCCGACAGCTTGAGAGGCTTGACCTATGTTTATAAAGTATATCTTTAAGTTCTATCTATGAATACAAGAAGCGAGCACTGAAGAAACATCCTTTTATTTGAACTGAGTTTAGCATCACGCGCGTAGATCCCCTATACCATAGCTCTACCAGCTACAGTCCCCACAGTACTAACACAAGCATAGTTCGTTTCAAATTCGGGTAAATAACGGCCATCGATATAAGTATCACGTGTCCAATATAACGACATAACGCCTATTAGACAAGTTGTGTAATACGTGTGAATGAACGGCAGACATTCAATGTCATGGCCGAGACACGAAAGCCCACAAGATGCCTATGCTTGAGAGAAGTCTCTTCGTTCCATTCACCATACAAACGTAGTCCAGAAGCCGTATTGCCTAATGTTTCTGACAGTCGCGATCGCAATCAAATGACATATTTCGCATACAAAAACTGTCATTTGATTGCGATCGCGGGTGTCAGAAACGTTAGGCAATAAGGCCTCAGGTTTCATTTGAAAACTGGGCAACAGAAGTAGATGAAATTTTGTAAGTATGGACTAGACGTAATTATCTATGCCGGAGATTTTTCAGATTTTCATATAAATGTGTAATATCGGAATTACAGCTCAAAAGTCGGCAAAAAAAGATGTCGACTTTGCACGAGATTTACAGATTATTAAAGCATTTTTACAAAAATCGAAAAAACCATATTAGGCATAGAAAATATCTTGATTGTAAAATATGATTTCTGTGCTATACTTTTCGTATAATAATGAGGATAACGAAATCCAAAATTCAACCGATCAAATCTTGAAGAGCCTACAGCTATCTCGATATATTAGCGGGAAGCGGATAAGCGGGAGGGATGTGCATGGGGGGGACGGCTGCGAGCGCTTATGTCACGAGCGATAAAGACAGCAATATCCCAAACGAATACCTGGCGCGGTCGCGCGGGTTAATCAATGCGAATATAGGGGAAGGAAAGAGGCGAAGCGGTACGACTCAAGATAGGTTGATCAGGCAAAACTCGAACTTCATATGTTGCCGTCCCGCTGACGCTTATGTCATTTAATACGCGAGTGAAAGGGACGAGGCGAAACGAACTTCGATTTGAGAGTTTCTTAGTTGCCCTACAGGCCCTGATGTTTGTTACTCCTTCACGCTAAAACGGCTGGACGCATTTGGATGAAATTTGGTACGTAGATAGCTGGACATCTGGAATAACACATAGGCTACTTTTTCTCCCGATATTCCCACGGGATAGGGATAAAATCTTGGAATTTCAAGCACTGGGTTTAGAGTCATGAAATTTTGTACAGCTGTTTTAACATACCTAACTTCAATGAAGACCACGATATAAATTTTGGGATTTCTAGGGAATTTTGTAAAATCCCGGAATTGTAACTAAACTACCAGATCGAATAGTTTTTCCGTGCGAAGACGCAGGTGTAAACTAGTATTATATTATACAAGCACTAGCTTTTGCCCGCGGCTCCGCCCGCGTGGTCGGTTATCGCGCACTGTTCCTACGGGAACTGTGCATTGTTCCGGGATAAAAAGTAGTCTATGTCACTTTCGGGACCATAAATTATCTCTATGCCAAAAATTACGACGATCCGTCGCTCAGTTACGGCGTGAAAGCGTAACAAACAAACTCACTTTCCCCTTTTTAATAGTAAGGATAAGGATGAGAGAGCCAGTACGAAACGTACTTCGATTTTCCAATTTCAGAGTAGCCCTGTACGGGAGCAAAGCAACGAGTAGAAGCTAGTATTAATTTAATCGCTAAACTTGGTCTCGGTCGTGACCCTGAGAGTATAAAACCCTTTAGATTATTTAACAGACAAGGCATTGAACTTTGCATTAATGAGATTAAAACGAGAATGAGCGGGAAATGGTCTCTACATAACTTATTGGCCTAATCTCGTTTCGTATGTCATTTGGTATAATTATCGCATCGCCTAGGTACTCATATCGCATAATCTTATGTAGTCTAAGATCTTGTGTGGAGAGAGTCAGTTCTTGTGGGGTCGCAGTTCTAACCTAACCTAGGCTAACCTGGGTAGGTAGCCGCAGGTAAACTCTAGTATTATACGTACTCGATTTTCCAATTTCAGAGTAGCCCTATAAGAGAGCAAAGCAACGAGTAAAAGCTAGTATTAATTTAATCGCTAAACTTGGTCTCGGTCGTGACCCTGAGAGTATAAAACCCTTTAGATTATTTAACAGACAGACGGCATTGAACTCTGCATTAATGAGATTAAAACGAGAATGAGCGGGAAATGGTTTCTACATAACTTATTGGCCTAATCTCGTTTCGTATAATCGTTTGGCATAATTATCGCATCGCCTACTCATATCGTATAATCCTTTTTAGCCTATCTTGTGTGGAGAGTCAGTTAGTTCTGGTGGGGTCGCAGTTCTAACCTAACCTAGGCTAACCTGGGTAGGTAGCCGCAGGTAAACTCTAGTATTATACGTACTCGATTTTCCAATTTCAGAGTAGCCCTGTACGGGAGCAAAGCAACGATTAAAAGCTAGTATTAATTTAATCGCTAAACTTGGTCTCGTTCGTGACCCTGAGAGTATAAAACCCTTTAGATTATTTAACAGACAGACGGCATTGAACTCTGCATTAATGAGATTAAAACGAGAATGCGCGGGAAATGGTTTCTACATAACTTATTGGCCTAATCTCGTTTCGTATAATCGTTTGGCATAATTATCGCATCGCCTACTCACATCGCATAATCTTTTTTAGCCTATCTTGTGTGGAGGGAGTCAGTTAGTTCTTGTGGGGTAGCAGTTCTAACCTAAGTAGGCTAACCTGGGTAGGTACTATTCAGTTTAAAAAAATTACCCAAAAAATTTTCAGTTTAGTTACGTTTTTTTCACACACTTAGTATGGGCGTAACAAAACTGACTCATAAAATTTTGTATGAAAAAATGTGGACATTTTTTTTTAACTATCGGAATCGACTGTGTTGTGCTCTTGATTCTGAAAAGGGAAAGCCATAATTTTTCTAAAAAGGAAAAATAAAATAAAGGCACATCTATACCCGAAAATGCCCAAAATCATGTAACTATTCGAAATACTCATAAATTTATTTTATTTTTTACTTTTAAATAATCCATATACATATACTATCTTTTGCCCGCGGCTCCGCCCGCGCGGTATTCGTTTATCGCGCGCTGTTCCCTTGGGAACTGTGCATTTTTCCGGGATAAAAAGTAGCCTATGTCACTCTCAGGCCCATAAACTATCTCTATGCCAAAAATCACGTCGATCCGTCGCTCCGTTACGGCGTGAAAGAGGGACAAACATACAAACACACAAACATACAAACACACTTTCGCATTTATAATATTAGTATGGATGTATAGAATGGGCTAGTTATAAGCTTTAATTTTTTGATAAGTTCCCATATTGTTACAATACAAAATGGTTTTTTTTTCATTCCTCCGCCATATTTTTTTTCGCAGACGCCACATTTGGGTACTATGGCTCAAACCCTCTTGTTCTGAGAGGCCTGTGCCCAGCAGTGGGACGTATAAAGGCTGGGATGGGGTCTACAACGAAGCGACATAAAAATTACAATAATGAAGTCACTAAAACCAACTTCCTACGTACAAAAATACAGGCCCAACCAGTTCTGGGCTTGCGTCAAATTATGAAGTCATTTCTATACAACATGTATCGAAAGCGATTGTGTTACTAAAATGGTAACCATTCGATGCTTCGGCATTCCTCGCTATTATATAACAAGCTAGGTTTCAAACATGAAACTACCGTGAGACTCACGATATTAAATGATATGGTAACGGATAACTCACGTCTTAAATCGAGTTTAGCTCGACATAAACTCGATTTAAGACGGTTTAAGAAGGTTTCGCCCGCGGCTCGGCCATTCTCATTTCATTTTGCTCCTTCTAATTAACCTCCGACGCAAAAAGAGGGGTGTTATAAGTTTGACCGCTATGTGTCTGTCTGAGGCACCGTAGCTCTTAAACGGGTGGACCGATTTGAATGCATTTTTTTTTATTTGATAGTATATTTTCTAGCAATGGTTCTTAGACAAGTTTCATTAAAATCAGCTCAGCCGTTTTTGAGATATTGAACTTTAAAGTGACAAAGTCGGAGGTATTCCAACTTTTTGTTTGTTAGGTACCATACAGCTTTTGTCCGCACTAGTGACACGGGAATGAGACTTGAATCCACAGATAAATGTAAATGGCAGCCATTCTTTATCTAGATGAGTACGCAGTCTCAGTGCCGTGTTGCTTTTGCATAAAAAGTGAAACGGAAATGGGTGCACAGCAAAATGAGAATGACCGGGCTACGGTCACAAAATACAGATAGTTCAGAAGTCAATCTCCTGTACGTTTCGACGTGACAGACGGACAAACACACTTTCGCATTTATAATATTAGTATGGATGACAGTCCATGGGTGGCCTAAGAATCAAATTGGTTGACTATACGCGTGTGAAGCCGCGGGTAACGTCTAGTGCAGAGGTTCCCAAACCTTTTTTCTAATAGACCACTTTTATACTGTTTTTGGTGCCTACCCTGCTGCTACATTTTTTTTTTATTATTCGACTGGAAGGCAAACGAGCAAGTGGGTCTCCTGGTGGTAAGAGAACACCACCGCCCATAAACATCTGCAACACCAGGGGTATTGCAGATGCGTTGCCAACCTAGAGGCCTAAGTTGGAATACCTCAAGTGCCAGTAATTTCAGCGGCTGTCTTACTCTCCGCGCCGAAACACAACAGTGCAAGCACTGCTGCTTCACGGCAGGATTAGCGAGCAAGATGGTGATAGCAATCCGGACGGACCTTGCACAAGGTCCTACCACCTGCAAAAACATTACTATAATTCCTACTCCCCATTGTATTTCACGCCAACGTGGAACCCCGTCTGGTCTCCCCTAGACCCCTGTGTATCCACCTGGACCACTTTAGGTACCTCTGGTCTAGTGCGTAAATATATATTTCGTACTCTGTCTCTCTGTTGATTTCCAATTTTCGGCAAGGCAAGAAGTTTCGCTTAAACATTGTACAACCATTGTTAACTTGTATTAAGCTTGTATTGTTCAAGATACTGGAAGTTCTTGAATCTTCACGAAGTTAGCTCACAACCGCCGTTTCTGAAGTTTGTAAACTATGTACAGTCGACGGCAGAACGTTTTGTGGACAGAAACTTGGTCAAGGTCCGTATAGCTACCATTATCTTGCTAATCTTTTCGTTAAGTACTTAAGCTGAGTTTTCACCAATAATGTGCGAGGATGTGTTGCGAGGAATCTGTTTTTCAGTAACCAATAGAAACGCTTCATTTACCTCGCCTCGCTCTGCTCAACTGTTCTCACCAGAGATGTGCCATGCGAGGCGACGTAAAAACACAGTTAGTTAGGTTAGTGAAAAACACATTCCTCGCAACACATCCTCGCAAATTATTGGCGGAAACTTCACTTACTATAGATGTGCGAGATAGCTGAGCGGTGCAAGAATGCGTAGCGTAGCGAGGATGTGGAACGTTGTGACGGTCGACCAGAGATTTGCCAGGTAGCTGAGCGGTGCGAGGATGCGTAGCGAGGATGTGGAACGTTGTGTATGACTGTTGACCAGAGAAGTGCGAGGTAGCTGAGCGGTGCGAGGATGCGTAGCGAGGATGTGGAACATTGTGACTGTCGACCAGAGATGTGCGAGGTAGCTGAGCGGTGTGAAGATGTGGAACGTTGTGACTGTCGACCAGAGATGTGCGAGGTAGCTGAGCGTTGTGAAGATGTTGAACGTTATGACTACCGACCAGAAATGCGTAGCGAGGATGTGTAGCTGGCTCTTTTCAAGTAAGCGAGCGGGGTGCGGTGAGGCGGGAGCGGAGCGGGCGCGCGTTAGCTTTTGGAAAAGATCAAGGACTGTAAATCATGAGCCACCATTACATCTTTTCAAAGAAAATGTCATTACAGTTTACCTTATTTATTAATGCGATGATTTATACGATTACATGTTAATTTAATGATGCATCTATCCAACACATAGTGTAAAACTGTGACATCCTTTCATCGACATCATGTTGATGAATGGCAGTCATCGACGGTGCATTTTAAGCGGTCTTTTTTGCCACAAACTTGCAAAACATGGAACGAGCTTCCCGCTGGGGTCTTCCCATCGAGTTACGACCTGGGTGCCTTTAAGAGGCGTGTGTACAATTTTGTGCAGGGCCGACAACGCACTGGCATCGGTTAAAGCGTTGCGGGTGTCTATGGACAGTGGTGATCACTTAACATCAGGTGACCCACTAGTTCGTTTGTTTGGCCTATCTAACATAAAAAAAAACATATTCTTGGCGTCAGATAAGAATATGCTTTTTTTACATATATATACTTAGCGGCAAAAAATATGGTCCTCTAAATGTATGCAGTAACAGGTAATTTTGTATATATATCTGCCAATATATGGGCCAAATTTTGTGCCTCTGAGTATATATATTGACTGCATATGAAAAGAGCTGTTTAGCCAGCCCTTTCGTCTTTAAATAAACGTTATTGTGTACCTCGTTTTATTTTGTGGCTTCATTTTCATTTTTAGTTTGAGGAAGATCTTTATTAAACAGTAGACATCTTTCAACTGATATTATTATGTCATTCATTCACCAAACTCGTTACGGTTCGATTCACAAACAGTTGCACTATTAGTGCGACATATCGCATCCAAAACTCATTGAATTTCCAACAAACCAATTCAATTACTTTAAACTTCTAAGAAGAAAATAATGCATCAGTGAATCATAATAAACATCATGAATGACTCAATAGTGACAGTAAAAGGCGTTTGACAGAAAAATGACGCATACGAGACTGACGTAAAGAAATTTAGAATCAAAATTTACCATCCGATATTGTCCGCGTAATTAAAATTTTGCTATTTCGCTGTGTTGTTTTGCTTTGTTTGTTTTATATTTGTTTTTTTACAAGTGATATTTTGTTGTTCTCGATTCGACTTAAAGCATGACAGTGTACGAGTATGTTCGATGACAAGGCCGTTTTATGAGATTGAGGTCAGTCGTACGCAGGTTGCACTGACGTTTCGCTTCAAAACTCTTTGGTATTTCGTTTCGGTTTTAAACCACAGATCAGAAATGGTGTTTAATTTTTATTGCAAACTTTTTAGATGCTTTATTTAAGGTCCCGTTGAATACTCCGCTTTTTATAGCATTAGAATAAGGGTATACAATCTTGAGGAGTATTTTTATTGAAAAACTTTTTTTTTTTAAAGTCACTATTACTTATGATACCAAAAAGCATGTAAGCGATCGTTTGTCCCTGCTGAATGTTACTTATTTACCTACTGTGATTTATTTTTCAAAAATGTTTTTTTAATAAAAACGTTCTTTCTAATGCTAAAAAAAACGAAGTACAGTTTGTTAGAGTCAAAAAGCTCATCTATTTCTAATAATTGGACTGATTTGAAAGGCAGGGTTGTGTACAGTCGAGTTCGTATAATTCTGAGTGAAAATTCAATCAAAAATGTTTGAACACGGTTTTTCCCATAGCAATTAATAGAGTCGTGTTTACATGCTTTTGTTAATTTTTTTACAATACAAGTATAACAAATCGACTGCACTTTGGATGGCAATGGTACTAACAGTCAGAAAAAGTAGTCTGACGACTTAGAGCGTTTTCAGATTATCCGATCCGATATCGATATCGAACCCCGATACCGATATCGGGGCAAGTAAAATGTATGAAATATATATACCAGTCTTTCAGATTATCTAATCCGATATCGGATCATATACCCGACTACTTGCTCCGATATCGTATGGGACAACGATGGTCGACACCCGATAAGTTGGCAAATGATTAATTATGACAATACTAATAGGGAATATTGCTTCAATTTTTTCCCGTCAGAGTGCAGCACTAGCACACAGCACATGTTTATGGTTTACTTTTGGAGTATCTTAAAATGTCCGTAGGATGCTGTAATATCATATTATTTCAATTTTTTTTTTGGAAATATAGCTCTATCGCCACTATAGATGTAAATATCATTTATATTGTTACTAACCAATATGTCATGATTTATACAAGTATTAATACTCTTTGGTCATGATCCGTCATGGCGACAAAATATAAAGAGAACTGACGTTGTCATTGCGGTTTCTTTCCGGTTTGCGCTAGTGTCGCCCCCTGCGCACAGCTTTGCCTAATATCGTCACTACTTTAAAAAAAAACTCGTACCTCAAAATAAATAATTTTCTGAGTGAACTTTATGAACTACTTTATGAGTGAATTATGCCAAGGTTCAATTTTGTTGACATATTGATTTTAGATACGAGATTTTTTCAAAGATAGTTACGATATACCCTATTGGAATCTCAAACTCAAATTCACTCATATTAAATGCTATTGTAATGGATAACTCACGTCTTAAATCGAGTTTAGCTCGACTTGTTTCGGGCTATTTCGTAGGCCTTCTTCAAGGGAGCACGCGACTCGGCGGCTGCCGCAACACGCGCACTACGCGCCACCGCTCTACGGGCTACGAAATAGCCTGAAACATGTCCAGCTAAACTCGATTTAAGACGTGACTTATCCGTTACAATACCATTTAATATGAGTGAGTCTCACGGTAGTTTCATGCTCAAACTCAGTCTTTATTGCGCTAAATGTTGTGATAAGATCTTAGATTGGAATCATCCTATATGGAGTGACGTCAAATTGATGTCATCGGATGATGATGATGATGATGGCTATTCAACTAACATGTCCCACAGATGCCCCGTTACGTCTCCATCCGTGGCGACGGCAACTGCATGTTCCGATCCGTGGCGTACTGCATCTTCGGCAACCAAGAACGGCACAGGGAGATACGGACTAAGGTCGTGGAGAGGGTCTGCCAAGAATGGCAGAGGTATTTACCCCTGGAGTTTCTTCGCAGAAACATCGCTAGTTGGCGTTACTATCGAGTCCCGATCTTGCGATTGGATCATTTAGTTATTACTTAGTGGCCACCGGGGGGTGACAGTCTTTCCCGTCCCGGATAACACCGACATGGAAATAGCGGCCCTGTTTTTTGTGTACACGCCCATAGAAACTAACAGGAGCTTGTATGGGCGTGTACACGAAGAACAGGGCCGGTATTTCCATATCGGTACTATCCGGGCCGGGAAAGATTGTCACCAGCCACCGGTGCGAGGATACACTGAGAGGAATTTCAGGAATTGCAGGTTGTAGGACCTTGTGCAAGGTCCGGCCGGATTGCTACCACCATCTTGCTCGCTAATCCTGCCGTGAAGCAGTGCTTGCACTGTTGTGTTTCGGCACGGAGAGTAAGACAGCCGGTGAATTTACTGGCACTTGAGGTATCCCATCTTAGGCCTCTAGGTTGGCAACGCATCTGCAATACCCCTGGTGTTGCGGATGTTTATGGGCGGTGGTGATCTCTTACCATCAGGAGACCCATATGCTCGTTTGCCGTCCATAACTGATGATCATAACTAGTGAAGTTCATGAATGGTGAGCTATAAGGCATTGAATCCTTGCTGTCCATCACTGGATACTACTGTGCTTATCATGTCCATGATTGGTGCCGTCACCCTAATGCGGAGTTAAAATATCATTTGTCTAGGGATAGCGAGTATCTCAAACTTTTTGACGTGTGTATCTCATAAACATGTTTCCTAAGGTACAAGGACTTCATAATAGGCGACAGATCCTACGGTTTCAACGTGCAGACTGCATCAGACTACAGAGCCCTGATGTCCCGCGACGGAGAATATGCAGGGCACGTGGAACTGCACTGTGTGAGCGAGATATACATCGACTATACCTTCAAGGTGCATAGAAACGGCAGCTCCAGAACCATTGACTACGGCCGGGGAGCGACGGAGAAACACCTCCTGTTCTCAGGGTACTGCGACGCGGGGCATTACAGTGTGCTTGTGTACGATTAAACGAGTTTTGATTGAGTTGGTATTTATTTCTTTGATTTGATTGACGACCTAGTAGGATCCCACTATAAAACGACCTTCACCGAGTCGGTTAATGGATGAAAAGTATTTTATATCCAATTAAATATGTCAATAAAAATATTGCAAATGGGTTGTCCAAAATAGGGATGTCGAATAAATATCGATACATCGATAAATCGATATTTTCAATTCAATATATCGATATTTTTGGGCGATATATTTCGTAACGATATATCGATAGAAAATATCCAGTATCGAAAATTGTATCGAAAACGATATTTTTTTCATTCTTATGGCACTGAAGTCGCTGAAATCTGAAACTGTAGAAGATAGGAACGAACGAAAAAAAAGAACTATTTTGTCTATGACTGTAGAAGGTAGCCTTTTAGTTCTTGATATTTTTGTAATTTCGTCTAATAAAAAGGAATACTGGTAAAATACTTTAGTGAGTGTTTATTGAGATTTAATCGATATATCGATATTTTTCCTTTGATATATCGACGCTAATATCGATATAACGATTTTTTTATTGAATTACAGATTACCGCTCCTACGCGTATAACGGCACAATCTAGCACGTGCATCGACAACATTGCAATAAATTTTAAAAACAAATATAATGCAATAATTCACGACCTCTGTGTATCAGACCACACGGCACAAACTTTAGTGATTCCAGTAAAGTCAGTGGGATATTATGATTATTGGTTTATCTGGAGGCGCAACATGTGCCTTAGTAATAGAAGGAAATTCACAAATTGCATAAATGCTTTAAGCTTTAATGAAGTATACGAATGTGGGAACACTAATCAATCTTTTAAAAATTTCCATGACCTCATTTTAATGTTTTTTGACCTCTGTTTCCCGAGTAGTAAGATTAAAGTTAAGGCTGACGCAACGAGAAGTTGGGTTACACCAGGCATTAGAGTTGCATCAAAAACTAAACGTAGATTGCGTAAACAATACACCTATCATAATAATAATGAAAACAAAAATGCTTATAAAATATATTCTGTTTTACTCAAAAGAATAATAAGAAAAACTCAGAAAAATAATAATGATCAATACATTAAAAATTCTGACAACATACCTAAAGCTACGTGGAATTTAATAAACAACTCAGTTGGAAACAGACAACCCAAGGGAACTATTGATAAGATGATGTTCAAGGGTAAACTATATAGTGATTCTATAGAAATTGCAAATTTATTTAATGAACAATTCACTAAAGTGGTTGTACATAATGAGGCACAGAAACCAGTAGTTGATTCTCTGCCAAATAAAAGTCACACTATGTTCCTTAAGCCAACTGATCCTGGTGAAGTCATGACAGTCATTATGTCATTGAAAAATTCACGTGCGTCGGGCTATGACGAAATACCTACTTCCATTATTAAAGAAAACAGTACTATCTTGGCTGCACCTTTAAGCTACATTATTAACCTATCTTTTGAGGAGGGAGTCTTCCCAGATATCTTAAAGGTTACTGTCACAAAGCCAGTGTTTAAAAAAGGTGATAGGCTGGACTCTGACCAACATAGGCCCATAGCTCTGATACTCATATTGGCAAAAGTTTTTGAAAAAGTGATGAGCATCAGAATTAGATCCTTTTTTGCAAAATTTAATGTTCTCTCTAGCAATCAGTTTGGGTTTAGTACTCGTAAGAATAAAACTACAACTTTGGCAATCTATAATGTCCTAAATACTATTATGTCATGTAGGGATAAGAGAATACCAGTGATGACCATATTCATGGACATGACAAAGGCATTCGACCGCGTGTCACATAGCATTCTTTTGTCTAAGTTGTACAGCTACGGTATCAGAGGCAATGCATACAATTGGTTTTCGTCGTACCTATACCAGAGAAAACAATGTACAGAAGTGTCGAGTATATGTGAAAATACAAAAACTTTAGTTACTTCTAGATCTAAATTTAGCCTTGTTAAGTATGGCGTGCCACAAGGAAGTATCTTGGGACCGCTACTTTTTTTGGTTTACATTAATGACCTTCCTGATATTACAAAGCAAAAAATTGTTCTATTTGCTGATGACTGTTCTCTGGTTATAAGGGGTGATGACACAAGTACATATGAAATGGAAGCTAATAAAATTTTTAGTGATACTGTTAGATGGCTAGAACAAAACAACTTAAGCATAAATCTAAGTAAAACAAAATTTATTGAATTTTATGCACCACAGGGAAAACCTAAAGATATCCAATTATATTATGGTAATATTAAAATTGAGCGTGTAAAGTGGACTCGCTTTCTAGGTGTGACAATGGACTGTCACAATGACTGGAAGGAACACACTAGCAATCTCATGGATAAGCTAAGCAGATATGTATTTGCTCTAAAAAGACTGTCAAATATCACCTCACAAGAAACAGCACTGCTGGCTTTCCATGGTTTTGTCATGTCCAACCTGAGATATGGTCTAATTCTGTGGGGTAATAGCACTAATGTTCCAAAGGTTTTCAGGTTACAAAAAAAATGTCTGAGATCAATTTGTGGGGCTCCACAATCAGTTTCATGCAGACCATTATTTAAAAAATTTAATATATTACCGCTACCTTCTCTTTATATATTCGAGGTATGTCTCTTTGTTAAGAGCAACATACATATGTTCACTGTAAAGGCATCTAGCTCGAGACTTTATGCTAGATATGGACCGGTACTGCTGCACCCTGGCACAACGTCCCCTCTAGTAAATAGGAATTGCATAAATATGTCTGTTAAGGTCTATAACCATCTACCAAAGAAATTGAAGGAATTAGATATGCCACTCTTTAAGAAAGAATTGTTCAATTGGTGCATGGACAAGTTTTATTATTGCTGCTCTGATTACTTCGTCTAGTCTGAATGAATTGTTTGGGACATTGACTTAATTTAATGTAATTTATTTTAATTTATTTGAATCTGATTATGACACTTCAACTTTTATTTGTAAATTCATCTTGACTTGTTTTTTATTTTATGTGGACATGTTAACTGACATTTTATTTTTATTTTTTTATCTGTTTTGCATGAGATGATATGTTAAAGTTTTTTTTTTATTATAGGAAATTTAAATTTGTACGCCTATCTTTAGGTAGAAAGTGGAGATTCTGAATAGTTTTAAGATCATTTATGTACACCTGCTTTCAACAAATAAATTATTATTATTATTTTTTCAGTTTCGACATCCCTAGTCTAAAAAATCCATTAACCAGCTCGGTGAAGGTCGTTTTACAGTGGGATCTTAGACCAACCTGATATCCCAGAGGTTGGAGAACCGTACCAAGCTTGAGGTCTCAGGTTTGATCTCCGGTCGGAGCATTTATATAATAATAATATCATTTATTTCATGTAAATAGGACACATATTATGTTGGCATATGAATAACCTAACCAACAAAATGTTGGAAAACCCCGATATTATCACTTCAAAGAGTTCAAAGTTCAATATCTGTGAACCGATTTTGATAAAACATGTCTAAGAACCAACGCTAGAAACCCTGCTTTCTAAAAAAACGGCATTCAAATCAGTTAACCCGTTTAAGAGCTACGATACCATAGACAGACACACACATAGCGGTCAAACCTATAACACCCCGTTTTGCGTCGGGGGTTAAAAAATGACAATAGAATAAGAAAATCTAGATCTCACAGACTGCCCTAATGACACGTTTAATAATAGTAGATTGTTTCCAAACAACCCACCACTTATTCTCCATAAAGTGACTCACAACAATATTTATAATATTTACCGTTAGCCCCCTCCAACGCAAACAGCACTCTTTCCCCCCCTCGTAAAGTTGCTTTTTGCTTGTATACTTTTACTTTAGTTTAACATACTTGAGCGGAGAGTTAACTATTGCTGTTCGATTTTTAACCTTAAATTGTAAACAGCAAGGTTGGATTCCATTATTGTTTACCCATGTGAATCACACAAGGGAAATACTGCTGTATAAACGGTTCACGTGTTAACCGATAAAACAAAAACAAAGAGTGTTATGTGTTACGTGTATCTACATTACGTTAAGTACCATTACATTTTTGCAGGTGGTAGGACCTTGTGCAAGGTCCGCCCGGATTGCTACCAACATTTTGCTCACTAATCCTGCCGTGAAGCAGCAGTGCTCGCACTGTTGTGTTTCGGCGTGGAGAGCAAGACAGCTGGTGAAATTACTGGCACGTGAGGTATTCCATCTTAGGCCTCTAGGTTGGCAACCCATCTGCAATACCCCTGGTGTTGCAGATGTTTATGGGCGGTGGTGATCTCTTACCACCAGGAAACCCACTTGCTCGTTTGCCTTCCAGGCGAATAAAAAAAATAATTTTGTTTCACTCATTCATATTGCTGGCCAACGACTTTATATTATTAACCCCCAACGGAAAAAGAGGGGTGTTATAGGTTTGACTGCTATGTGTGTATGTCTGTGGCATCGTAGCTCTTAAACCGGTGAACTGCGAATGCGGTTTTTTTATTCGAAAGCAGGGTTTCTAGCGTTAGTTCTTACACAAGTTTTATCAAAATCGGTTAAGAGATATTGAACTTTGAAGTGACAAAGTCGAGGGTTTTCCAACTTTTTTTTGGTTAGGTTATCAATTATGCCCAAATAGTTAGTGATTTTATCTAAGTTTGAAGTTAAACGCATTTATACAGGATGTGGCCTGTATCACAGGCAAATAATTAAAACAGATCGTACTCGTCAATCTGAACATTAGTCCAGCGACTTTTAAAAATAATTCAGTTTATTTTTTTATTTTTATTAAAAGAAAGAAAGAAAGAAAGAAAATACATTTATTCACACGATTAGACAACAATACTATTTGGTACAATACAAGTAAACAACACAAAGGTATGTGTCATTGCGATTGTGAATCGGACACTGGCCCAGCATGATGCTGAAGCGTTAAAAACACCCCAGCGCTGATTTTCAGCCAGCACCGTAGGCAACCCTCTGAGCGTATTACATTTTTAAGTTTATTCGATGACGCAATGTAAAGCAAAATGTTTGATATTTGTGCGTGACAGGCGACAGTGGAGTTTAAGGATGGCGTACATAGAATTTAAAATTAAGTTTGTTAAAAAAAAAAAAATTTAATTAAGTGGGACGATAAACTTCCAATTACCTGTGACCTATAGAGCCTCTACTTTTAAAATTATCCCCGGTTCTGAGCCACACACTGTATAGTCTAGCCATCTATGCGACTGAATTTCTCACAAGACATAAGAAATTTTCTTATAATACGCAAAACGGCGTTTGGCCGATTTTTAACAGACTGCAAATAAAAGATTATCAATTTTGTGGATTTTTTTACTCCTCTTTAACGTCAGACACTAGCAAATTATAAGCTTATATTAAGTCAATATCACATGATGTACCCCATACGGGTATATCGATTTTTCTGAGAATCTTTATTTATCTTTACTGAGATCTATTTGCTTGGAGTGATCGATTCGGCGTCTTTTTGATCTAGGAAGAGACTAAAATACTTTATTATTGTCTCAAAAACAAGCGCAGAAAACAATCTTTTATACGTATAAATGCATAAATAAACAGTTCAAATAAGCCGTCTGGTACAGTTGTAAATGCAATATCAATTGCTTATCATACGCGTAGATTGTAGAAATTGTAAAACAATTACTGCAATCTAGAGGTAAATCTTTCGCACGTTTTTGCGGTTACTATGCTAAAACGAAGGCTCGGAACCGGTTTATAAAAAAGCGCTAAATACCGGTTTATTTAGGTTTAACTCCGAACTTTCATAAGAATGCGAACGTTTTTAAGAACTTAAGTAGGTATAACTTAAATAAACCGGTTTATTCGACGAGTGACAGCTGGCCGGCCGGCTGCGGGCGGCGACGTTTATCCTGCCCCGGAATATACCGGTTTTACTTTCTAAACCGGTTAATCTGACAAGAACTTTATGGAAATGTTCCCTTAAAAACCGGTTTAAAAATAACGGTTTCGCGAACGAAACCAAAATGAAAAGGTTTTGCGCCAAGTACATGATAACAGTTTGGAAATTTAACCGGTATCCGAGCCTTGGCTAAAACGGCTTCATGGATCTGAATGAAATTTGACGTACAATCAAACCGTTTCCTGGTGAAGGACATGAAATCCTTTTTATCCGGTAAAATCGTGGTCTTGGACACATTTTAATCGTTCGAAATGAACGCAATGACCTAATAAATTTCTCCGCGCCTTACATAACATCGCAGCCCAGATAGCATATCATATCACAGACGTAGGTATGTTTATCACAAGTAAATACAATGAACGTTATCATTAGGTGTTTTTAGGTATATTTACTACACCGTAAAGTTATGAAATCAGCTGATTTCCTAGAAACAATGGAGGATATAAGTCATTTGTCCTTAGAAGACATATTTTTACGTTGAGGTCGAATTTCTTTTAAATAGTGATCTTTGGTCGTGATTTCTAGTCTGACGCTCTAGCGCTTACAATCGCATTTACCTTCTTTTTCTGCCCTCATTCTAAACTGTGTGACAGAGAGAAAATGAAAACGATTCCAAGTGCGTTAGACAATAGCATAAAGCCTCTGATTGAGCACATCGTGATATGTAGAAAACTAGAAAAATTTAGGTACGACGAGCGAAGCGCGCGTGCGGCGTTTCATGATATGCCTAGGGATTTCATGATCTGTCTAAACTGGCCAAATCGTAAAATGGCGGCGTTTTATGATATGCCTAGGAATTTTTATGATCTGCCTAAACGTCACTACGCGTTGAGTTTTTAACGATATGGCGGATGTCCCTTAGCCAAGCTATGAAATGGCGCTATTTCACGATGTGCCTAGGACTTTCTTGATCTGGCAGATTTTACGATCGGCCGCCGACATATACAAGTATAAGCACGAACTTTTCCGACAAAATACGATAACAAAACATTATTCACTCCATCTGTAGGTACACTACACTACAACCGTTTGAAACAACGGCGAATCGTAATACTAATACCTGTTGCGTGGACGAATGTCGGAACAAACAAAAGAAAGAACTCGAATTTATCTTTTTTTTTACATTACCAAAAGAAGTTTTTTGATGTCGATTAATAAATAACATTACCAAACGTTTAGTTGGATTATTTTATTTTAATTTTCTGATAAAGTGATAACCCTTACACTCGAGTTGGCGAAGTAGGTATGTTCGAAACAAAAGGCAGCACTGTAGGCTATTAAAACGGCGGCTTTCTTCAAGATCAAAGGAGTGCAATATCTGTACGTAGTACTATTATTTTTTCTGTGGTTTAAGCAACAAAAATACAGTCAGGGAAAAGTTTTTGTATTAAAGTTTATTTTATTCACAAAAACTTTACTAACAAAATAAATAAATAAAACCGGCCAAGTGCGGGTCGGATTCGCGCACGAAGCGTTCCGTACTATTATATATCTATACAACATTAGACATTAGCAAAAAATGGCAAAAAAATCACGTTTGCTGTATGGGAGCCCCCCTCAAATAGTTACCTATTTTATTCTATTCTTAGTATTTGTTAATATAGTGGCAACAGAAATACATCTGAGAAAATTTCGACTGTCCAGATATCACGGTTTATGAAATACAGCTGGCCTAATGACAGACAGGTGTCTAGGTCACGTATACTTTTTTACTGGAACTAGTAATACCTACCTCTCAAAATTATTATGGCTAATAAATAATTATATCGGAGATTTTTTGCAGGGTCGCGGTGGATGCGAAAAGCTTAAGACCGGTCTGAGTGGAGAGCCTTGGGGGAGGCCTATGTCCAGCAGTGGACGTCATTCGGCTGACATGATGATGATGGATAATTATATTTCACAGACAACACAGTTTTGTGGCTTTGAAAACGTAAATAACCTCCGTTTCAACTCCGCAAAAGTTTAACGGAGGCGTCGTGATGCGGAGGTAATTCCTTTTGCTGACTCCGCAGTTACGAAGAAAGCGGTGTAGTTATTCCAACCCTGGAATCGAAGTTCGTATCGTACCGTCCCGCTCACTCTCGTATTGAATGATAATAGCGTCAGCAGGACGGCAAGATACGAAGTTCCAATTTCGCACTTCGTGGTATGGGCCGTGTAGTATTTTAGTACCTTAATGTTTTCCTTATAATATGACGGCAGCACTTGTTTTAAATATTTGCGAGAGCGAAAGAGACGTAATATCCACCGTTTCTTGGGAAAGAAAGAGATGGCCATAGCACAATGAATTGATATGAATAAGGCAATGAGGCAATGATGAATCAAGAGACAATCGCTACCGGAAATGGAATCATACTAAACTATAATTAATATAGTTTTCCGTTAAGTTCTTTAAATGTGGATAGACAAAAATAAATTTATAGTTATTGAAGTGTCTATGTTTTCTAAAAGGTTCTAGTCTTAATTTCGTACCATACAATACAATACAATACAAATACTCTTTATTGTACACCAGAAATAATAAGCGATACAGAAAAACAGGTACACAGATAAAATACCATACCATACCATACCATATCATCGTCATTCTTCTCAAAGCCGTAGGACGTCAACTATCGGACATATGCCTCCCCCATAGACCTGGAGCTTTTCAATTAGGTATTTAATTAACTCGTTGTAAAGTGAATTGAATAAAAGCTTAGGTAAATATAAGTCTGAAAAGATCAAGTTCCTTTACCTTTGACAGTGTCAAAAAAAACAAAATGGCAGCGCGCATAATTGGTCCAAACAAATGTTAATTACTTCTCTAGTTAGTGTGAATGGAATGCTTTGAACAACATTAGAACTCACAAAATGATAACTTCATCGTTTTTATTTCCTAAAATAAGTATTTCAAGTTCAACCCAATTCGTCATTGGAAGGGGATCGACATTAACTTGCAAGGTTATAATGATCCATAGGTCGCTGGTTCAATCCGGCTCGAAGGACCAAATTTAATGTTGGGAATTGTTGTCTTCTGTTGAACCATAGGCACTAAACTAAAGCACTAAAACTTTTTGACACTTTTTATTAGGTTTTTCGCGTTTACAAAGTCTAGATTGAATTCAGCTGAATATATTAAACGAGAGCGGACTTGCACAAGAAGCCATGTTGAAAGGAAGAGAGCGGGAGATATACGCCGTGTAAAAGAGACAGACGATCTCTAAAACTGCGTTCCAAATTAATCAAAAAGAATTTAGTATTTAATACTAAACAAATAATAAGAAACAACAAACAAATCTATTGCCAAGAAGTCGTTAAAATCTAAGGCTTATTATAATGTCAATGCTATATCATAGGACATAGATATTTGGAAATAATTCCGATCCGCATTAGCGATCCAAAAGTGACAGCAAAAAAAATGCTTCTTAAACCTACGAACAAATAATGTCCTGCGTTATAAAAATGGAAACTGTGTCCTAAGTGTGTCCTAAGGAGCGCATGCGCGTCATTTAATTTTGACTGAATATATGACACGTCATTGAAACGTTACATGTAAGAAGTGATCCGGGTGACACTTTCACGGCCCGGATAATATCGACATGGAAATACCGACCCTGTTTTTCGTGTACTTGCCCATAGAAGCTCCTGTCAGTTTCTATGGGCCTGCTTCCGTCTGCGTTCGGTCCGCGGACCGGGAGACGAGCTGTCGATAGGCCTCCAACAAGAACAAGAAGCGACGACCTGGCTAAGATTGCGGGACCACGGTGGATGCGAAAAGCACAAGACCGGTCTGAGTGGAGAGCCTTGGGGGAGGCCTATGTCCAGCAGTGGATGCGTCTTTCGGCTGACATGATGATGATGATGAATCCATGCTTTGTTTCTGAATTTTATCTCGTCTATTTGCACCTTGAAATTGAGTCGTATTTGAATAAGTCGTTTTGGTTTTAGGTATGGCCATTTTTTGTGTGGAATTTGTTCTGAGTTACGCTTCCTGACTTATTATTCGTTCGTTGTCTTAACCTATAACAGAATTCTCTTTCATAATTATCTTTTAAAGATGTCTAGCGCCTGTATGCTTATTAAATTCGCTTTGGCTCAAGCAAGGTCGGTACTCAAGTTTGCCCATTCTGTATTTGGAATGGAATGCAGGTACGAAACATTAAACTATGTCTCAAGTTGAAACCTAACGGAGCCTATCTCGAAAAGCCTTGATCTCGGGTTTTAGAATGGCGCTACAAAATCTAAAAACATTAGAATATACACCGTGTGGAAATAACTGTAAAGCGGAACGGTTAATTTTCCATTAACAATATTTAACTTCTTTTTTTACCGCCAAAGAAAAATTGAATTGTATTTTACCTAATAATTATTAATTTTTAAGTTGCGTATTTTACCATAGTATCAATGGTCTATTACTTATCGTTATTTAATACAAATTGTATATTTCTTTTACAAGCTTGTATTTAGTTTCACATGTCCCGTTCTGTCTGTAATCAAATTTTGCAAGTTAAATTTGACTAACTTCTAGTAGTCAGATTGACTTGAAATTTAGAATACTTATGTAAATCGCGTGACAATATAATAATCTGCTAGTGACATCCTGGTAGTCCAGCCAGGGTCTCCGCAGGACGGAACTCTTCAATGGTTAACAGCATCGACTTGAAATTTGGTCTGCAAATGTAGTTTGGGTGACTGCAAGTACAGTCAACGAAAAGTAGCCAGCAGAAAAAGCTAGTTTTTTTTTTAAGACATTAAACTTTGTTTGCCAGAAAATCAATACTACGTAAATAAAAATGTTTCCCCCAAGAAAAACCAAGGTCAAAAAATCTAGAAAAAAGGAAAGAAAGAAAGAAATCATTTATTTATTCGTGACAAAGTAGCATAGCATAACAAAAAAAAAGATATTGAAAAGTGCGAAATTATTATGTCATTATGTATTATGTATGTTATTATGTCATGTGTATTATTATCTAAAAAAAACGACTAAATAAATCAGATTCTTTTGTTTACGATAAAAAAAATACTTTTTCAACCCCATCGCGAATACTCTACAATGATTTTTTTTTCATCAGTCACGTTTTTGGTTGCAAAATCTCACCAGTTATTTGTTTTATGTCATATAGCCGTCCATGGACACTTACAGCATTATTAGGATAGGACCGGCGGACGGGTGCGTTGCTGGCCTAAAAGGGGGGCTAAAGGAGGGGGGTATGGGAGATTGTTAAATAGTCTTTCATTCCCTTGTGACATAGAAGTTCAGATAAAAATTACTTTTTAATTTATCAATTAATTCCTCGTTTATTTTTGTCCCTATCGTGTTATCGCTTGTTTTTATTATTATTTAGATAAATTTCGCGATAAGATTAAAGTATTTACCTAGAAGCATCGATTTATTGCGGTGTTCGTTGTTATTGGGGAATTCTTGGTTACTTACGTTTCATATAATCCGTGTCTAGGTTCGTTGTTTGTCTATCGAAGGACAACAAGGTCAAATATTTTTATAATAAGCCTTAGCTGGTCCCTTGTGCAAGGTCCGCCCGGATTGCTACCACCACCTTTCTCGCTAATCCTGTCGTGAAGCAGCAGTGCTTGCACCGTTGTTTCGGCGTGGAGAGTAAGACAGCTGGTGAAATTACTGGCACTTGAGGTATTCCAACTTAGGCCTCTAGGTTGGCAACGCAGATGTTTATGGGCGATGGTGATCTCTTACCACCAGGAGACTTGCTCGTTTGCCTTCCAGTCAAATAATAAAAAAATGTATGTATGTATGTATTGATTTTTCCTACTACATGCCGCATTAGAAAAGCATGGGTTTCACACATTTTATATGGTTGCATTGACATTCATCTGAATCAGTGTGTTGTGACGACTTGTTTTGCTTCGCATCACATCACAAGCAAGAGAGAGACAGAGTATCGTGACACAACGACAGATAATTGGGAATGCGGCTTTATACCATGACTAGCGACCCGCCCCGGCTTCGCACGGGTGCTATGCTGATACTAAATATGATGATGGATGTTATTATACATATAAACCTTCCTCTTCTATCACTCTATTTATTAAAAAACGCATCAAAATCCGTTGCGTAGTTTTAAAGATTTAAGCATACATAGGGATATAGGAACAGAGAAAGCGACTTTGTTTTATACTATGTAGTGATGTAGAACAGTGATGAGCAAAGTTGGTACGGCCCGTGGGCCAACTGCGGACCGCGAAGGGATTTTAATCCGGCCCACCGACGTTCCTTCGAAGTGAATAGTACATACCAATATGGCCCGTGATCATAATATAATTTAATTGGGCCAATCAACTATTTTGCCCACACTTCTGCCCTAAGCTGAAAGGCGTTATCTCAAAAAATCGCCTTTCAATACAATACAATACAATAACTCTTTATTGAAAGAAAAGAAAGAAAGAAAGAAATCATTTATTCGTGACAAAGTAGCATAGCATAACAAAAAAAAGATATTGAAAAGTGCGAAATTATTATGTCACGAAATGGTCCCAATCAGCAAAAAGTGTATTGTACATATAGCAAACAATTACAGAAAACAGGTATATACACAGACTTTTTGAGGTAAGCAATAGGCGGCCTTGTCGCTTCGGAGCGATCTCTTCCAGGCAACCTTTGCAATGGAATGAATTTCGTTTACACCATGTGATGCAGAATGTTTTAAGCTACACAATAGTAGTAATAAGTCAAGTGACTTTTTTTGAGATAGCGCCTTTTGGCTTAGGAGGGCAGACTTGGGTGTCTAAATTGCCTCTGGCGTTACCAAAAAATCGTGATTCCAACAAGATATTTCATGGTTTAATAGGTCAAACTTACGTAGGACGGCATGTATTCATGTACACCATTTATTAAATTACAGAAAAAACATGTTTACTTACAAAAATCTGCAATTGTTTGAAAAATGTCGCGGACAGATTAGTGTCGGTAAAAAAGTTGACTGGTCCAATTTCATTATTTGACAAAAATATAAAATGGAACGGTGCAATCCTGGCCCTCTAAAATATCTGTAACTTTCTGCCCCCCAAATGAAGAAAGTTTGCCCACATGTAGAATGTCTTTAGTAACACAAAATAGTATAATATTAACAACTCGAAAAGTGTTTTTTAAATAGCGCCATTTGACAATAGGAAGCACATCAATAAACCTAATCAAGCAAACATGCAAGTGCTAAAAGACTCGACGCAAACATGGACAGCATAAAAAGGTTCCAAAACATACACACAGATTCACAATACACATACACAGTAAGTATATAAATACATACAAATATTACACACATATACACAGATAGGTATAAACTAAGTCAAACGTCCTTCAAGGACTAAAGACAAATGCAGTGAGCGTAAAAAAACTACAAACTTAGTCACCATTATCATTAATTTGCCGTAGGACGTCCACTGTTGGACATATGCCCATATACTTCCAGTTGCTTTGGTTGGAAGCGGTTTGGATCCATCATGGAAACCGCGGTTCACACTCGAGTTTTAATACAGTGGTTCCCACAAGAACTGCTTAAAATATTTCGCGTAGGTACCTAATCGAAAAGCTTGCTAAAAGGCAGTCTTTCTCTATTATAAGTAATCTCGCACCAAGCATTTAGCTTAAAACGGTCAAACATAGTCAAACAGATGATGTTTGACTACAGCTATATCTATCTACGTTGGATCGTCTCGGAACCTCTTTAAAATAACAATGTAGGTACTAAATAGTATAAATATCCGTGTTCATTTACATGGGGTAAATAGTTACATGCCATAACGACTAACTAAAACAAGGTAAATGTGTACGTATATTTGTATAGTCACTTGCTAAATAGGGTTTCATTTGCTGTCAGTTTCCCTAACAATCCCAAAGAGAACATACAAATGGATTTGTATTTTACAGGAGTGTATTGCTGTTAAAAACTAGGCCAAGGAATTGGTTTCAAACAGTTCAAATTGATGTAGAAATCTCACTCGGTTTCACAGAGGAAACGACAATTTCTGCGTTTGCTAAAGATAGCATAAGTTATCATAATCGAGTACGTGTATTCGTATTGGATACCTACTGTTAAAGCCAAACTGATATTCCAGCTAGTAAACATTTTTATCCTAAGCCCCTACAGTTAAAAATAGTAATGGCGTAACGTAAACAACCTTCCAGCGCTTAATGCATAGCGGATTAAAAACAAAAAATAAACAAGCGCTGCTCGATTTTCGATTCAGCAACGGCCAGTATTAAGTTCCATGGCCATTTTCAAATTTAAAACCCGATCAATTTACGTTGGGGGGAAAAAAAAATGAAAAATCGACCGTAGGTCCACGCTTGCGTAGTCCTGACCGGGCTGTCATACTATAATATAATTTCACGCAAGTTCGCTCAGCTATATCACGCGGTACTAACCTGCTGCCAGTAATCTTCTAGCGACAATTTCCACTCGAAGTACCCTGTGTCGGTGACATCTTGGAGTTCTCGGAACAGATTGCCACTGGGTAACACATCCATCGTGTGAACATGGGTTTGAGAGAGCAACACACAAGCAACCGCTCCGGCGCTGCGCGCACTACTGAACTGAAGTACTGAGTTGAAGCGAGCACCCGAACGGTGTTGCTAGCGCGCGGCTAAGGATCCCTTTAATTCACAATTTTTTTTCATTCCTTGCGCAAGGCTCGTAAGGATCGATAGTACTTCATTACTACATTATTATCTCGGTCCTTGGACGTTTTATGGACCTCCATGTGAGGTCAGGTACCCATTTTTGTTCGACTCTTTTATATATTTAGCGACCGGATGGCTAAGTGGTTAGAGAACCTGACTATGAAGCTTGAGGTCCCGGGTTCAAATCCCGGCCGGGGCAGATATTTGTATGAATAATACGAATGTTTGTTCTTGGGTCTTGGATGTTTCATATGTATTTAAGTATTTATTTGTCTATATTTAAGTATTTTTATCCGTTGCCTAGTGTCCATAGTACAGGCTTTGCTTAGTTTGGGACTAGGTCAATTGGTGTCAAGCGTCCCATGATATTATTATTATTATTATATATTTTTTATTATAACTAACATAATATGTAAGCTAATTTTCCTACCAACAACATAATATGAAATCTGTTTTCTGAATTAAATGATTTTTATTTTTTTATTTACCTACTCTTTTAACAAAGTCAAAATCAAAAATATCTTTATTCAATTGAGGCTAACAAGCACGTATGAATGTCAAAAATTCTATTCTATCTATTAGTATCTATCCCGCTGCTAAACAGAATCACTTGTACATTTGTGTTTAGTACCTTATTTCCCATAGGCGAAAGGACCTATACTCGGGGCTCAGTCCGTCAAAGCTTAGTACATTTGCTTAGAGGCAAATAATTAGGTTTGTAACCCCCAACACAAAAAGAGGGGTATTATAAGTTGCATCTGCATCGTACCACTTGAACAGATAAACCGCTCTCGATGTAGTTTTTTGTAAGTAAAAGCGGTAGTTCTTAGTTATGTTGCACTTAATTCGCTTCAGCCGCTTCTAAGATATTGAACCTTAAAATAAATTAAAGAAGCGCCTGGTCAACACTACTGGAGACCAAAGGGCTGGCAGCTCTCTCAACGTATCTCCATCGCTATTCAACGAGAGAATGCTGCCAGCGCCAGCTTTTGGACCCTTTTAGGTTTAATTTATTAAATATTATGGTTTCAATTAGTTATTTAGTTTCTAGTTACGTTTTATATGTGCTTATTTTTTATATGTATATTCTTAGTTTCGATTAAAAAACATCTACAATTTTTAAATAGGTACTTTGAAATTTGAAGTTTGAGTTGTATGCAATTTTTTGTATTATTGTTGTCAGTGACACTTGTTTTAAGTTGGCTGGGATCGGTTAAATTGTATGGAAGCCAAGTTCCCAATTTGCATAATTAGCAGCTCTAAAACGTATAAATGTATGAAGCTGTGAACTTAAAATGATTGGATTCTCAAAAGACCTTTTAGCTCGTCAAAATGAACAAAACTTCAGCTCTATACTATAATGCAGTGTTCCTAGACACAAACTGACCCTGATTGACCTCTATCTCACCTGATGTTAAGTGCTAATGGGGCCATGTATCTCACTGTTTCAATAATGCCTATTCACTTTAGCCTTGAAGAGCTTTGAAAAAACGATGGTACAGCAGATTTCCTTGCGTTCGACCTAGAAGGGGCCCAGATGCCTCCATGCCCCCAGATGTATGTCGGTGACCCTTGTTCTTCTACGTATCTCCTCATTTCTGATTCGATCCCGTTGAGAAACCCCAATCATAGCTCCCTCCGCACATAGCGGCCTCCACTCGAGAACAAAACACAAGAAAAAAAAAATCCTATTAAAATATAAATCTGAAATGATATATGTAAAACATTTGCGCTTCAATTCAAGAATTAAATTAATTACACCACAAAACATCGTCAAATATCCCCCGAATTTAATTCCCCTTAATTTAGTCCTTACCCCCGATTTTGGTATCACCGGCGATCCGAGTTTCCCCTCCCACCCGCAACATCTTCAAGCATAGGTTACCAAGGAACAGAGAGAACAACTATCGCTTTCTCTTTTTTATCCTTTTTCTAGGGGACTCCTCAGGACGAAACCGCAAGGTTATTGGTGTCGGTGGTCAAATTTTGAACTAACGTAAATTCATAGTAAATTAACCTGTTTCGTTGACGACAGCGACGCGGTCAGGTTCTTTTGTAACTTTGCAAAGATATAGGGGATTCCGAAGGAAGATTTATTAGGGCTTATTTGTAAACGTCAAGTTGACAGAGCGTTCGGAATTTGAATTAGATGTTCAATTGTTTTCGAGTTTGCCAGTAATATTGCGAGCTCTCAATCAACGATCTATGCTTCTCTTTATTTTTCAACTAAAAAAAAAAATGGCTAAGCGCGAGTCGGACTCGCGCACCGAGATTGTCGTACAATTCTAAAAATCAAGCTAATAAGGCTGATAAAATTACAGTTTTTTCCTTAAAACCCACTCGCGCTTGAACACTTTTTTAAACTAAAGCAGCGTTTCCACCAGAGATGTGCGAGGATTTGTTGCGAGGAATATGTTTTTCACTAACCAATAAAAAGCTTCATTTACCTCGCCTCGCTCCGCGCAGCTGTTTCCACCAAGGATGTGCTGTGCGAGGATATGCAAATGAAGCGTTTCTATTGGTTAATGAAAAACACATCCCTCGCAACTAGGGTTACCACCCGTACTCTAAAATAGAGTACCTATTGTCCTCTTTTTCATGTAGGCGTACTTTATAATCTACGACACCAATAAAGTACGCTAAAATACTCTATTTACGTAAAACTTATTCTTTCTGGCTCGTTACTGGTTATGAGTAGGTACTTATGAGACTAAATAAACTGGTATCCACAGCCACCAAATTTTGGCGATACCTACTCTTTTTTTATTCTGTGTACTTTATTTTTGTCCTTCCAAAATGAAAAAATACTTTATTCGCCCTAAAAAAAGGTGGCAACCCTACTCGCAACACATCCTCGCACATTATTGGTGGAAAAGCTGTTTTACTTACTTTATATAAATTAAATTAAATAATATAATAATAATAAGTAGACAAAGAAAACTTACCTAAGAAACCTTAACTAAACATATCTTTTTTTTATTCGACTGGAAGGCAAACAAGCAAGTAGGTCTCCTGGTGGTAAAAGATCACCACCGCCCATAAACATCTGCAACACCAGGGGTATTGCAGATGCGTTACCAACCTAGAGGCCTAAGTTGGAATACCTCAAGTGCCAGTAATTTCACCGGCTGTCTTACTCTCCGCGCCTAAACACAACAGTGCAAGCACTGCTTCACGGCAGGATTAGCGAGCAAGATGGTGGTAGCAATCCGGGCGGATCTTGCACAAGGTCCTACCACCTGCAAAAATCTGTATGTTAATCTATGTTCATCATGTCAGCCGAAAGACGTCCACTGCTGGACATAGGCCTCCCCCAAGGCTCTCCACTCAGACCGATCTTGTGCTTTTCGCATCCACCGCGATCCCGCGATCTTAGCCAGGTCGTCGCTCCATCTTGTTGGAGGCCTACCGACAGCTCGTCTCCCGGTCCGCGGACGCCATTCGAGAACATTCTGACCCCATCGGCCATCAGTCCTGCGTGCAATGTGCCCCGCCCACTGCCACTTCAGTTTCGCAATTCTTCGGGCTATAACAGTAACCTTAGTTCTACTGCGGTTCTAATCTATGTTACTATAAAGATAAAAATTATTTGTATTTTCGTTATGTTGGTATTGTACGGTCGGTAAATAGTGTCACCCATATGGGGACACAATGGAAGTAATTAGTGTTTCCGGGTGTGTTGGTTAGGGGTGATGTGGTGAAGTTTATAGCAAACTTGAACCACAAGGTTCCTATTCATAGTCCTTTAATTATTCAAGGAGAAGGAGGAAAGAAAATACATATATACAGACATCATAATTTCGAAGAATTGCGAAACTGAAGTGGCAGTGGGCGGGGCACATTGCTCGCAGGACTGATGGCCGATGGGGTCATGAACAAAGTACCTAACGCAATAAGATTATGATATTATATCAGGGGTTCTAATTAAACACCCACACATACTTAATGAACCTTAGTGGGCACAATATCCTTGCGTCCCACGGGTGGGCTAAAAATAGCACCCAGAGACCAAGGACCAAGCACCTAACCATACAACAAAAAGTTGGAAAACCCCCGACTTTGTCACTTCAAAATTCAATATCTCAAAAACGGTTGAACCGATTTTGACAAAACATGTCTAAGGAAGGACCGTCGCTTGAAAACCAGCTTTCTAAAAAAAACTCATTCGAATCTGTCCACCTGAACGATGTGGTGTAAAAAATAATATTGCTCCCGAGTGGCTCATACATCTAAATATTATTAAAGAATAACCTAACCAGCATTGAAAATTACGTAGTTTTACAATTATAGACTTCAAAAGATTGCATTTGCAAAAAAAGAAAAGAAAAGCCTTGAACAGGAAAGTTGCACTTTGAATCCTCTCGTCAGGGTGGAAAAGTGAGTTTTCTGAATGAGAGGTGTGAAAACGAAATTAACGCCTTTTACGTGAGATAAAGATGAAATAGTGAAAGTATACAAATACAGGCGGACTGAGAATCCAATACGACTTTGTCTCATTCGGTGACGAGACCCTTGGTCCGTGGGCTCTAGCGCTTATCCGGGATTAGACAAAATTCCACGGGAATTCCCACAAAATTACGTCGGTTCACGATCGGTGCACATAAAAAAACCTGCACCAAATTTCGAGTCTCTAATAAAAATCAAAGTCAAAGTCAAAATCTCTTTATTAAATTTAGGCTATAAGCTAGAACAAGATTAACAAGCACTTTATGAACGTCAAAAAAATCTACCACCGGTTCGGAAAAAACCTCTGTTGAGAAGAATCTTTCAAGAAACTCAATGAGGTATTTTTTTAAACAGATTCACAATATTTATAAATTTGGAGATTTAATTCCCATCCCGTGGGAATATCGGGATAAAAAGTAGCCTCTGTGCTATTCCAAATTTCCAGCTATCTACGTACGAAGTAACAAACATACTCACTCGCGCACAAACTTTCGCATTTATAATATTAATAGGATTATCGTATACCTATTAAAAGCACCTATAATTTTCCCACAAACGTTCCCACGGGACTTAGCAGACCACAGGACTACGGGTCTTACCAACACTAAAACAATACAAGGAATCATGTTCTGTTTTCTCACAGTACAACCAACCAGAACAAAAGAGCCTTAATCCAATTAAAACTCATACAAAAGCGAGATCCTCTGATTGTCCAACGTTCAACATCCCTGATTACTAGAAATATCAAGAGAAAAGATGGACCTGGCTCTCTTCGTACAAACTACCAGTATATTGAGACCTTCTTAGGCTTGTATGTTACAAGAAACAGAGGGTCTTGTGATAATAGACAGTTCTAAAATAAACAAGATTTAATTCTCATTAAAATGTAACATATAAAAATACATACATACTTTATTATTCACATTATACATATCTTGAACTAAGTTGAAAATTATTGCTAAAAGTAAAATAAAAGTAATTAATAACTAAACTATGGCATTGATCCAAAGATGCTGGCAGCATTTTTTTTATTCGTCTAGATGGCAAACGAGCACGTGGGTCTCCTGGTGGTAAGAGATCACTTCCGCCCATAAAAACCTGCAACACCAGGGGGATTGCAGATGCGTTGCCAACCTAGAGGCCTAAGATGGGATACCTCAAGTGCCAGTAATTTCACCGGCTGTCTTACTCTCCACGCCGAAACACAGTGTAAGTAGTGCTACTTCACGGCAGGATTAGCGAGCAAGATGGTGGTAGCAACCCGGGCGGACCTTACACGAGCTCTCTCTCTCTCACTCACTCAATTCTCATCTCACATCTCACAATCTTTCCTGTTTGTAATGTAGGATAGGATGCTTTTGCAATTATCGAACCAGTCATTGATGAGCTCAGTCAAAACGTAACATTGCTTTATACCACAGAAAACATAATCTTTATACGGATATCTTCCTTGCTGGATTTTGTATTTTAAACGTCCACTCATTTAATTAAGCGTTACTAGAAAAACCAATATAATTAGACTTCTCGTTTTCTGACAATTTCATAGTAAATATAGGTCTATACAACGTGATACAACACTGGTTTTAATATCAATGACCATTTTATCTAGAACTGTGTGTCACTGGAATATGAAGTACATCGCGGCTCACCTTACGTTGGTGTTTACTTACTACGTTCAATGAATGGAGTCACGCTTTGTGAGTATAAAGGTATGATCTTTGATAATCCGTCTCCGTCACACGTTGCAGGGGTGAAAGAGAAGTAACACCGTGTAACGGTCGGCATGCCAGCGCTTGCGTACTACGTACTTTCACAGGTTATTACAGTTACAGGGGCCTCACGTAATCTTTACTCACAGTACTAATGCAACGATGTACCCAGGGACGTTATTTAATTCTTCTACGAGTTTATGAAAAGACCTGTACCCTTAGTGTAAGTTTTCCGTTACAAAATACGTCTCGCGCGCGCAAAACGCGTTCTCGCGTTAAAATCTCAATTTGTATGGAAACTCGAACATCATAAACGTTCCGCTAAAGGCGCTGTAGGTACGTGTTTCCAGGATACAAATTTAGACTGTATTGTAACGCGAACGCGATCGAGACGTATTTTGTAATCGAAAATTTACACTAAGGGCACTGTTTTATTGATGAACTAAAAGAATTTCCTTGCTCACCCGCGACCTTACGATAGCTAAGTTTATGCAAAATATGCGTGTTCATGCAGTTCCTCCACCTCCACACTGTAACACACACAAATTACACAAACCCACATCACACTGACGTGTTTCGAACTCAACCAGAGCTCATGTTCAGAGTAACACAACCGTACACCATGCTACCGAGTTGTCGATGTCGACCGAGAATCGATTCTGCTTTTGATTCTGAGCAGAAAAAAACATATTTTTTCCAAAATTGAAAAAAAAAGAAAGGTTACACTTTTAATGAAGACACATAAACATGTCGGTACCTATTTATCATCTTTCGATTATCATGCCGGTTTTTATCAGGTTGGAAATGAGCGGGATATAAGTAGGTATACCGGTAGGTAGGTACCGTTGGGGGCACTTGGGGGGGAATAGTCCTCGAGTGGCGACCATGAACCGGAAAACGAAGCGTTTGCAGGCCTCCCACCAGGTGGACTGACAACATTGTGAGTGTTGCGGGAAACCGGTGGATGCAAGTTGTCGTTCATTGCGGCGTTCTAAGGGGGAGGCCTTTGTCCAGCAGGGGACGTCTTCCGGCTGATGATGATAAGTAGGTATGTTATTTATCCCAGGTTGACATTGCGTGACCAAAATTTACCGCGCTGTTATTTCAAAGCCATTTGGCCTCCGAATATCAGGTTGGTATTGTCCGGTCGCTAAAGTCCCGACCGCATTGCATCCCTCTAAAATTCTAAGCTGCAGGGGCTACTACAAAATTCCAAAATCGAAGTTCGTATCGTACCGTCCCCCTCACTCTCGTATTAAATGATATAAGTGTAAACGGGACGGTACGATAAGGACTTCGATTTTTTAATTTCGTAGTAGCCCTGCAGGGGTGAAGGAACTTAGTTTATTTCCAACAGTTTTAACGTCAAATACAGCGTCTTGTTTTTTCTTGTATTGTAGTCTAAGATCCAGCCGTAAAGTTCTGCACACTGTTATCTCATTTGAAAAAGTAATCCTATCAAAACCCTTATGCAGAAAAACATGCAAATCTTGCAACGCAGTTGGGCGTATATTCAGCGTTTTTCCGGCGTTTTTTTTGTCATTGGTGTCTTCGCAGGCGTTATTAAAAGGGGTGATGCCCAGTTTTGTTTTTCTTTATGACAAACTAAAACAACACCTATACTGAATATCTCAAAAATGGTTGATTTAATTTTGATTAAACATGTCTAAGAACCATCGCTAGAAAACCTGCTTTCAATTAGGAAAACCGCAGTCAAATCGGTCCACCCGTTTAAGAGCTACGGTGCCACAGACAGACAAACAGACACACAGACACACAGCGGTCAAACCTATAACACCCCTCCTTTTGCGTCGGGGGTTAAAAAAACTAAGATTTTTCAGACTTTTTTGAACATAAAACTACCGTTAGACTCACTCATATTAAATAATATTGTAACGGATAATTCACATCATAAATCGAGTTTAGCTCGGCATGTTTAGGGTTAATTCGTAGCCCTTCTTCCTAGGAGCAACGATACCTACTCATAAATTATCGGTTACGACATTCTATATGGAAACGCCTTTTTTTAGAATGCACCTTTTGATTTATTTGATTTAGAAAGATAAGTATTGCCACTGTCAAAGTCAGTCAAAATTTCTTTATTCAGTTTAGGCTATAACAAGCACTTATGAATGTCAAATAATTCTTCTACACTTCAAGAGGTAACAGACCAGATTATATGATAATAATTTCAGCTTGTTATCTCCACGCGTTACTGAGAAAAAGACGGAAGATGAACAACCAAATGATCCTATTCTACTAGGATAGGTTCTTGCTGCACGAAATCCTAAAACATACTTAGGTGCAGAATTTTGCCGTGGGATCTTAGACTAAGAAGATTCCTTTGAAAGGCAAAAATAAATATTTTTCTAAAGCTTTTCATTTCAAATAACTCTGAAAGCGCAATATGCATACAATCTCTACAGAACTTGAGCGGTAGCTGGAATATTTCATTTATGAGTTGCTCTGAAATAAAACTGAACTGCTTGTGTTTCTATTCTTTATGGACCGACCGACTCACCCACCGAGAAACCGAGGCCGAGACTAAGACCGAGACCGAGACTAAGATCGTGACAGACCAATCGACCGAGATCGAGACAGAGACCGAGACCGTGACCACGACCGCAAACTTGAATGAGACCGAGCCTGAGACTAAGATCGATACTGAGACCAAGACCGAGACCGAGACCGAGACTGATACTGATTTACACCGAGAGTCAATCAATCAATCAATCAATAATTTATTGTCAGAAAGTGAGTGATTACATAAATGGTAACAATTACATTAAAGTTCGTCACAATCAGCCAGTGTATGGCACACAATATTCGGAAGATACGCTAATACGCTCATTATATGTCATCGAATCCTTGAAACTGAAGAAAATAAAAACAATAATAATAATAATCAAGATTTAGAATACTTAATAATAAAATTAGCAATTAATAATCAAAAATGTCAATGTCATGTACTGAACGTTACCATGCGGATGCAATGTCAATAGTAATTAAATAAAAAATAACAAATATAATGGAGATGTCAAAACAACAATAATGATAGTAACAATGAATGAATGAATAAACAGACTAAAGAAAGTACAAAATTATTAGTAAACAATTCGTGATGTATTAGTAGTAGGGTAAAAATGCTCATTGACAGTATAATGCATTTTTTCTAAGCACCAATTAAACAATTTATTCTTAAATTCTGGCATGTTCAAAGTTTTGAGGTCATTTGGCAAGTAGTTGAATATTTTAACCGACATATACAATATACTCTTCTTAAAATGAGCAGAAGTATGGCTTGGGTAAAAGAGATTAAACCCATGTAGCCCAGATGTCGATCTTGGATTGGATGTCATGATTCTATAACTATTTATGTGGGTTTTCACAAAGAGACACATCTCATATACATAAAGTGCAGGCAACGGTAGTATTTTAAGTTTCTTAAACAATGGCCTACACGAATCGGTTTTACCAGCGCCACAGATCGCCCTGATGCACCTCTTTTGCAGTAGGAATGCACGGTTAGCAAAGGTGGAGTTTCCCCATAGGATAAGACCATACCGGAGGTTTGACATTATGTGTCCATGAAACGCCAACAGAGCGGATCGCTGCGACACGACTTGTGTCAATCTACGCAGAGCAAAAACGAATCTATTGAGTCTACTGACTAGCTGCTCAACATGTGACTGCCAGTTACAGTGGCAGTCCAACACCACACCAAGGAATCGGATAGTTTTAACACTTTCTATGGGCACTTGATTATATTCAATCGTTATTCCTTTAGGACTGCTTTGAGGCGCAAAAAATTCCATGTATTTAGTTTTACTCATATTCACTTTTAATTTATTATTCAGTAACTAAGTGTTAATATTATTAAAAACCAAATTTGCTTCTGTCTGATAAGTTGCAGGGTTTTTACCAGGAACAATTACAGAGCAGTCGTCAGCAAAAAGAAGAATTTTGTTTCGAGTTACATTGGGGAGGTCGTTTATATAAATTAAAAATAACAATGGTCCTAGTATGCTACCCTGAGGGACGCCCATGATAACATCCGCCTGATCAGAAAGCACTTTAGTTAAAGTTTTTGTCTCAGCACAATAGGACCTAACTTCAGTTTTCTGTTTTCTACTTGATAGATAAGTTCGTAACCAGTCATAGCAATTTCCTCGAATGCCATAGTGGTATAGCTTCCGCAGAAGGATCTCATGTGAGACGCAATCAAAGGCCTTAGACATATCCATGAAGATCGTTGTTACTGGAGTCTTTTTATCTCTAAATGACGTAATGTCCCTGATTAACTCATATACAGCCATGGTAGTCGATTTCCGTTTTCGAAATCCGTATTGATTGGCGTTCAATATTTCGCACCTATCCAGTAGGAGTGAGACTGAGACTAAGATCGATACTGAGACCGAGACGAGACCGAGACCGAGACTGATACTGATTTACACCGAGAATGAGACTGAAGCTGAGACCGATACTGACACCGAGACCGAGACCGAGACTGATACTGACTTACACCGAGACTGAGACTGAAACTAAGACCGATACTAAGACCAAGACGAGACCGAGGCCGAGACTGATACTGATTTACACCGAGAATAAGACTGAAACTGAGACCGATACTGACACCGAGACCGAGGCCGAGACTGCTACTGACTTACACCGAGACTGAGATGGACCAATCGACAGAGATCGAGACTGAGATCGAAACCGTGACCACGACCGCAAACTTGACTGAGACCGAGACTGAGATGACCGACACTGACACCGATAACCGAGGCCGAGACTGATACTGACTTATACCGAGACTGAGACTGAGACAAACCAAACGACCTAGATCGAGACAGACCGAGACCGTGACCACGACCGCAAACTTGATTGAGACCGCGACTGAGACAAAGACCGATACTGAGACCAAGACCGAAACCGAGACCGAGACTGATGCTGACTTACACCGAGACTGAGACAGAGACTTAAACCGATACTGACACCGAGACCGAGACCGACTCTCATACTGACTGAGACTGAGACTAAAAGAGACCAATCAACCGAGATCGAGACAGAGACCGAGACCGTGACCATGACCGCAAACTTGACTGAGACTGAGACTGAGTCTAAGACCGATACTGACACCGAGACCGAGACCGAGATCGATTCTGACTTACACCGAGATTGAGACTGAAACTGAGACCGAGACCGAGACAGGTCGGGACCGTGACCGTAACCATGACCATGACCGAAACCGAGATTTAACAAAACATCGCGGTGAATAGTTATCCAAGTATGTAGAAAGTTAGAGGCAGCATCAATAAGTATAAGAAATTAACTTTGTTTACACAGATGAATGTTACAGCCGTCGGGGTCAATAAACCTTCAAGTAGGTCACACCTGTACACTGAATTGCTAGACTATCAAAGGTGATCATAATAAAAAGGGGGAAGGTAATGCAATGCTTGCGAGGCGTATGTCTGGCTGAATAGTCATATACATGCCGGCGGCTGATCGTAAAATCCGCCAGATCACGAAATTCCTAATGGCGCCATTTCATGATAATGCTTAAAAGTTGGCCAGGCATATCACGGCAGCGGCCGGCGAAGTGCCAGAACTGATATGGCGGCGTTTCATGATATGCCTAGGAATTTCGTGATTTGCGGATTTTACGATCAGCCGCCGACATACATATTACGTAATCTTTGGAATTTGTGTTTATTTTATATGGGAGTCAAAACAAACCAAGTCGTGACGCCAGCAGTTTGGTTCTGGCACTCGCCAGCCGCTACCGCGGCACGCTCGCTTCGCTCGCTCGGCTCGCGCGTTGTTGGTCGCAATTCTACCTAACACTCTTCGCTAACGCTAGTCGTCGCACCTAACTACATTTTGATGCCATGTGATAACTCTGCTTATCGTGTTTCGCCGAACAGTTCCGTTAACTGAAACAATTACGAAACAAACAATCGATCAAACGCGAATCTGCATGTCGCTATTCTTCCTAGCGACTACTCAGCGAAACAAATAATAGGCGTAACGAAATTATACCAAACGTTGCTCGGCCAAAAGAAAAATCTGACAATAGTTTACTGCGAAACGAAAATCTGCGTAATTGAGCTCGGCGAAAACTCTCTCTTTTATTATTTCTGCAATACTCATAAGCCAGCTATGGGGTCTAATCATGAATGCACTTGTTATCTTATCGTATGGTATCGGGGGCACGAGAACACATAATGCATTTCCTACCATTATTGGTAGTACGCATATGTATGGTAGTCATACAATACAACCTAGCAATCTTTAAAAAGCCTATCAATCTTCAGAATCTTCAGATCTTTTCGTGACACATCGCTGAGTGGCGGCCACGCGGTACTCTTTCATTGTCATGTTATAGTTTGAAATCAACTCACGTCTTAAACTGAGTTTAGCTCGACTGAGTTTGTTTCGGGCTAATTCGTAGCCCTTCTTCCAAGATAGATTGTCGTGCGAGCAGAGCGTCGGCGCGCAGTGCGCGTGTAGCAGCCGCTGAGTTGCGTTCTAGGAAGCAGGGCTATGAAGCATAGGGCTACGTTTTTGCAGGTGGTAGGACCTTGTGCAAGGTCCGCCCGGATTGCTAGCACCATCTTGCTCGCTAATCCTGTCATGAAGCAGTGCTTGCATTGTTGTTTCGGCGTGGAGAGTAAGACAGCCGGTGAAATTACTGGCACTTGAGGTATCCCATCTTAGGCCCCTAGGTTGGCAACGCATCTGCAGTACCCCTGGTGTTGCAGGTGTCTATGGGCGGTGGTGATCTCTTACCATCAGGAGACCCACTTGCTCGTTTGCCATCCAGTCTAAGAAAAATAAAAAATTAGCTCGAAACATGTCGAGCTAAACTCGATTTACGACGTGAGTTATCTGGTACAATATAATTTAATATGACGAGTTATCCTACCTATATTCGCTCGGGAAGGTGGAAACCAATGGCGACCAAAACTAGTAATAGGTTCCCCCAACTACATTTCTCTGGAGGGGCGATCATAAGACCGGTGTACTTCCGGGCACTGTGTAGTGAAAGCCGACGAGCGCACGCGCACCTAGAGAAGGTAATCGCTTTTAATTATAACTAGTGGCATGCCCCGGCTTCACACGGGCACAGGAAGCTGGATTCCCAAAAAATAATTACGTAGTTCGTCACCAGGATTTTTTTTGTCAATTATACGCAAGATATCGTTAAAGTTTCATGTGACGCACTTACGTGTACTTTTTTCCAAATAGTTACGTTACTGCCCCCCCCACTCCTGAAATTTGACGCGCTCGTTCTTTGTAATTTTTTGTTTGTTTGAGAAAAAAATATGCGTCCGTTTATCTTCAATTGACAAGGTTTCATATTTCTAAGACTGTAATTTGATGCGTTCACTGTATTCTGTTTGGAAAGAGAACGCTGATATTTTTAAAACTTCGTTACGATTAAGGGCATAACTTAAAATTTTTGTTTTGTATTTTCCGTAGGCCTTCGAATAGAAAGTATACTATTTTTCATATTTTAACAGCTAGTACTTTTATTTTCGATTGAATTGCCGAAGGGGAAATATGATAGGACACTTGATACGACACGACAATTTCTTTCTTAACCTACTGGAAGCCAAAATTGAAGGAAAACGAGGTAGAGGAAGACCAAGATTAACCTATTTTAACCAGGTGAAGGAAAGGGTGGGTGTCGTGTCGTATCAGGAAGTCAAACAGCTGGCCGAAGACCGTGCGGAGTGGCGATTACTCCACCGACAAGAGCATAGCTCTTAAATTTAAGGAGAAGAAGTACTTTTATAGTTTTTGGTGGAACCATTTTACACTTCCCATGGAAGTAATACTTATAACTAATCAAGTAAGAGTCTAGCCTTAGTAAGGTTCGTAAGTAAGGGACCCCATGAATTCATGTTTTTTATGTAATTTTTGTTTTTCATCAATATATTTTTATTTTACCTTGTCATGCCAGCTTTTTTTTTGTCTTGGCAGCGATTGTGTTTCTAAAAGCTCTGGTTGTATAAAAAAGTGACATGTAAGAGAGTTCTTTGCGGCTTCCTTAAAGAATATAACGTTTTATACGGTCAAGGAAATTGAATCACGTTCCAGGTTGGAACCTTTGCTACTTAAAGTCACGTTGACATCCTATAGATCTGACAAAGGAATCATTGCGAAATTGGTTATGAAAAGGTTCCACGCTGGTTCGCTGATTCAGATACTTTGACGACCGGATGGCCGAGTGGTTAGAGAACCTGACTATGAAGCTTGAGGTCCCGGGTTTGAATCCCAGCCGGGGCAGATATTTGTATGAATAATACAAATGTTTGTTCTCGGGTCTTGGATGTTTAATATGTGTTGCCTAGTATCAATAGTACAAGCTTTGCATAGTTTGGGACTAGGTCATTTGGTGTCAAGTGATGTTTATTTATTTATTTATTTATTATTTACTTTAACTGTACTTATGTTTTTCCGATGTTCTCGCAATAATATTGAGTTTAGTGGATAACTTGCGTGAATTTCGTTTATGCTTGATTGCTATTTATTTCTGTTGCAATTATGTGTGCAGTTGAACTGTTTTCATGTATGTAATATTTATGCAATGCATTCGCAAACTATAAGTCTGTTACGTGAACGGGTGCGGTTAAAGCACGACCTGTAATTGCCATCCCGGAATGAATCACAAATTGTTGTTAGTTCAACGTTGTTAATTTTAAAACATACGTATGTAAATCCATATTAATATTATAAATGCGAAAGTGTGTTTGTATGTTTGTCCGTCTTTCACGCCGTAACGGAGCGACGGATCGACGTGATTTTTGGCATAGAGATAGTTTAAGGGCCCGAGAGTGACATAGGCTACTTTTTATCCCGGAAAAATGCACGGTTCCCGAGGGAACAGCGCGCCATAACCGAAAACCGCGCGGGAGGAGCCGAGGGCAAAAGCTAGTAACTACTATATTGTACCATCAGCAAAATAATCTATCAATTTTTAAACAAGTTTCTTTTTAAATGAATACTCATATGTCGCTAAAGATGAACTTTTAAGTTGACAGAAAACTCTATTGCCATTATTGTTTAATGACACGCAAACGATTATCAACTTTAGGGCGGGAGACCACATTTGGCTGATGGTACATAAAATACAAAAATAATACAAGAATGCAAAAAGAGTGCAAAGGCGAACTTATCCATAGAAGGGATCTTTTCAAGCTAACCTGAGGCCGTCTTGCCTAATGTTTTTGACACTCGCGATCGCAATCAAATGACATATTTCGCATACAAAAGCTGTAATTTTATTGCAATCGCGAGTGTCAGAAACGTTAGGTAATAAGGCCTCTGGTTTGAAAAGGAAAACCACACGCCGTCGCACGCGTTGTTTCCGCGTAACACTTGAGGTGAGGGTTTAGTGGAATAGGTTTTTGCTTGGACGCATGAGTACGCGTCCCCGCCTGCGATTCTTTACGTACGAGTATTTAAGAGCGTTCCTCAAACTTGAAAAGAAGCATTTATGTAGACTTTTTTTTATGTAAGTAGCCTGTATTGACCTCCACAGCTCCCGTTCTGACGCAAAGTCAGGCCAGTCCTTTGCGTACGTGTCCAGATCGTCCCGCCATCTTCTTTTCGGTCTGCCTCGATGTCGCACCCACCAAGTAACTGTGCGAGCCCACCTTTGTGGGTGCATGCAGCAAACGTGTCCAGCCCAGTCCCATTTCAGCTTAGCAGTGTTTTTCTTAACGTCGTTTTTGACCGCAGCGTACTGTTCCGGATTCTGTCCATCCGTTTCACTTGTAATATGCTAAGCTCTATCGCTCTTTGGCAAACCTTAAGTTTGGACTTTTGATTGTCCATCAGACTTTTTAATTAAATTTTTTATAAAAATTGTTGACAGTCCTAAGCCTGTATAAAGTATGAAGGAAAGTTTTTAGTCGCTATTTAATATTAAATTAAAATTAAAAGAAAATAGTGTGAGGACTGAAGTGTGACGTGGTATTCGGTAGTTAGATATTCGTAAAACTACTAAAACTAGTATGGTGTATACGCAATATCGGAAGCGCATTGACGGGAATCATTTTGTTTACGCAATGACTCAATTGAGTTAAGTACCCATAGATACACGTGGATCTAGTTTTTTTGTGGACGCGTACTCGCAACACAGTCCGCGTTTTGCCTAGTACGTCTCACCTCTACGTAACACACTAACTGCATTCAACAGCAAGTCACAAATCTCAGCTTAGTGAACTAAGACAATTAGGTACTTTTGCTCACCCGCGACCTTATGAATAGCTTTGATTTTTTTTTGCAAAATTGTGCCCGCGTGGAATTCGGTTATCGCGCTGTTCCCTCGGGAGCTATGCATTTTTCCGGGATAAAAAGTGCCCTATGCCACTTTCTGACCCATATCCTATCTCTATGTCAAAAACACTTCGACCCGTCGCTCCGTTTCGACGTGAAAGACTGACAAACAGACAAACACGCGCATTTTCGTATTTATAATATTACGATGGATTATTTTGCTAGCAAATATACTCAGAGGCACAAAAAAGTTGACCCTCTAAATACAGAATTACCTATAACTGCTGCTTTTGTTTCAGATGTGGTTAACAGTTCTAATAATCGTGTTAGTAATCTGTTTATTCCTGTATTTGGATACAGTGAAACCACGCAACTTCCCCCCCGGCCCGAAATGGATCCCGATCTTTGGGAGCGCTCTAGAAATATACCGGATGAGACAGAAGACGAAATACCTGTACAAAGTCGTGAAGAAACTATCAGAAACTTACTGCAGAGAGAGTCCGCTATTAGGGCTGAAGATTGGAATAGACAGGATCATAATGGTGAACAGTCTCGAAGCGCATAAAGAGATGCTGTACAATGAGGACTGTGACGGTAGACCTAACAGTATATTCTACACTACTCGCACTTGGGGCTTGAGACGAGGGGTATTGCTTTCTGACGGAGAACTCTGGAAAGAGCAACGAAGGTTCTTGCTGAAGCATTTGAAGGAGTACGGTTTTGGTAGGAAGGGGATGGGAGATATAGCCAGTTTCGAAGCGGCTCATATCGTCAAAGACCTCCGTGCTCTGATTGATAGCAATAAAGAAGGCGGTGTTATACGTATGCATAACTTCTTCAACGTGTACATTTTGAACACGCTTTGGACTATGCTAGCTGGTCTTCGGTATGAGCCTACTGATCCCCAAATGAAGGTCCTGCAAGATTTGCTGTTTGGTCTCTTTTCAACTATAGACATGGTTGGAACTGTTTTCAGTCACTTTCCTATTTTGAGCGTTGTGGCTCCTTCCAAATCAGGGTATAAGAGTTTTGTTAAGACTCACGAGAGGATTTGGAAGTTCCTGCGCGAGGAGTTGGAGAGGCATAAGCAGGATTTTGATCCTGAGAAGGAAGATAAGGACTTCATGGATGTGTACATTAGAGTGCTGAGAGCGAAAGAACCTAAGGAAACTTATTCGGAAGGTTGGTATGCTTGGTCTTTGTTTTTTTTTTTTAGATAAATTTTCACTTACAGTTTTGAAGTGGGTTTAGTCCATGTCAATTAGTTTTTTTATTGTTTGTAATGGTTTCTTTTCCCCAAGGTCAGCTGGTCGCAATCTGCATGGACATGTTCATGGCAGGAACTGAGACGACCAGCAAGAGTATGGGCTTTGGGTTCAGCTACATGGTGCAGGACGTGGAGGTGCAGAGGAGGGCTCAGGAGGAGATTGACAGGGTGGTGGGGGTTGAAAGGGCGCCCTGCCTTGAGGATCGGGCCAAGTAAGTTTCTGTAAATGGAAATTAGTTTTGACGACCGGATGGCCGATTGGTTAGAAAACCTGACTACGAAGCTTGCGGTCCCGGGTTCGAATCCCAGCCGGGGCAGATATTTGTATGAGTAATACGAATGTTTGTTCTCGGGCCTTGGATGTTTAATATGTATTTATCCGTTACCTAGTGTCCATAGTAGAAGCTTTGCTTAGTTTGGGACTAAGTCAATTGGTGTCAAGTGTCCTATGATATTATATTATTATTTTATTATTTATTCCGGATCTTGGTGGCGTAAAAGACTTTTTCACTTCTCATGCTCGTAAAGTTCGTGTTTATGCTGTATCTAGGCGACATAAAATGACTTTTTATGCACTAGTGCATCAAGTAAAATCTTCGTCTAAAACCAAGGTAATCAGGTGTCAACAGCCACAAACAAAAAAGTTTCTACATATTTTTTTTTTAATAATTTCTAATTTATTTAAAACTAAAAATCAATCATAATAAATCAATGAAACTACAAAATATAAATTATTGTGATAATCTTTTAAAGACCGGTTGGCCAAGTGGTTAGGGAACCTGACTACGAAGCCTGAGGTCCCGGGTTCGAATCCCGGCCGGGGCAAATATTTGTATGATGAATACGAATGTTTGTTCTCGGGTCTTGGATGTTTAATATGTATTTAAGTATGTATTTATCTATATAAGTATGTTTATCCGTTGCTTAGTACCTATAACACAATCTCTGCTAAGCTTACTTTGGGGCTAGGTCAATTGGTGAGAATTGTCCCGTGATATTTCTTTATTTATTTATTTAATCTTGTTGCTGTCTAAACCTTACAACGCCATCTGTTATCTGTTGCAGCATGCCGTACAACGAAGCAATCGTACACGAATGCGTACGTCATTTTATGGGACGGACATTCAGCGTGCCACACCGCGCTATCCGGGACACCGTTCTAGCTGGATACAACATTCCGGGGGTATTTTAAATTTAGCCTACTTACGTAGTCAACGTTTTAAGTAGAGATGCAACGGATATCCGGCCAGTATCCGGCCTATCCGGCCACTATTTTACTATTCGGCCGAATACCGGATAGTTGCATACTATCCGGTCGGATACCGGATGGCAAAAAAACTTATAGTTATGATTAAAAACTGGTATTTATTTATGATTTTATCAATTATTGACATCAGTTTACTATTCTAAAGGCATGTTTTATCACCCATTCATTGATTAATTTTAACTGACGGATAAATGTGATACTGTCTCGCGCCTATTCATACAAAATAAACAGAAACGAGATCATATTTATCCGTCAGTTAAAATTAATCAATGAGTGGTGAAACAGTCCCTAAGTTAATTAATTATACTCTACAAGTTGCACCTGCACGGAGGGTCATGCGCATGTTCGAATTAGCTTAATTTAATTGTACGTAAAACTAGGCCGAATATCCAGCGGCCGGATATCCGGCTATCCGGCCAACGGTCCCGCCGAATATCCGGTATCCGGTATCCGGCCAAACCACTATCCGTTTCATCTCTAGTTTTAAGTGATCACTTTTGTACCTAGTCATTTTAACGTCATGTTTGAAAAACAGTACGAAATTGTTCTAACAGACCACATTTTTAATTTTCGAGAAAATATAAAAAAAAATGCAACGTTGCTAGCTCAGCAGGTATAAAACGCTATAAGTGTCTGATAAATGTCCCCCAAAATCCATCACAAATTCTAATCTGACCTATTTATTTTCCAGGACACAATGGTCGTTGGCAACTTCACAAGCATCCTCATGGATGAAGCTCTCTTCCCTGAACCCTACGCCTTCAAACCAGAGAGATTCCTTCTCAACGGAAAGATACATATACCAGAACATTACTTCCCCTTTGGCTTATCCAAGCATCGGTGTATGGGTGAAGTATTGGCCAAATGCGAGATATTTGTGTTCACAACGACTCTACTGCAGAGTTACACTTTCTATCCTGTAGATGGCGATGCTCCGTCGTTGGAGCATATAGATGGCGCCACCCCCGCTGCGGCGCCATTCAAAACCCTCGTGGTTCCTAGGCCACATGTTGCAGAAAACTGGTTGTAGGCCTGTTAATAAGATTCCGTACCCAAAGGGTATAAACAGGACCCTATTACTAAGACTGCGCTGTCCGTTTTGTCACCAGGCTGTATCTCATGAACCGTGATAGTTAAAGAACAATTCAATAGAATCTGACAATTTTCTACACATTTAACACACCCTAACGTGGGCACGCTTGATTATATATGTCCCTGTTGTTGCAATTATCATATAAAAGGAATCAAAAAAGAATATTAGTCACATCACAAAGCCTTGGGCAGCCCGGTGTTCATATTAGTTGGCTGGAAGTGTCTACAGGATTGTTAGATTCTATTGAATTGGAGTATAGACAGTTGAAATTTTCACAGATTGTGTTTCTGTTGCCGCTATAAAAAATACTAAAAACAGAATAAAATAAATATTTCAGGGGAGCTCCCATACAACAAACGTGATTTTTTTTACCGTTTTTTGCTCGATATTAATAACGGCTGCAATATTCACTTTAAAAATAAATATTTAAGGGGGGCTCCCACACGTGCTTTTATTTGCTAATGTCTAATGTTGTATAGATAATGGGTACGGAACCCTTCGTGCGTGAATCCGACTCTCACTTAACCGGTTTTTTAATTTTTTTTTATTTGTTAATATATGGTAGTTATCGGTGGTCTGGGTAAATGGTGGGTGGAAAACCTTTAGTTACTTTTTTTAAAAGAAGTGTCCGTTGAGAGTCATTTTACCAATGTCAAGCAAAAGATAGTTTTAAAACATTTGGATATACGAATATCCATACTAATATTATAAATGCGAAAGTGTGTGTGTTTGTGTTTGTCCGTCTTTCACGCCGTAACGGAGTGACGGATGGCCGTCATTTTTGGCATAGAGATAGTTTATCGCCCCGAGAGTGACATGCGCTACTTTTTATCCCGGAATAATGCAGTTCCCAAAGGAACAGCGCGCGATAAACGAATATCACGCGAGCGGAGCCGCAGCCAAAAGCTAGTGAATGGTATAAATTAGAAACCTTATCAATGAAATGCAATGAGAAATGTAATAAAGGTTCCTGTGACAAACAGGCTAGGTGGCGCTAGTACCGTGAGGTCTGTTTGACAAATTTGACATTTGTGTCAAGTTTGTGGTTGGTTAAATAACTAAATAAACCAATCACAAACAAGACTGACGTCAAACGGACCTCACGATACTAACGCCATCTAGCGACATTTCGCCTAAACGAGTAACAATAAAATCGATTAAGATTCCTCGAAAGACTTAAGATTGAGCGCAGTTTTGTTGTAAATTGTAAGGAAATTGATCTTTTCTTAGCCTCCTGACGAACAAGTCAAATTTTTGATTTATGAACCCTTTTGATTTATGAGTGTCCTTTATAAAAGACACTGGGCGTCAGGAGGTTAAATTTGACTCCAATGACCCTCTGGTTTTAAATAAATAAGTGCTTCATTGAGAACTTTGTTTATAACCCTTGGGGTGGCGGCGCCATATTTAAATTTTTTAGGTCAAGTGGCGCGGCCATTTTGAAAACATCTTCTTCGAGTGGCATGACAGCTACAAATTAATTTCGCGAATTCCCGAATTTTATAAAAAAAATATCACCAAAAAAATACCAGTTTAATGTTATATATAAGCCTTACAGTGATAGTTTAGCATAAAATGCCATATCTAATTAAATAACAATGCATGACCTTCAATTTCTGTGAATTTTATTAGTCATTATCAAATATCTGACAACCAAATTTTTCTCAGTCATGTATTAAAATAACTATAATTATAAAATAAAACAATTACCTATAGTAAACACTGATTTGTTTCGTAAAATATTAATTTAATTACGAAACAAAGCCCTTTTATAGTCTTTCAATAGCAAATAATACTATAATACGAGGTTTTCAAAAATACCAGCGCACGGCAGCATGCACACAGTGAAACTTGAGTAAACGATAGAACGAAATTTCTTCCGTTATGTTGTCGCGGCCGTTATTAAATACCATCCTTGTCTATTTATGAACGCATTTTGCGTGAATGAGCAAGCCAGATATAGGTCTAACAGTTTATATTTATGAGTGAAATACGACACCCGCCAACGTCCGGGAGCCGGTCGCCTGCCACTCGGGGGTATTTGATAGGCTGCCGGGACCCGGTCGCTTGCCACTCAAGGGTATTTGACAGGCTGCCGGGACCCGGTCGCTTGCCACTCGAGGGGTTAAATACCTTTTTTACCAAATACTGCCCTTAGTGTAAGTTTTCGGTTACAAAATACGTTTCGATTGCGTTCGCGTTAAAATCTCAATTTGTATGGAAACACGAACATCGCAAACGTTCCGCTAGAGGCGCTATTCGTGTTTCCATACAAATTGAGATTTTAACGCGAACGCGATTGAGACGTATTTTGTAACCGAAAACTTACACTAAGGGTACAGAACTCTATTATAGTACTGTCAATGGAAGTAGTAGGAACACACCTTAATTACAACGAGATTGTATCGAAATAAAAATCACTCGTCATGTTTTACAAACGCACAGATTTATTAAAAGCATAATTGAACATCAATAAATAACATATAATCTAACATTGTAAATACCTAACTATCTAAGTAACGCACTAAAGGTGTAAAAATAAAACTAAAACTTACTGCCTACTGGGCATTTTTACTTCCAGTAACACAACTTTTTTCCAGAATGAGGGTTTGCACAGCGGTGAAATATCGCTAGATGGCGTTAGTATCGTGACGTCCGTTTGACGTTTGCTCGTGATTGGTTAAATAACTAAATGAGCCAATCGCAAGCAAACGTCAAACGGACCTTACGATACTAACGCCATCTAGCGATATTTTGCCTCTGTGAAAACCCTCATTAGGTAATTCTGAGTTCTTTCACAGAATCATGAAAACTATTGATTTTGATGAAGAAAAAAAATGTCGAAACCTTTTCATACAACTTTAATGTGTCTATTTTGTAAACATTCATATAAATTGTATGAAAAAAATTGCAAAACTGACAAAAACAAGAACCCAAAATTACCTTATTCTGAAAAAAAAGGAGGGTGCATTTTAAAATGAAAATGCCCAACTACACGTGTGGCGAACGTCTTCTCTGTTCATTACATAATGTTGTCTCGGTCGCTCAATTAACAAAATATGCTCGCCGATAGCGTATAGTCACAAAACACAGATAGTTCAGAAGTCAATCTCCTGTATGTACTTCACTTTTCATACCTACGCTCGGCGGTCGCTCTAAGGTTGTCAACTATGGCTTATGCACAAAAAAAAAATCGTAGTACTGGCAATCGGTATCTAGTTGTTTGATTTATTGTTGAGGATGAAACGGGCAGAATGGAAATATAAATTAATAACTAAAATATTTTAATTTTAATTTTATTGTTAGGTAAGCATATTAAATTTGTCACAGAAAATATCTTGCGAGGATTCCGTTTTTGACGAAATTCAAGATTATTTAATTTACATAACCGTCCCCTGAACAGTTACAGTAACTTTTTTTTCTTGCTCCATTATTGCACAAAAAATTCACAGACACGTACATCTCAAGCGGATGGCACTCGCGCTCGCACTGGTCCGAACCGGGCCGAGATATCGTGTCCGTGAGCAGTCAATGTGTGCGTTGCTCGAGCGCATTCGTATGGAGATTGAATTCTGAACTATCTGTGTTTTGTGGTATAGTCGTGACTAGGGTGTTAATCAACGAAGACTTCACTTTTTAGTGGATACGCAGCCTGGCCCTATAACACGAAGCGGAAAATTTCGAACTTCGTATCTTGCCGTCCCGCTGACGCTTATATTATTTTAACACGAGAGCGAGAGGGACGGTACGATACGAACTTCGATTTTTGAATAAGTAGAATTTTGAATAGTACAACCACCTGTTGCCATACAAATGTAGATGAATAAACTATTCTGTCCACCTGGACAACTTAGGGAACCTCTGTTCTAGACTATAAACACAGTGTTTTCTACATCGTTTTACTCAACCCTAATTGTTGCGTTTACAGAACTAATAAAAAGAACAAAAATAAGAATTGTAAGTTGCTTAATTTCAGGTTGAATAAGGCTTTTATGATAAGCGAAATAACGCTGTATTTTTTTTAAACAATCCTAACTAGTGCATTGCTTTGCGACCAGATTAATCAAAGGACAAACTTAAACATTTGTAACGTTGTATTTTATTTAAATAAATACTTAACATAGGTAATAAATAAATATTAATGTGGCACTTGACACCACTAGTCAGTTGACATACTTTTTATGAGCCTATTGTTCAATCCAGTTGACCAACTATTTATTGATGCAAAAGCCTAGCTAAAAATATGTAATCAATCTGTTTTTCATCGCGTAATCATATTTTATACTTTTAATTTACATTATATTTTCAACATTTGGTGTCAGCCGTGGGTGCCGTTTAATTTAAATACAAACTTAGCATAATTTAATTTCATAACTACTATAAAAATTACTAATAAACATGATGTATAAAACAAAATACAATAATGTTGTTGGTCATAATAATTAAATAACAGAATACTGTATAAACACATTCTTTACAACGATCATAAATATCATAATACAATAATTTTGCTTGTTGTAACATACTTTCAGTAAGTATAATGATTGATTAGAATAGGAATGTTGACGCCACTAAAAAATAATTCAAATGCACGACTCCAATAAAAAACGCTTTATTTTAGCCCTGAAAACCATATAATTTTCGATTTATTGTAAAATTAGATTTTTTGTTGCTTTAAAACAAATAAATAGTTACTTTATTGAGTTGCCGAATAAATAGGGAGTTAAGACGTCATAAGTTGCTATTGCCATTGAAACTGTATGAGAGAATTGTGTCTTGACACCTCATAAAAAGTACGTCAGTTGATTGGTGTTGTCAACATCCCTATTTAGAAATTAAATTTTAAATGCATGTCACCGTTAGGTTCGACGACGAGCGAAGCCTGGAGGGGTGTTAGGCAGAACTGAGAGTACTGAGACCCTATAGCACGCGAGCCGAGCGAGCGAAGTGAGCATGCTGATACTGCGGCCGGCGAAGCACCAGAACCAATTTTTTTGTTTTATAATACTATAGGTTCTTTTTAAGAATAAATAAAGAAAAAACCTCAAAGGTGAAGAAGGAAACAACGTTTATTTTATCTGGGATATGGTATTTTACTTATCTATTTTTAGTAGGCGTTTATATTCTTTAATAATTATGGTCTTAGCTTATATGAAAAAAGGACATTATGAGCAATAAATGCTGTACAAAGTGACCAGTATATTAATTGCCCATTATGCAAAAAATAATATGCAAGTAACTATTATTATTACTTTTGAAATTATGTAATTTGTTTATAGAAATTTCGTTTTAAAGCTAGATAATCATGGGCGTACCCAGGAAATTGTATGTTCTACAATATATTATGCCCCGTTTACATAAGAAGCAGGATCCCTTGCGGGTGTTTGCCCTACACACTTCATTATTCCTTGTGTTTAATGTAGGTGTCTTTATGTAGTGTGTACGTATGACAAAACAAGCGCGGGCGATCTGACCCCCCCCCCCTAGACCAGAAGCTGGGTACGCCCCTGTAGATAATCATTTCTATCGATCAAAATTATGCAAATCGTCAGCCGTAGCTAAAATGAGCAGGGCCAGATTGACAGGCCTGGATGGCTCGCGGAAGTGTAAGAGCAAAAGCCCCTAAGTTTTTTTTACTAATTGTATTATAGGGGCAACTCCCATTCAGAGGCCCCCTTAGCCCTCTATAAGATAGAGGCGATTTAGCGACCACTTGCATTGAGTTGGAAACTGAACCTTATTAATATCGTAATACTTCACAGTTTTCATTGTAATTATTGAAAATACGACTAGCTTTAAAAATATTTTTTGTCAGGTATGTAGGTATTCGATAGCTGCTTTTGATTCTGTGGTAGTATGCTCTAAATGGGGCCTTAGTAAGGGTTAAATCAGACTGATGATATTTCAGGTGTTGTTGTTATTACTTAAGAAAATACAAGATGAATGCTAGAACCAATGTCGCTGCTTGGTGGTTTGCTGTTTTGTTACTTTAAGCTGTGTTTCCATCAGAAATGTGCAAGGATGTGTTACAAGGAATGTGCTTTTCATGAATCAATAGAAACGCTACCTATCCCCACACAACACCTCTCTGATGGAAACAGCAGAGCGGAACGAGGCGAGGTAAATGAAGCGTTTATATTGGTTACTGAAAAACACATTCCTCGTAACACATCCTCGCACACCTCTGGTGGAAGCGCTACTTTAGTTCGATAGTCCCACAATCTAAAGCCACTCCGCTTATTTTACTCTTATTCTGACGTAGCTTAAGTTAAGTAATAAATAAGTTTTGATTGCCGACTCTCATTTTTAGTTTTGTGGTATTCAACTAAAGTTTGTGGCAGATGGAAAGAAATAAAATGTCAACTATCGGAACAGTTTCGTAAACATAGGATGCCAACAGCCCCGTTACCTGCCTTCTTAAGGTTACAGCTCATTAGAGCCACCCACCCGACCAGCACTGTCTCGAGTTTCAAGCTACTCGATGGTACTAGGTAAGGATTTAAATATGACATTAACATGCAACAAAAAACTGTACGTGTCAATGTCCTTTATGTCCATTATATTCCATCTGGCCCATACTTTAGTTATACTATCGAGAGGACAAGTTTAGATTTACTATTGAAACAGGTAGATTTAATTTTACAATATTACTTTAGATATTCTACATTACCTAGCTAAAGCTATTAGAACTTTGGCTTATTATTTATTTTATTCATGTGTTTTAAATTTTACATGTCAATTCCCATTCCAGACTGCACCCTGTCTTATAATTATAATTTTAATAATACCTAACTATATGATAAAAATCTCCATCAAACATTTTAATTATTTTTGGTGGACGCTTTTTCTTTCATAAAGAAACTATTAAAAGGGAAACTTCAGTAAAGGCTGAACTGAATTATAAAAAACCTCGCCATATTGCGGAAAACCAATAGAACTAATTTCTTGCACTGGTAACATTAAATTCAAATGTCATCTGTCTATTGCTGTCAAAGTTTAACGTTGTTTGCGCGTGGTATTTTAAAGAGTTATTTTGTATTTTTGTGCGTTAAAATACCGAAGCTTATCCATAGCCTTGAAAAGAATATAATTCACAATGTATAAAAGTATTTGTCACAGAAAAAGTCTGAGGGATTAGAAAATATTCATTTAAATAACATCACCGATACCGTTGTCAATATGACTGGTAGGTATCGTGTAGTAAGTGTAAAGAATGTTGCCATATAAAACGTAGAAGTACCGCCCTTGCGTTAGGTTTTTATGTTCCTGGTCAGCCTTTATAATCGTCGATGTAACTAACTACTTTATTTATAAATTGGGTAGCAGTTGGTTATTATAATATCCAACTTAAAAATATGATTTAGGCTGAATAAAAACTGACAGCACCTTCATTCTCAACACCGAAGACATTATCGATTCATCGACAAGATAGCATTAGTCCTAGACGTCCGATAGTAGTTTTTGCAGGGAAATCATTCTGGCTATACCGATGAAGTATAGTGATAACTAATTATACTTCTTTTTTTAGCATTAGAAAAAGGGTGCCTGAACAATCTTGGCGAGTCTTTTTATTGAAAGACTTTTAAAAAAAGTTAGTAGCTATTACTTATGATACCAAAAAGATATCTTGCGACGATTTCATTCGCCAAGAATACGATTATTTGATTTTAACAACCGTCCACGGAACCGTTATAATAACTTTTTTTTGTTGCTTTGCTATTGCACAAAAAAGTTTACAGACGCGTCTCTCAAGCGGATGGCACTCGCGCTCGCACTGGTCCCAACCGGTCCGAGATATCGTGTCCGTGAGCAGTGTCTGTGTGTGCGTTGCTCGAGCGCACTTATATGGAGATAGATTTCTGAACTGTGTGTGTTTTTTGGTATTGTGGTATACGACTGGCTAGGCTCCGCAAAACATATTATCGGAATAGGTAATCTTAGTATAAAGCTGTCTTATCCATGCATTGATTGTAACAATTAAAAATACTATAGTTTATTGCAACTGTTAATTATGGTTATTTGTGTACAGACCTGTCACATATCACATAACACATGTCACAAATGGTATTTGAAGTATAAACATTTCAAGTATTAAATAATGAACTACAACATTATGATGACGACGGAAATAGCTGTGCACCTAGGTCGTTGTAATACGGTTCTAATGTCCGACCACTAAAACTGTACAAATAAAATCCAATTTCGACTTTTGTTTGGTTCCAATGGTTCCAACGGAAGACCAGCGTCGGCCGCAAGGTTGACATCATGCTGAGTTGGGACCATTTCGTGACAAAATTTGTTGATGTTTGTTGTTTTTCTTCCTCTCAATTTGTAAAACGTCACGAATAAATGTTTTTCTTTCTTTCTTTCTTTCTTTCTTTGTTTCAGTTCCAGCCGAAACCTGAAGTTGGAGCGTGTTTTGTGTATATTTTTAAACTTCTGTTCATTTTAGATTTTGTTGATATGTGTTGTGTCCACAGAAGGGATTATTAAATACATTGAGTCCAGCGGTTCTAATAATACAACACAATAACAATAACTTACATACACCTTATATTTCAGCTATGGCAATTACACTGCGTCGTTCACCTAATGCGGTCGCCGAATTTGTTTCACACTACTTCGGCGAACGACCGTTGCCTTTACATTAGTCTGTCCGTCTACTGCGGCGGCCATATTATGGCGGTGGCAGCTGTCGCTTGTCGAATGCGGCCGACTACCGTGTTCTTTACACTTTTGCGGTCGCCGCATGCAGCATGCGGCAAACTACTCAGTGTAAATGCTGCTTATGAAAATGCGCTCGTGGTAAAGTCACTCCATGACATCGACAGCTAATTAATGTTTCACGATATTTACGAAGCTTGAGCTGAGTATCTTATATTAAATATTACAATTTTTTCCTAGTTTGCACAGATATTCCCAAGCATGTATTTTTGTTCTGCTCGCAATACGGTATTTAGACACCAAACAAATCAACATACCTACTTTTAACATTAAGATTGGTGGTGTCAAATATACTTTATTGCATCGAAAACAAGCTTAATTTTTCAGTTAATTGTATATTTTATTAGTTGCTTTAAAGTAAATAAATAGTCAATTGAGTTGACCAATAAGTGACGTCATATTTTGGTCTCAACTACCATATTGAATAACGAGCTTCGAATGTCAACATCAATCGATCGATAAGTACAAAAATCCAATTCAAAACATTCTTTACTTCAACCCCGCGAACAGATGTGTTTTTTTTACCACACATAACACACAAGTTTATCTGGAAGAGATCCCTTAAAGGGATAAGTACTGATTTCTATTTCAGCCGACTATTTGTATTTTTAATTTGCTATGAGCGGTAAAGAGTTAACATGCTTAAATAATGTTTTATGCGTATAAATATTTAAAAGATGATTATAACAGACACATAAATGCAAATACGAGGAATCGAAATTTATTTACAGCTTAAGTAAATTATGTGGACAAGGTAACATAAGCTCTAAGGCTGTGACTATAGAGCCGTGTTTAGTGGCTTCTGCAATGAGCATATGAAATACAACAATGTAAAAAGAAAATTATACTCAGAAATTTGAAAATTTCATAAATATTCCCTTTGTTTGTACAAGGAATAAAGATGGATTTTATGAAACTAACACCGGTCAATGTCGGCAAAGCCGCGGGAAACAGTTAGTTTATGATAGAGCTTTATTCATTACTATATATTAGATACTTGGACACTTATTTTCAGAGTTTATATTACAAAGAAAAGTAAAAATTAAGAGAATCAATTGATCCAACTCTCAATATGGCGTTTGTCAATTTTTTGTTCATTATTTTAATTAAAGCTTGATAATTAATAAAAAAAAACAATTTTTCAGCTATCTTTAAATACAAAAGAGTTATAAACGTTTGAAATTCAAGATTTGACAGAGAAAAACTTAATTGCATACGACGTCTCACGTAAGAAGCGCATACTCGCTTCGATTTAGATATCCAGATTTTTCAAAAAGTCACCATAAATCCAGTTTTCAAGCGAATTAATTTTTCTCTTCCCAAAACTTTATCTGTACCTATATTTATATTTTTATAATAATATACTGGATATGGTAAATTCAACAGTTGTTAATACCATCTATGTCTATGTATTGCCCAGTTTTTCACATCATTTTGTGCTACAAGACTAATTGTATGTTATGCTCATTACTGAAAAGTAGTGATGTGCCACATATCCGTAAACGTAACGAATCCGTATCCATTAATAAAATAAATTATCAGATCTTACGGTCCTTCTAATTTTCATAAATTACATCTAAAATTTTAAGTAGCCAGCGCTAGTGCTAAGTGAAAAGGCTTAAGACTTCGTAAATCCGGTTGTACAAATTAACAATCTGACACATCACTACTTAAGAGGTCGTAGAAAATATATGCCCACATAATGACATATTTTTTCGATCCCGTACATAATTTTGTGCGTAATTGTGCTGGTAGCAAGCATAAAAGCCTAATAATGCGTTATTTTCAAAAACTTAATTTTACGCTTCAGAATGGAAGCATGTTCATATCCAAATAAGACTTTTCTAGGACCTTTTAAGCCACTTTATATGTATTGTTATAAATTTGAGCATCTTGTCCACTTCAAGCTTTTTTTATCTTTGAGACAAAAGCAGCTAAAAATTTTACTATACATGGAAGAAATTCGATAGTAGATTAACGTCTTTCTTTTAAATATAATCCGAATTTTAGCTAATTACGTATCAAAAAAAAAAAGAGAAATAATGCTTACTTACCTAACAGTAAATAAGTAACTGTAATAACATACTTAAATTTAATCTCTATGTTAATAAACAACAGTTCATTATAATATGATTAAGCACCAGCTCCACTGTTAGCGAAGCTATTGTCAAGAACAATGGAAACGGGTCCAGTCCCTTAGACATAGAATATCACCAGTTTTGATTGATCTGAAATGTAACCACTGATCTGTATTGAAATGGCTGTGACCGGTTGTAATTAAACCAAAATTAAAACATTATTTTTTAATCCGTCATGCACGTTTAATTTTAAATCATCTATTTTAATACAGGTCTGTGGTGTAAGCGACATCGCTTATAATCTTACCTTATAAGTACAAGCGTAATTTGACTAAAACATAATAGAAATGTTTGTACAAACAAGTATTTTCAGTAATTAAAATAACAAAAATAAAAACATGAATAAATACACTAAGTACAATGTGGAAGCTTTTAGGCTTTAACTAGAAGCATCAGACAGGGAATTTTTGATCTTTTAATTTGATCAGAAAATATTAAAACTCGACTAATAAACTAAATAACGTTAAAAGAATTTTCGTTCATGCACCGTCAAATCGGATTAGATATTTGACACTATCAAGCAGTTGACACACTTTTTATGATTTGTCCAAACATGATCTCTCTCATGGAAATAGCAAGCTGTGTCATAACTTTTTGGTCAACTCAGTTGACTACTTATATATTACAAAGTAGCTAAAAATATTATTACAGATAATTTAAATTCATTCTGGTTATTAGGAATAATAAGGTATTTTTAATTAGTGTTATGTTTTGGCAATGAAAGTTGATGGTGTCAACTACTCAATAATGATTCAGCACAGAAAAACTCACAGAAAATATCACGTCGAGTTCCTTTCACAGGCAATGCGAAACGCGATTTTATTAATTAAATTCAAGAGGTTTTATGGTGGACACTGAGTCGAGTCTCAACATAGAAGAACTCCCCTATGTTTCAAGTTGTTTACAATTTAAAAAAATGACACTAGTGTCATTTACAATTTGCAAAATTACACTAGTGTCAATTTTATCTAAAATCTTAAAAATAAATCTTACACACAACAACAAAGATAGTAGGTATTGGCAAAAATTAAAATACCCATCCAAGTGTTTATCGGAGAAATTACAAATATTCTCCTACTGTATATATCACATAATTATGCCACTTAAAGTCCTTCCAATTATTAATCCATTTATCCACCATAAGAACGGCAGTGGGTATTTCAACGAAAAAAGACTTCCAACGCTTAAAATTAAGTACAGGGGTTTCACAGGCAATGTGTGGAATCACTTTGTCAATATCATACGTCCAGCTTCAATTTGGGTCGTTTTATCTTACGGACCATTCGGACCCAAGGGTCTTGTCTCCGTCATCTGTCTTCCGTGTCATAGGGTTTCAATTCAATCTGAAAAGGAAAAAAAATTCATCGTTACGAATAGTACAAGAGTACTGTTCAAAAAACCTGGCTTTGTCAATTATGACACTCACTCCGCTAATTATGACACCTCGTTAAATATGACACTTACTCTACTAAGTGTAACACCTTACTAAGTACGCCTTGCCACTCACTCGCTCCTCATGACACTCACTCCAATAATTATGACACATTCGAACATAACACTAACACCGCTAAGTGTGACACCTTGCTAAGTATGACGCTTCGCTAAGTATGACACTCACTCCGCTAATTATGATCCCCACTTTAAACCTCACTAAGTATGACGCTTAGCTAAGTACAACACTCACTACTAATTTGTCACACTCACTCCGCTTATTATAACATCTTACTCAGTATGACGCCTCACTAAGTAGTAAGTACATAATAATATGATGCCTCGCAAATTATAACACTCACTCCACTTACCTATTATGACACCTCGCTAATAATAACAACACTCGCGTCACTAATCATGACACTTCCCTAAGTATGCCACACTCCGCTAAGTGTGACACTCACCTCGCTGAGTATGACACTCACCTCGCTAAGTATGACACTCACCTCGCTAAGCATGACACTCACCTCGCTAAGTATGACACTCACCTCGCTAAGTATGACACTCACCTAGCTAAGTATGACACTCACCTCGCTAAGTATGACACTCACCTCGCTAAGTATGACACTCACCTCGCTAAGTATGACCCAGAACGTGCTGTCTCTATTAACGCGCAGCCGTATTGCGCTGATCGGGCCGCGGTCCCGTCGGAGCGATCCGTCAGCCAGCCCGAACTCGTCGAAACTGTCCACGACAGTATAGTTCCCGGATACTGGCAACACTTCTACGTATGTGTCGTAGAATTTGTCGGATGCGTGATCCACGTTGCCGCTGCGGAAAGTGTATCTGTGAACGAATGAGTCAATGAATGAATTTTCAGAGTGAATGTAGTGATTGTGACAGATGGGTTCGTGTGATTTGTGTGTGTTCTTACAGTGTGGAGGTGGAGGAACTGCATGAACTGATATTTCTTGTATAAACGGAGCTAGGTCGCGGGTGAGCAAAGTAATTGTTTCCATTCATTGATAAGTCCTCTCAGCAAAGTAACCTCAGATTTTAATAGTTTTGATTTAATAATGGTATAAAAATTTTAGAGACTCCTTAACTTAAAAATGTTTTTAATTTAAGATTAGAAGCTAAGGTTAATCAAATTAATTATGCATTTTTTTATTGAAATAAACAGTTTAGTTTTTTTTATCTAAATCAGTTAAGCGGTTTAGACGTGATTGAGTAACAAACATACAAACATCCAAACCTCCAAACATCTTCACAAACTTTCACATTTAATAATAATAATAATAATAATATCATGGGACACTTGACACCAATTGACCTAGTCCCAAACTAAGCAAAGTTTGTATTATTTAAAATATTAGTAGGATATATTCAGCGATCAGGGAAATTATATAACATTTGAAGGGTCCACACGTGATGTACGTCTAGTCACTTTTTTTTTTAAATTGAGATTTTAATCTCGAAATGTACACAAAGTACTACGACTTACAATTGAATTAAAAAATCAGAAAACATTATAAAATGTATTTTTTAACTTTTAAAGAAATGGTAACCATAGTAATTGTTCGTGATGGCTAACTTTCAAACCGTTATAACTCAAAAAGTTGCTTAGGTGACTATTCCAAGGACCCTTCATTTGTTTCAATTTGTTATACAATGGTATAACAAATTGAAAGAGTATTTGTTATATTTTTATTACGTTATATAACATTTATAACAGCCAGAGTAGGAGCACCATAAATTACAGTACCTTTCAAGTAATATCGGCTTTTGGAACGTGAACTCGATGGTATTCCCTTTCTTCGGTTTCATGCCCCAGAAGAACGTTTTCCCTTCGTACGCCTGTCGGAGGTAGTGGTCGGCTTTCTCCTCTATGTCAGTTTTGATTGACTCCAGAGGGGGGTTGTCATGGGGGTAGAAGGCGGGGAGCTTGCCGAAACGGGAGTCCTGGAAAACATGTCAGATATGGTTAGTAGTCTTTGGTTAATTATTTAGACATAGACGTACATAGACGACCAGATGGCAGAGTTTTGCAGGTGGTAGGACCTTGTGCAAGGTCCGCCCGGATTGCTACCACCATCTTGCTCGCTAATCCTGCCATGAAGCAGCAGTGCTTGCACTGTTGTATTTCGGCGCGGAGAGTAAGACAGCCGGTGAAATTACTGGCACTTAAGGTATTCCAACTGAGGCCTCTAGGTTGGCAACGCATCTGCAATACCCCTGGTGTTGCAGATGTTTATGGGCGGTGGTGATCTCTTACCACCAGGAGACCCACTTGCTCGTTTGCCTTCCAGACGAATAATAAAAAAAAAGTGTGGTTAAAGAACCTGACTACGAAGCTGGAGGTCCCGGTTTCGAATCCCGGCCGGGGCAGATATTTTTATGAATCATACGAATGTTTGTTCTTGGGTCTTGGATGTTTAATATGTATTTAAGTATGTATTTATCTATATAAGTATGTTTATCCGTTGCCTAGTATCCATAGTACAAGCTTTGCTTAGTTTGGGACTAGGTCAATTGGTGTCAAGTGTCCCATGATATTTATTTATTTATTTATTTTATTTATTTATATCTAACGTGGAAATGCCGCAAGCGTTATGGGCACCTTTGCACCGGTGCCCTTAGTGTAAGTTTCCGGTTACAAAATACGTCTCGATCGCGTTCGCGTTGAAATCTCAATTTGTATGGAAGCACGAACAGCGCCTCTAGCGGAACGTTTGCGATAAAGTTTTGGTAACCGAAAACTTACACTAAGGGCACGGGTATGGCAAGGGCCGAGTTTTTCGACTAGGTTATTGCTGTAATAATTTGTGATTTGTAATTTATAGTAATAGATATAATTTCTTACGAAATAAAAAGCATTGACAAATATTAAATAATAAAATATCGATAAATACATGATTAAATACGTATAATAAACATAAAAAAATTATTTATATTAACTGAAACCAGTTACAAGGTTTTCGACACAGTTACAAGGTTTCTCGACGATGGAAACCGGTTACAAAGGTTTCTCGACGATGGAAAATAGTTACAAGGTTTCTCGTCGATGGAATATAGTTACAAGGTTTCTTTACAATGGAACACACAGTCACCAGATTTATATAAGTCTACCAAATTTCAAGTCGATCGGACTACTGAAAGTGGGTCAAAATTAACTTGCAAGATTTGACCCAAATAAATGAATAGGATAAGTTAAATAAAAGCATGTAAAAAGAAGAAAAAAATAGACTAAACTTACCTGCACTTTTTGTATTTTGCCTTTTAATGACGAATATAAACCTATATGTTGGAAGAGCGATGATTTGTATTTTGGTCGTAGTTCTGTCTTGCTTTTGGCGCATTCTTTCTGTAAATAAAGTACAATGGGCTAAGTTCCTAAAGCTCCTGAGTTATAAGCCGTGGTGGACTAGTGGTTATAAGCCGTAGTGGCCTAGTGGTTATAAGCCGTGGTGGCCTAGTGGTTATACGCCGTGGTGGCCTAATAGTTATATGTATGCCATGGTGGCCTAATGGATATACGCCGTGGTAGCCTAGTGGTTATACGCCGTGGTGGCCTAGTGGTTATAAGCCGTGGTGGCCTAGTAGTTTGACCTATCGCCTCTCAAGCAGAGGTTCATGGGTTCAAACCCCGGCTAGCACCTCTGAGTTTTTCGAAATTCATGTGCGGAGTTACATTTGAAATTTACCACGAGCTTTGCGGCGAAGGAAAACATCGTGAGGAAACCTGCCAAGCTATTCAATGGTGCGTGTAAAAGTTCCCGCACTGGGCCCGCGTGGGAATTATGGCCCAAGCCCTTTTGTTCTGAGGCTGTGCCCAGCAATGGGACGTTTATAGGCTGGGATGGACTGTAATAATACTAATAAAACTACTAGCTTAGTAACTAGTAGTAAAAGTCACAATATAAATATGTTTCTTAGTTTATAAACTCATGTAGTTCTATATGTGTAGTTAATAGTGTGTAATGTTTTTATAGCGGTCAGAGTGTCACCGACGGTGCTGGCTGAAAATCAGCGCTGGGGCGTTCTCAACGTCTCAGCATCATGCTGAGCCAGTGTCCGATTTACAACCGCAATGACACATATCTTACTACCTATCTATGTTTTCGCACTTAATAATATTGCTGTCTTGTGTCTGTGTCTTGTGTAGAGTTGTCTACTCGTATTGCGAATAAATGTATTTCATTCTTTCTTTCTAATAATGTAACCGATTACTTACCGATGTCTTATAAATACTACAGACTCTATCCGCCAAATAGCTTTCTAGGAGCCAGTCTATTGGCATGTTGTTGTAAAACAGCTGTACATAGGTTATAAAGTGGACCAGGTCGGAGCTTCTAAACAGCTTCCCTATGCCACCAAACACGCAGTATTCTATAAAGAACCAGCCCGGGGTTTTGATGGTCGTCGAAGCAGTGAAGTACTTGATGTCCTGCGAACAAAGTGTCATTTTAAAACAAGCTAAGCACAATAAAAATATATATTCTATCAGTCTAGTTACTGCGATTTCTTTATATTGTCCGCGTATTGAGTCTCAATATTTACTGGATAAGACTTAAGACTCAACATTCTTTATACGAGAGTGGGTACAAGTCAACGGCCAAGTCACACAACATTAACTATAATAAATAATAAAGAAATCGCAGTAAGCAACCTTAGACTTGGCACGACTTTGTCTAGATTTCATTACTTCTTAGAGATAAACAAGCAGCTCCATCGAGATTTGGCTAGTTTTTTACAGAATGTTTTTGGTGGGATTCCTTTTATTAAAAATAATAAAAACCATCGATCCCTTTTTTTCGAACATTATTATAACACATGCCTATGTTTTGACAAATCTAATTGTATATCAATGTTGGAATTTCGCATCGTGCCGTCCCGCTCACACTAAAAGTATTTAATAGGAAAGTGAGAGGGACAGTGAACAAAATCGCTTGCTAGTTCGCTATGATTTATAATTTTGCTCAATCGCTTATGCATTGTAATAAAATATAGCCTAAATAATAAAATAGGAAAATAACAATGACAAACTTAAAACCTAAAATTGGTAAAAGTGGCTCCGAAGCGGTAACGTTTCGTGTGCTCTGCCTACCCCATTTGGGAATACAGGCGTCATGTTTGTGTGTGTGTGTGTGTGTGTGTGTGTGTGTGTGTGTGTGTGTGTATAGCAATGAAATGCAGTGGAAATAGTACCGTCGGGGACAGTGCAAATTCGCTTATCTACTATGGTGTGGTAGTAAATACCGCGTATCTGCAAAAACTACACTAGGGATGTTGACGCCATTAAAAAATAATTGGAAGGCACGACTCCAGTAAAAAAGCGTTTTATTTCAGCCCTGAAAACCAGATTAATTTTCGATTTACTGTAAAATTAGAATTTTAGTTGTTTTAAAACAAATTAATAGTTAGTTGGCGAACAAATAGCGACGAATTACGACGTCGTAAGTCGCTATTGCCATTGAAACTCTATGCGAGAATTGTGTTTTGACAGCTCATAAAAAAAACGTCAGTTGATTGGTGGTGTCAACATCCCTATTACAGTCGTTGGTTTTATCTTCATACTTGTTTCAATTCAACAAATTTAAAGTAAAAGTTGGAAACATAGTTGCAAATTCGCTGTGCTTTATGAGCTTTCTTCATACAATTTCAAGTTTCTAGAACAACTAGTACTAAGCACTGAATAGGCTTAGTCTGTCAGATATTTACGTGAATTTCGTCGGTAATGCTGCATATACCGCGTAACTTGCATTTTACATAAGGTATAATGTCACTTTTTTTTTCTAAGTGAAAATTACTTATACCTTATGGAAAATATTACTTACGCGTATATATTTCACACGAAAACACAAGCTGAAACATGGATGCACAGACCAACCAGAAAAATAGACCAGCGCTGGGAATCGAACCCAGGTCCTCAGCAATCCGTGCCGCGTGCTATTCCCCTACACCACCGCTGGACAGGAGACTAGACACGAATATCTCCTACGCACCAACATTTCAACTTGCATTCTTTTCATAGTCACTTTAGCAGAGACAGTAACGCCATCTATGTTACTAGTTTCTTATCGAGATACATTTTACGTTCCCATCGGAACTATCCGCTAGAGATACGCGGTATTGCAGTATCACCGACGATTTGGTAATCCACGATGCTATCAAAGTATTATTTCGCATTTGCTATAAATATAACCTTCGCTAAGTTGCAGTAAAACTAATCACAAGTTTATTATAAGCTGTGCGGAAAAAATGTCCATACAAGAAGCTACTTTTTTATTAATATTACAAATGCGGAATTCGTATTTGCACATGTATGTCTGTCTGTTACGCTTTCACCTCGAAACCACTGAACCGATTTGGATGAAATTTGCTATTTATGTAGTTTGAACCCCAAGGATCAACATAAGATACTTTTTATTCCGGTAGAGGGCGCCACGGCGCGATAACTTAGATCCGCGCAGACGAAGTCGCGGGCATAAGCTAGTAGACTTATAAAATCATGCCTTAACATACCACCATATAGTTTTTCTTGGCAATGACGTCATCTTCCAGCATGAGGTAGAAAGCCCCTCTACTCTGAGCGTACGCCATCAGGTATATGGTGTCCAGATTCTGTTTGGTCCTCCACCTCATCCGCTTGACGGAGTCACCCAGGGTCGGTTCTATGTTGTCGAAGTCAGGGTAGTATGACGGTGATGGTGACAGTACTTCTATGAGGCCACTTTCAACCTCTTTCGGGAACCTGAAATAAGTAAGAATACAATTCAATTTTCACTTCTCATGCGCGTAAAGTTCATGTTTATGCTGGATCTAGGCGACATAAAATGACTTTTTATGCACGAGTGCATAAAGTAAAATCTTCGTTTAAGACCAAGGTAATCAGGTGTCAACTGCCACAAAAAAAAAGTTTCTACTTTCTAATCTATATATATAAAAATCAATTGCTGTTCGTTAGTCTCGCTAAAACTCGAAAACGGCTGGACCGATTTGGCTAATTTTTGTTTTGAATTATTTGTGAAAGTCCAGGGAAGGTTTAAAAGGTGAGTAAATATGAAAAAAAAATGAGGCGGTACGAAATTTGCCGGGTCAGCTAGTGCATGATAAATAAAAGGTACATAGAAAGTGAACAATTATTTCCGCTGTTGCTATTTAATTTCCTCGCCATTGAAGTGAAAAGCAGTGTAAAACTCGAGCATTAAATCCATTTTTCCCTCGACGTATTGGCTCGGGTGACTACATGAACCTCGGGTAAAATGGCTCGTTTTAAACTCTTGTTTTTTTTTTATTCCACTGGATGGCAGACGAGGAAGTGGGTCTCCTGGTGGTAAGAGATCACCACCGCCCATATACATCTGCAACACCAGGGGTATTGCGGATGGGTTGCCAACCTAGAGGCTTAAGTTGGAATACCTCAAGTGCCAGTAATTTCACCGGCTGTCTTACTCACCGCGTCGAAACACAAAAGTGCAAGCACTGCAAAGTTTAAATGTTTGAATCATAATTAATTGTAAACATCATTTTCTAACAACATTTAATGCAAATAAAATATATTTCTATTTCTATTTCTATTTCTGCTGCTTCACGGCAGGATTAGTGAGCAAGATGGTAGCAATCCGGGCGGACCTTGCACAAGGTCCTACCACCTGCAATGTGAGTGCCTGTATACTAGCATACTATGGCATACTATGGGATGTATGGTGATACATCCCATACTACTACACCATACATACCATACTTACATGGTCTCTATCTGTCTGGCTGTGTTGATGACGAACTCCAGATCCGATTCCCCCACCATAACCATGATCATCGTGTCGTTGAGGTCAGCCTCCGTCATCCCGGTTATTAGATGCTGGAACAAAATGGATTATAAAATTAGTAAATCTCGTTGTAAATTTCAAATGTTCAAATGCGCCGCCCACCCACGCCGTGGGGCTCAAGTCAGTCACTAAGTAGTCATGATAAGTCAGTTAGCGGTCAGTCTTTGTATGGGGCCAACCTCGACGTATAGTCGGGGTTCGGACACGCGAAGTAGATGCATTTCCGTAATCTAATGTAATCTATATCTGTAGGATTTACTCTTAAACTGACGACCGAGCTTTGCTCGGGCAAAAACTCGATAATACGCGTTTTCCCAAAAGTAAGACAAAGCTACATAGATCGATTTGTCATCCCCGAAAACACCCTTATACCAAATTTTGTCGAAAACGTTGGAGCTGTTTCCGATATCCCCGAAACATATAGATAGATTGCTTATACACTTTTTTTTCACCACCCGTGTGATGTCGGGTTAGAATAACACCTCTCCATTTCTTCCGTGGATGTCATAAGAGGCGACTGAGGATATAGGTTAAGGTATACCGTAGGCGACAGGCTAGCAACCTGTCACTATTGTACCGTTTTTCAAACTTAAAACCTAATATTGCTAAAAGTGGCTCCGAAGCGGTAACATTTCGTGTGCTCTGCCTACCCCATTTGGGAATACAGACGTGATGTTTATGTGTGTGTGTTTTTCACACATTTTTTCAGGTGTCAAACCTAGGCTATTAATCCGCCATTAAAGGCGTTAAGATTCGATTTGTGGCATTCGAACATGGCGGATGTAGACAATGTCTAATTTTGCTATTTCTGTTTCTTTGGCTAGTTGAAGTATAATTTTGATAATGTTTTATGCGGCGATTAACCTTAACAGTGAACAGTGATCACAAAATTCTATATTGCTCTCGTGTCTGACATTTTTTAATGCGCAAGTTGTTTCCACGTGGTTTCTGGAATTTTACTATCAAGTTGCAAAAACTACAATCACCGTACAACGTTGCCTCTCGAAAGAGAATACTTAGACACTGGCGAAATTAATTAGGACAGAAGCCATATTTTAAAAGAGAAGAAGAAGGCGTTAAATACCGACCGTGAGTGTGACGAGTAAGTAGCTCTCCTTATCCCTCTTGACAGTTGGTATGCCGACCACAATCTCGGCCAGTTGCCGGGGCCCCTTCATATGGTACGCTGGCTTGAGGCTGTGAGGATCGTCCAGGAGATGCGGCATCAGCTGGTAGATGAAGGGGAGGTGCTGGAACTGCAGGTTCTTAGGGTCCACGCCGGATGCTGCCCGCGTTCCTGGAAGACCAGACTTTTATTCACCAATTTTTTTACGATTTTTTTTGTTTCGGCGTGGAGAGTAAGACAGCCGGTGAAATTACTGGCACTTGAAAGAAAGAAAGAACACAAGACAACAATACACAACAATATTATTAGGCACAAATAAACAACACAAAGGTATGTGTCATTGCGGTTGTGAATCGGACACTGGCTCAGCATAATGCTGTAGCATTAAAAACACCCCAGCGCTGATTTTCAGCCAGCACCGTCGGCAACCCTCAGACCGTTATAAAGAGGATCTTGAGGTATCCCATCTTAGGCCTATAGGTTGGCAACGCATTTGCAATACCCCTGGTGTTGCAGATGTTTATGGGCGGTGGTGATCTCTTACCATCAGGAGACCCACTTGGTCGTTTGCCATCCAGTCGAATAAAAAAAAACGTGACAGTCAATGTTTTTCAAAGCATTCATGATTTTCACTTATAGTTACTAACCTAACCAAACACTTAACCAAAATAACAAGTAATCTTTGAAAACGTGATTATTTTTAGTGATCAAGACGTAATTACGTTATTAAATAATTAGGTGAGATATGAGAGCGCAATATTGGTTTGACGCGAAAGCCCTTTGTACGTATTTATAACCTAGCCAGCAAAAAGATGAGAAAACCCTGACTGTGACCCTGGTTAAACCGATTTAGATGAAACATATCTAAAAACCATTGGCAGAAAACCTGATTTCACGTAGAAGAAACCGCAATCAAATCAGTCCACCCGTTTAAGAGCTACGGTGCCACAGATAGACACGGACAGCGGTCAAACTTATAACACCCCTCTTTTTACGTCGGGGGTAAAAATACCACAAACGGAACTTATCACGCTAAACAAATGAGGAATATTCTAGAAAATACAAACTGAAACATGGATGCACAGAAAAAACCAGAAAAAGAGACCAGCGCTGGGAATCAAACCTATATCTTCAGCATTCCCTACATTGCCACTGGACAGGTGGCTATACACAAATTTATCTCATGCACCACACTCTTCAACCTGCGTTTTCCTTTACTAGCCACTTAAGCAGCGACACTAGCGACATCTATATTTTTAGCTCTCATCGAGAGACGTCAACATTCCATCGAAACTAATCGCTCACCCGGCCAAGAGATGTCGCTACTAAGCAATAAAATTAAGATTGGTTTTTTGGAGTCTTTTTGTATTTTTTATTTCAACTCCAAATTACTTTTAGGGTCATCCCGTGAAACCTAACGAACGTTTTTTTTGTTAGTACCGTAAAAGTAACTAATTTGGAGTTGATTAAAAATACAAAAAGACTCCAAAAAACCAATCATAGTTATATTCACCTCGACTTCTCGACCACAGTACAGTGGCCGTGGTCACGAGTAGACTTGTGACAACGTAAATTGGAAATGTCATGTCGCTGACATATATATATGTTGTGTTGAGTGACAATCAAAGATTTTTATCTAAATTGAATGATAATTTTGTTGTGAAAAACAATTATTTTTTCTAGTCAATATTGATGTAGATGGGCCAATCAACTATTTTACCGACACTTTGGGCGTCTCCTGCGTTACCGAAAAATCGGACTTCCAACAAGTATACAGGTTGAACTGACGCAGGATGGCATGTATTCATGTGCACCATCTATTGAATTACAGAAAAACCATGTTAAATTACAAAAATCTGCAATTGTTTGAAAAGTTTCGCGGACAAATTAGTGTGGGTAAAAAACTTGGTTGGCCCAGATTTGCGTTGCAATTTTGTAGTGTTTCGTAGTTAACATGCGCGTATTTCCATAAACTAACCAACAAAAAGTTGGAAAAAGACTGTCACTTCAAAGTTCAATATCTCAAAAACGGCTTGATGAAACATGTCTGAGAACTTGATTCCAAATTAATAAAACCGTATTCAAATCGGTCCATCCGTTTAAGAGTTACGGTGCCACAGACAGACACACAGCGGTCAAACTTATAACGCCCCTCTTTTTGCGTCGGGGGTCAAAAAAGTAGTAGTCGCACTCTTCAGCGTGGTGAAATAAGGCCTCATGTCTAACGCACTTGTAATTACAATCGTTTTCAGCTACTTTCTCTCACACGATTTAAGACGAGGGTATGAAAGAGACAGGGAATGCGATCGCAAACGTCTGTGCGTTAAACCTACCGTCCACGGAAGCGTAGCTGCGCAGGCTTTCCGGTGGCGAATGCACTAGTCCCAAAACGCACTATTAGTCAATACACTCTAATTTCGAAAGCCCCTCTTCTCATAAGAAACTAGACCCAAAACACCATATTTCCAAAAAGGCTCATTCTCGATTTACACTAGAACCATTGAGAACTAGTCCCAAAATACACCTTACCCAAAATACCCCAAATTGTGTTCACCTGTAGGTGGCATAATACTTCATTCTCATAATGCATAGTTCTCAAAACACTCTAGTTCCAAAATACCCTAAATTTATTCTTTTATTTTCGAATGACTCTTTGAAATTGCTTTCAAAATGTGCATTATTTAGATGCGTAGTTTTACTATTTTATTACAGTTTATTCGTGCAAATAATGAATCTCAAGCGGTTTTATCTCGTACGACACCGACGTTCTTTCAGGAGTGAAGTCGTCGTCGTACTTAGTGTATGGAAGCTTTTAAACTTAATACTTTTAATATTTCTAGTTTTATTTGAAAAAAGTTATTAATTTAATTTTACTCAATAGTTAACGCAAAATTATTGAAATTTTCTGATATCAGATATATTTATGGAACTATCGCCTGGCTACACTTAACGATTACACCCTGTATATAGTTTAAAATAAATTAAAATAATATTTCAATAAAAAATGTTTTTGCAAAAATACTCTTGGCGTCAAACGGGTAACGGTTACGGCTGAAAGCAATTTCAAAGAGTCATTCGAAAATAAAAGAAAAAAAATTAGGGTATTTTGGAACTAGAGTGTTTTGAGAACTATGCATTATGAGAATGAAGTATTACGCCACCTACAGGTGAACACAATTTGGGGTATTTTGGGAAAGGTGTATTTTGGGACTAGTTCTCAATGGTTCTAGTGTAAATCGAGAATGAGCCTTTTTGGAAATATGGTGTTTTGGGTCTAGTTTCTTATGAGAAGAGGGGCTTTCGAAATTAGAGTGTATTGACTAATAGTGCGTTTTGGGACTAGTGCATTCGCCACCGGAAAGGCTGCGCAGGGGGGCTACTACCAAATTCGTAAATCGAAGTTCGTATCGTACCGTCCCTCTCACTCTTGTACAAAGGCCGGGGGGGGGGAGGCAAGACATGAGAGACATGGAGAATGAGAAAAGTATAAATTGTCGGTAAAGTCGAGAGCACTACATCTACGGCGATTGTAATAACTTTGGTGTGGTTGCTTTAAAATTTGTAACTTGTCAGAATGGGGGGGGGGGGGGGGGTCAGCTAATGTTGGACAGTTGAACATCTGGTAGTCCTCTGGTAAATATTTTTTACAGTTGACATTTTATTACAGAGTTAATGAGGGTTAACACACTATTGCATAACAGCGTCCATATATAGACGAATCCAATACAAAACGGCGTTTTCGAAGATTATCTTCGAAGTTACTATCACTCAAAATAAGGTCTTCATCGTTGGACATCATCACTAATGAAAGAAAACGTAGGCTACGACACGCTTACCCTACGCTTACGGTACGCTTACGTTACGCTTACGGTACGCTTACGCTACGCTTCGTGGACGTCAGTAGGCCGCATGAAAGCTGCACAGCGTATTTTAGCAGCGACGCGTGGACAGTAGGCCTTAGACCATACGGCCACACCTATTAGTTTCAGCTAGCTATTTTTTCTAGCTAAATACCGATGTTTTTTAGAAAAATATGGCTCTGTCCATTGGAGGACAATTTTGCCGGTGTTTAGTAGGTTTTGTTTGTCGTTGTACGGTAATTCTAGAACACGAAATAGATAGTTACAGATAATTATTATAGTTAAATATTTCCATCAGGAAACTCAGATCTTAATGTGTCAATCATCACTGTCGTAAATGAGTGACATTTTCGTATCCATTATTTATGGTACTCTATGGAACTTTATAATGTAGAGCGTTTTCAGATTTTGCGATCCGATATCAGTATCGGACGATGATGGACGACACCCGATAGCCGACACCATGTGCTGTTTACACATATTTCCGATATAACCAAACCAACAAAAAGTTGGAAAACCCCCGACTTCGCCACTTCAAAGTTCAATATCTCAAAAACGGCTGAACCGATTTAGATGAAACATGTCTAAGAACCATCGCTAGAAAGCCTGCTATCAAATAAAAAAACCGCATTTAAATCTGTCCACCCACTTAAAAGTTACGGTGCCACAGACAGACACACAGACAGACACACATAGCGGTCAAACTTATAACACCCCTCTTTTTGCGTCGGGGGTTAAAAATCGTTCCGATACGGCCGGCTCAAAATGGCCGCCACGCATCGGGCTCTGCGCACACAGAGACAATTTAGATATACGAGTACGCAAAGCACACATACAAATATAATCGTCCAACAGGTCACTGGCGTGCCGCCAACATATCGGTATCGGCTTCTTTATCCGATATCGGACCGAACAATGTAAATAAATTTATGGTCCCGATAATGACATAGGCTACTTTTTATCCCGGAAAAATGCACAGTTCCCGAGGGAACAGCGCGCGATAACCGAATACTACGCGGGCGAAGCCGCGGGCAAAAGCAAGTTTCTCAATTGAAAATACAAACCGAAACAAAGATGCACAGAAAAACCAGAAAAATAAGACCAACACTGGGAATCGAACCCAGGTCCTCGGCATTCCGTGCCGCGTGCTATACCGCTACACCACTGCTGGTCAACGGCACAAACACGAATTTTCCCTATGCATCACATATCTCAGCTTGTTTATACTTTACTTTGTAACTTAAGCAGTTACCTAGCGCCTAGGTTTTTTGGAGATTCCAAAAAACCAATCATAATTTGATTGCTTAGTAGCGACATCTCTTGTGCGGGTGAACGGTTAGTTCCGAAGCAGATATTGAAGGCTTCTCGTTGAGAGTTAAAACAATATAGATGGCGCTAGGTAACTGCTTAAGTTACAAAGTAAAGTATAAACAAGCTGAGATATGTGATGCATAGGGAAAATTCGTGTTTGTGCCGTTGACCAGCAGTGGTGTAGCGGTATAGCACGCGGCACGGAATGCCGAGGACCTGGGTTCGATTCCCAGTGTTGGTCTTATTTTTCTGGTTTTTCTGTGCATCTTTGTTTCGGTTTGTATTTTCAATTTAGGTTTCACGGGATGACCGTAAAAGTAAAAATTTGGAATTGAAATAAAAAATACAAAAAGATTCCAAAAAACCAATCATAGCAAGTTTCTCATTAAATACCATGACTTCCGCCAATTTATATGAAACGTAGAGTAATTATCATTATCGTAATGCAAGGACATATCAATTAAGACTCCAGTAAAATTATGAATTAGAGTGACCAGTGAAATAAATATGCAAAACACGTGACTGAAACTTGCAAATAATGATCCTGATTATCAATTAGGTGCCGGTGAAATTACTGGCACTTGAGGTATTCCATCTCAGGTCTCTAGGTTGGCATCGCATCTGCCTTCCCCCTGGTGTTGCAGGTGTATATGGGCGGTAGTGATCTCTTACAATGATAACTCGGGAACGACTGGTCCGATTTCACTAATTCTTTTTTTATTGTTTTTTACTGTCAGGAGAAGGTTTTTATGGAAGAAAATACATAAAAAATACAACGGGGGCGAAGCCGCGGGCAACAGCTAGTATATTATAGATCAGGGGTGGGGAAACTGCAGCCCGCGAGCCATCTCCGATCCGCGAAGGCTTCAAATCCAGCCCGCGACCTTCAAACAAAAATCAAGAGAAGATATCGTATTTTTAACCGACTTCAAAAAAGGAGGAGGTTATCAATTCGGTTGTATGTTTTTTTTTTTTTTTTTTTTTTTTTTTTTTATTTTTTTTTATGTTTGTTACCTCAGATCTCCGTCATTTATGAACCGATTTGAAAATTTTTTTTTGCGTTCGTCTAGGAATGCTTTCAATTAGGTCCCATAAGCACCGAATCAGGATCTGATGATTGGATCCTAAGGAAATCGAGGGAACTCTTCAAATGTTGTAGGGACACCTATGGTAATTTTGATATATTTAGTAGTAACTCGTGCATTTGCTCTTGAAAATCATCATTTGGTGAAGTGGAACTGATGATGAAGACCACAGTTGACCATCGGAGTTACTACTCAATAACAAGTATTTCATGGGTTGAATTTCAATTGCTTTAACACAGTTGCTAAGCAATTTATGCTCCTCGGAACGCATGTGGTGAAATGGAATGGGTGGTGAAGCACCAGGACTCCTCAATAATGAACGTCTCTGCATCGGAAAAAGCAATTTTTCGTAAAAGGTGACGAGTAGTTGACATTAAACTATTGTATCTTAGATCTTTTACACTAAAAAGCGTGAAAAAAAAATTTTATAACAAAAAATAGAACCGACTACAAAAAACCATGAAAATAATTTTCTACCAGTCTGAAGTCGGTGCCTCAGCACGAGCCAGCAGGAGTGGACCTATAATCGTCTACCTCACCTACAACTATACGAGTAAATGGCTTCAATCACTCCTGCTGGCTCGTGCTGAGGCACCGACTTCAGACTGGTAGAAAATTATTTTCATGGTTTTTTGTAGTCGGTTCTATTTTTTGTTATAAAATTTTTTTTTTACAAAATGTCATTCTCATTGGCAATGGCCAAATTAATGTTTCAGAAGATAAATATCAATATATCGTCACTACTTTGAAAAAATCTCGTATCTAAAATCAATACGTCAACAAAATTGAACCTTGACATAATGTTAATAAAGTTCACTCGGATAAATTATCCATTTTGAGGTACGACTTTTTTTTAAGTAGTGCCCATTTTTATTTCAGTAAATAACCACCATATATTTCGTTATACGTTCTTATATATTTTCACGCGAAGGAAAAAGTTTCCCCATCTCTGATATAGGGTTTACTAATGTTTCGGCAAATAACGTTTGGCAACCTGTTTCATTTCGCAACTTTTCATTTCTCAACTGTTTAATACTTCTGAAACTGTAAATATTTCTGGATTTTTATTAAACTAACCTTACCTAACCTAAAGGGTTCGACGTGATGGTCCTGAAATAAATCTTGAAATATTCACAGTTTTAGAGTTTGCGAAATGAAAAGTTGGGAAATGAAACAGTTTGCCAACGTAACGTTACGAAAAAGCAGTACTCGCTGATAAAGATCATGTACCGAGAGATATGAATTCGCATGGCAGCAGCAAATAATAAATAAAATTACAAGTTATCATATTAAAATAAACAATTAATTCTTAGGTACTTTCGCAAGAGTTCATTTAGACAGAAAATAACAGTTTCTTTACTATTAAACAGAGTGTTTCTCCTCCACAGCAGAATACTCAATAAAATCGATGGTACCGAGACATAAAGGCACATAAAACTTGGTTTACACGTGCACGAAAAACGCACATAACGCTTAGTGGTGTGACGTAATGGAATAGATTTTATCATGGACGCCAATTTACGCGTTCTCGCCCGGGATTCTTTTAGTGTACGAGTATTTATTAGTCTCGGCTGGAAAAGCAATTACGGGCTGCGTATTAGTTAAATTAAAGCTAGCTCATCATCTCAGCCTATATACGTCCCACTGCTGGGCACAGGCCTCCTCTCGGAATGAGAGGGCTTGGGCCATAGTTCCCACGCGGGCCCGTGCGGATTGGGAACTTCACACGCACCATTGAATTGCTTCGCAGGTTTGTGCAGGTTTCCTCACGATGTTTTTCTTCACCGCAAAGCTCGTGGTAAATTTCGCACATGAATTTCGAAAAAACTCAGAGGTGCGAGCCAGGATTTGAACCCACGACCCTCTGCTTGAGAGGCGATAGGTCAAACCACTAGGCCACCACGGCTTTTTAAAGCTAGCTCATCCGTTTAATTTTCATGCTCAGCCAGCAATTGCCTACTTCCAGGCCACGACAATAATCTACTAATATAATACTGACAGTATGAAAAGCAGTCATAGAATATTTTGTAACATATCTGAAATTCTTGTCAATGGCAACGTCAAATGCTACACAGCGTTTGTTCTCGTACATGTAAACCGTGCTTTGGACAATGGGTGGATCTAGAAGGCCGGTGACTTCACCTGTTTTGCATAATGAAGAAAAGGGAAGCAAGACGCACTTGTATTTATGTTAAAGAGGCAGTACACAACAACCTTCTATATGTGTACAATGAACAATGGGGATGTTGTCACCACCAATCAACTGACGTGGTTTTTATGAGCTGTCAAACAAATCGCCCATAGACTTTCAATGGATTCGATTTGTAGCATTTGAACATGGCGGATGTAGATAATATCTAATTATGCTATTTATGTTTTTTTGGCTAGTTGAAGTATAATTTTGATAGTGTTTTATGCGGCGATTAACAGTGATCAGTGAACAGTGATCACATAATTCTATGTATATTGCTCTCGTGTCTGACATTTTTTAATGCGCAAGTTGTCTCCACGTGGTTTCTGGAATTTTACTATCAAGTTGCAAAAACTACAACTACCGAACAACGTCCCTCTCAAAGAGAGTATTTTGACACTGGCGAAATGAGGGCTATCGTTTTTTACCTCACTAGATGGCGCCACTGTTGCGTGAGGTTTTTAAAAGTCTGTTATTACGGGCGTGAAAACAAAGTTTAGATTAAAATCGTATTTAATACATCATAAAACAGTACCATAAAAATATCGAGCAACCACAGTACTGCGTAATCCCGTTTTGTTCGGAAAAAAGGGAGGACAAAAGTTTTCGAAAGACAAAACTGTCTCAAATTACAGACGTTCATTGCCCCTTATCGCATAATTGCCATAATTAATTTCAGGTAATGCAAAATATTCCCAAAATTATTTTAATTATAAATAAACCCGCGTAGCTCACCCAAAAACTATGAGATTTGACATTTCGTTGACCTCACGCTACACTAGCGCTTCTAGCGGAAAATTCATTCGCGATAGCCCTCATTGTCCTAATAAGGACAGAAAGCCATATTTTAAAAGAGAAGAAGAGTTTCAATGGCAATAGCGACTTATGACGTCATAAGTCGCTATTTGCTCGCCACCTCAAAAACTATTTATTTGTTTTAAAGCAACAAAAAATCTAATTTTACATTAAATCGAAAATTAATCTGGTTTTCAGGGCTTTTTTTACTGGAGTCGTGCCTTGGAATGCCCCGCCCACTGTCACTTCAGTTTAGCAATTCTTAGGGCTATAAGTAACCTTAGTAATTCTACTGCGGATATCATCATTTCTGATTCTATCCCGCAGAGAAACCCCGAGCTTTGAGAGGTTCTTAGAGCTGTATAAATGTTGCAGGTGGTAGGACCTTGTGCAAGGTCCGCCCGGATTGCTACCACCATCTTGCTCGCTAATCCTGCCGTGAAGCCGCAGTGCTTGCACTGTTGTGTTTCGGCGCGGAGAGTAAGACAGCCGGTGAAATTACTGGCACTTGAGGTATTTCAACTTAGGCCTCTAGGTTGGCAACGCATCTGCAATACCCCTGGTGTTGCAGATGTTTATGGGCGGTGGTGATCTCTTACCATCAGGAGACCTACTTGCTCGTTTGCCTTCCAGTCAAAAAAAAAAAAAAGTTGGTACAGTTGTACCTTTACTTTTTTCAATTTTGAAAAAAAAAATGTTTTTCCTGCTCTGAATTGAAAGCACGATCGATTCCAATGGTTTAAAGAAATATCCCAAACGAAAATGACGGTTTTTTGATGTTTTTTTATACACTCGGTATTGGGCGTCACAAAAAATTAAATATGTTTTGAAAAAAAAATACATATGTGGGATCGATTGAAGGAAACAAAACTTTTAAAGATGAAAATGTTTTCATTTTATTAAAAAAAGTAACTATGAAATATACTGATAGCAGATAAACAACAAAAATCACAACTAGCCCGTAGGCTTAGGCTCACCCGATCAAGACTCGCACACTAACTCACTCGCTCGTCCCATTCACTCCACAAATAACAACGGTCAGTCCGTCCGCTCTTGTCCATCAAATCATTCGTCCACAAATCCACCCACATTCCCACATATATATAACTACGTTTTTGTGAAAACAAAGTATACAACAGTATGCATTACCTAAGCTTGTTTATACACGAAACCTTGAACGGCGTGTCGTTTACACACTTAATTGATTAGACTGTCGATCTCGTTACGCTGCCTGTCTTATGGACGCCTAATTGCGATGGAACTATGATGGGATTAAGTAATTAAGTGTTAATGGAATGCTTCAGGGCCTACGCTAGCTGACGTGGTTTACACAGAGTGGGTGGACACACAGACATACAAACATCACACCTGTATTCCCAAATAGGGTGGACGCTTGTAAACTTTTGAGACTACTACATTCCTTGAGTTACGATGACACTGAAGCAATTTTAGATACGATCTCTTAAGCAATTTTTTACCTATATTAATGGGATCTGACCATATTGTGACTCCTTGAAGTAAGTTTTATTACTAAACAAAGGTTTTGTATCCTAGTTAAGGTAGTTATAACCAAAATTTGTTATGTTATATAATTTTAACTGGTTCCCCGCGTTACAGGCGAAGTCTAGTGCAGGGACCCCTGGTAATTATATCGTCACTGTAAAGGCAAAATTACTGAAACGCCAAAATGACATTTCGAGAAAAACCCATTTAAAGTTTTTTTTTTACGAAAAAAAAAGATATCTTTTCATCTAATCATCCGATTTTTATAAAAGAAGTTTTTATGAAAACCTATTTGGTTTATCTATGTTTATCACTAGGCTCCATATTATTTTGTGCACTATTTTAGGAAATAAGTGGCGCTTGAGTAATAATAACTTCTTTTTTAGTAAGTCAAAATTTCTTAAGTACCATCAGCTTAAACTTTCTTTGTAGTTTGAAAGTACTGATAACACATACATGTAGATATAAAAGTACGTGAAAATTTCGTTTAATGTAGTATGGTTGCTGTCCAGGTGAAGTAAAATGACTGCAATTAAACGTGTTCCTTTTTCACACGTATGGTATTACTACTTAAAAGGCAAACACATAAATTAATAAGTGAGCCAAAATTCATTTAAAGTAAGTTTGGCAAAATTATTTATACGAAGAAAATGATTCCAGCGATAAATTTTCCTTTTTATAAGTACAATAAAACTACTGATAGCTTTGTTTGAATCAAAAAAAGGCCATGCATTATACTGAAGTAGTTAAAATCTAATCATCACGTAAACAAAAAATTACGTAACAACTGCAACACAAATGAATGCTTCCAGTTTTTTAACTATGGTTAGTTTATTTGAAATTATCAGTTCTTAATACAAGGTATTTAAATAAAAAATAGTCCTCGTGAAGTAGGTATCTACTTCTAGTATGACTCAGTAAGAACGTTTTATTTCTTAAACTTGTCATGATGATTGAAGAAGAAGTTATTTTGCAACAAATGAAACAAGAAAGTTTCAACTTTTTTTGAATATATTAACGAATTATCTCGATGTTTACCTACCATAGTATGGTATTCACATTATGTATCATAGTATGGTATTCATAACATTAATAGGAACATTTTTTTTATAATAATGTCAATTAAGTATTCTTTATTGTAATTTATTTATTTCTTGTCGATTTACAATTGAATCAATTTTTATTTCTTAATTTTATTAACATGGATAAGTTTAGTATGTTTGTGTATCATTCCATGAGTCACAGACGGTTCTGACAGAATATCAGCGCTGCAGGCCTCTGACGACTCAGCATAATGCTGACTCAGCGGCCGTTTTACTTTTGTGAGGACACACAAAATCGTGTTTTTTCATTTTCGTCTTTTTATTTATTTATTGTTTTATTTGTGTTTGCTATTTATTTTTATTATTTCTTGTACTTGTGTGTCTTTCTGAATGTTAATAAATGTCTTCTGTCTTTCTTTCTTTCTAAAATTGTGGCGCCAGATAAAGTTGAGTGGGTACCTATTATCATCAGTTGAGTACAAATTCTACTGAAAAAAAATTTGAAATTTTTCGATTAAATATAAAATTAAATTTCCCCCGGAAAATTGACTTTTCTTTGTTTCGTGTTTTAATTGCTTTTTTGGAGGAATATATTTGCAAAATTTTGAATTCACAAATAAATCTAAACAATCATAATTTTGTACAAACTTTGAACCACTGTTTCACATCTTCATTCACATTTCAGCGTGTAGGAAAAAGTGAATTCCGTAGAAAACCACACTGTTGGCGATTGAATTGAAACAGGTTTCTATTATTCTGGATATTGAATTTTTATAAATCTTTCACCAATAGTTGTTTTTTGATTAGCTCAGTTGTTTCAAAAGTTTAAAAAAAAAAACATAAAGTTTACATATTTCCCTATCCAACGGTTCCAAAAAACCAATATCCAATGGTATTGGTATCTAATGGTTCGAAACATCCTTCCTAAGGGCACCTCTATGATACTTTAGAATCTAAAGTTTAGATACATTATATTACATAATGTATTGATTAATTTGGCGTAGGTTTTTAATGTTTATTTTCGTTTTTTAGAACAAGCTTAAGTAATAGCTTTTAAGGTATATTTTAGTTTTTCATTAAGTTATCTGTAACATCAAAACTCAAGCTGCTGAAGTAGAGGGTGTTCTGGCAATGCTTGAGTAAAACTTCGATAAAAATTCGACTGAAAGTACTTATTTTTCATAGGTTTACCAAACCAGTTGGTTTACAGAGGAAAATGCCAAAAAATTGACGGTTACAGAGCTTTATATTCAAGTGCGTGCGAAGCTGTAATTGGTTAAATAAAAATTTAACGTCATGCCCTCTGTATTGCGTTTAAATCTTGTGTACAGATTCAAAAGTAACACACATAACAAAATAAAAACAATTGGGCTTGCAACAATGTGGTATCTGTGATATCAACTTTTGAGGAGTTCCTTTATGAGCAGAACACATGACTGAATATAGCATCAGGCGGTGTCTATTATAATAATATAAAAGCATTATCACTGAAATTGAACGATCGCGCAAAGTTTCTTGCATGTGCCATTAAAGTTTGAGGCGTTCCCTCCTACGGAGACGGCCATGGCCATACTACCAAGATATCACTGCCCATACCCATATTGACATTTCAGCCCCGTCGTACCCCAACAGGGGTTACGGTATTTCACATCCGCCACATTTGATTTTAAAATCGTTATTGTTTTCGTAATCATCGACCCGATAAACTATAGTAACCATACCCATGTTGATTTTCGGACTTTGTCACCACATTTCCCTCCTATAGGGGTTGAATCCTCAAAAAACCCGATACACGTGTTTATTCATTTATCGTTAGGAGTACTCCTATGAGGTTTAGAATAAAATTGTCTAACTAATCTTGTTTCCACATACAGACTTTGGGCCCCCATTTCACCCCCTTAGGGGATTAATTTTGAAAAAAAATTCCTTAGTACGCGTCTACACCTATTAAGGAACATATATATTCCAAATTTCAAGTTTCTACTTAAGACCTGTCAGCGGTCTTGGCTGTGCGTTGATCTATAAGTTACCTAGTCAGTCAGTTTCTTCTTTTATATTATGTACACATTACTTGGTGTTCTCCGACATAGTCAGTTCTGTAAAATGGTTAACATCAATATCAGTAAATACAAACATGCATCTTGTTGTGGGCGTCAGGAATTACGATAAGATCAGAAAAAAGGTTTTTATATTACGTCAGTATTTTAAAAAAACTACTATAAAATAAATAATTTAATTAATACAAGTAATTTTCTTTTGACATTTAGTTCTGGGATTTGCTCCCATGAAGAACTAAATATAAATGCTAAATATTCGAGCAGACTGACTTAACTGCTTGAGCCCGCGCATTTTCATTACGCGTTAACTATCTTAATAGCAAAACATATTCATTTAAATAATACTGATATGATATTAAATTATATTGACCGGATTACTCACGTATTAAATCGAGTTTAGCTCGACATGTTTCGGGTTATTTCGAAACCCTTCATCACTGGAGCACGCGACTCGGCGGCTGCCGCAACACGCGCACTACGCGCCACCGCTCTGATCGCGCGACTGTCCGACGAAACTAACTCAGGCGCACAACTACCCTCATTTTCATCATCATTTTTATTGTCACTATCAAATGTAGGGTAGCACACAACACTAACAACATCGCTCCGTAAAGGCACGTTTACACCAACCGATGACGCAGCACGAGTATTTAATACTGTTTTCCAACTTGGGGGTACCGACCAACCACAATCCCGGTTAAAATTCGGATGACGACCAATCTCAATGGCTTCACGCACTTTCCGCGGAATGAAAAACTTTTCTCTCGCAAGTACAGACACCTTATCAAATCTGATATAATGCGTCGAATCCGAATCCATAGAATGCTCGGCCACCGCGCGCGCGCGCGTAGTGCGCGTGTTGCGGCAGCCGCCGAGTCGCGTGCTCCAGTGATGAAGGGTTTCGAAATAACCCGAAACATGTCGAGCTAAACTCGATTTAATACGTGAGTAATCCGGTCAATATAATTTAATATGAGTGAGTCTCACGGTAGTTTCATGATCAATACTGATATGATGTTGTCAAGGATAGGATTATTTTTTTAAAACTGCTTTTAGTTCCCAAAATAAAAAAAAAACTGGATGGCTCAATTACGTATACGTCATTCACTCGACAAAAACACGAAGGCAACTTTTCTTAGACGCCATGCTCGATCCGAATGAAAATAAAACAAAATTACTTTAATAGAGCTACTGTTATATTGTAAGAGAAGCACAAATACTGAAAGAGTTTTATTTATCACAAGATAAGAAGACAGTTTTACTTAAATTGCAGTTTTTGTATTTTTACGGTAAAGAGATATTACTTATGCGACACATGTGCAAAAAAGACCAAAAAGTATGGCTCTTCAGTAAACGAAAAAACAAAAGAACCGCCTTTTTACGGGTTACTGAAGCGCCACAAAAGTGCTCCGATAGCTACGTTACCCAGATAGATCGACGCAGAAAAATTCGCTGATTCCGAATATGTATATAACTCAATATGCCCAATTTGGCGGTTAAGTAATTTTGCCTTTCCAGTGACGAATATTGTCAAGCACTGTATATTTTTAAATAAACACATTTTTGATTTTTATTTTTTATAACAAAAAGTTGGAAAACTCCCGACTTTGTCACTTTAAAGTTCAATTAACTGTTATTGGAAAGCTTCAGGGCGTGCGCTAGCTGACGTGGTTTACACGAAGTGGGTTGACACACAGACATACAAACATCACGCCTGTATTCCCAAATAGGGTGGACGCTTGTTGGATAACCTAACCAACAAAAAGTTGGAAAAACCCCGACTTTGTTACTTTAAAGTTCAATATCTCAAAAATGGCTGAACCGATTTTGATGAAACATGTCTAAGAACCATCGCTAGAAAACCTGCTATCAAATAAAAAAAATGATATTCAAATCGGTCTACCTGTTTAAGAGCTATGGTGTCACAGACAGACACACTGACAGACACACATAGCGGCCAAACTTATAACACCCCTCTTTTTGTGTCGGGGGTTAAAAAGGAAGAAAATAAGTCTAGTGGTCTAGAATAACTATGAGGTAATTTAAAGTTCAACAGTCGGGACCCATTTAAATCGTGACGCTCAAAAATTCTTAGTAATGGGTCCCGACTGTTGAACTTTAAATTACCTACTTGACAGAGTTCTAGACCACGAGACTTATTTTCTTCCTTTTAGTTTTTAAGGCAGTCGGGTTTTCTGATTTTTAAAATTTTTAATGTAATAAATGGCTTACCAGTTAGGTTCTTAAGAAGCGTCAGAACCTCCGGCGTTAGCGTAGGCGGTGGGCCCATAACCTTTTCCATTTGCTCCGGAGTGTTGTTGCCCTGATTTGAGATTAGTTTCGTCTGGAATATAAAGAAAATTAGTTTAATTAAAAAAAAGCTAAAAAAAGGAAAGGTCATAATTTTAATTTTTTATTTAAGCTTCTTTGCTGACTGGACTTTTTATTGACAGTACTTGCATTGCCACCCGAACCACATTTGCATACCAAATTTCAAGTCGATGCTATAAACCGTTGAAGAGTTCCGTCCTGCGGAGTCGATCCTTGCCGGACTACCAGGATGTCTCTATCAGATTGTATAATAATAATATCATGGGACACTTGACACCAATTGACCTAGTCCCAAACTAAGCAAATCATGTACTATAGACACTAGGCAACGGATAAACATACTTATATAGAAAATTACATACTTAAATACATATTAAACATCCAAGGCCCGAGAAGAAACATTCGTGTTATTCATACAAATATCTGCCCTGGCCGGGATTCGAACCCGGGACCTCAAGCTTCACCCAGTATTGTCACCAGATTTACACAAGTTTATTAAATTTGAAGCCAATCTGACTACTGGAAGTTGGTCAAATTTAACATGCAAGATTTGATCACAGACAGACAGACAGGCAGACAACGGGATAGGTGAAACTAAATAAAACTTGTAAAATATGCAAGTTGAAGTGACAATGGGCGGGCCACATCGCTCGAAGAACAGATAACCGTTGGGGGAGAAAAGTTCTCGAGTGGCGACCACGAACCGGAAGACGAAGCGTTGGCAGGCCTCCCACCAGGTGGACTGACGACATCGTGAGAGTTGCGGGAAACTGGTCGACGTGGCGAGTTGTCGTTCATGGTGGCCTTTTAAGCAAGGCTCGGAAACCGTTTATAAAATAGCGGTAAATACCAGTTTATTTCGATTTAACTCTAAACTTTCATAAGAACGCGAACGTTTTTAAGAACTTAACTATTACCCAAATAAACCGGTTTATTCGACGAGTGACAACTGGCCGGCCGGCGGCGGGCGGCGACGTTTATCTAGCGCCGGAATAAACCAGTTTTTATTGTTCTTAACCGGTAAAAGATATATACTTATTGAGGAACAAATAATACATTTAGAAATGATTTAAACTATAAAAACTTAATTAATAATAACTAAAAACTAATATAACTCTAAACCGGTTAATCTGACAAGAACTTTATTGAAATGTTCCCTTAAAAACCGGTTTAAAAATAACGGTTTCGCCAACGAAACCACAATGAAAAGGTTTTGCGCCTAGTACATGATAACGTGTTGGAAAAATTTACCGGTATCTGAGTCTTGCTTCTAAATAAATAAATATCTTGGGACACTTGACACCAACTGACCTAGTCCCAAACTAAGCAAAGCTTGCGGCTTGTCCTATGGGCAACGGATAAACATACTTATAAAGATAAATACATACTTAAATACATATTAAACATCCGAGACCCGAGAGCAAACATTCGTGTTATCCCTACTAATATTATAAATGCGAAAGTAACTCTGTCTGTCTGTCTGTTACGCTTTCACGTCGAAACCACTGGACCAATTTTGATGACATTTGATACATAGATAGTTAGAACCCCAAGGATCAACATAGGACACCTTTTATTCCGGTAGAGGGCGCCACCGCGCGATAACCTAAATCTGCGCAGACGAGGTCGCGGGCATAAGCTAGTTTACACATATATCTGCCCAGGCCGGGAATCGAAGCCAGGACCTCAAGCTTCGTAGTCAGGTTCTCTAACCACTGGGCCATCCGGTCGTCTATGAGGGAGGCTGGTCAGCAGTGGACGTCTTCCGGCTGATGATGATGAGGTTATAGGTGAAAAACTTAAGTAAAGGACCTGTTGTATGTAGTAGTAACTTGTCCATAAACAAATTGACGTTCCAAATTCGCAAAATGACTTAAGCTCCATATCAATTCTGTGCACCACTACATACAACAGGTCTTCTTAAGTTTTTTACCTATACATACCTGTAGGTTCATGACTTCAGCTTGTCTTGCGCGGTACAGGGAGTCCAGGAATTGGAGGTGGACTTGCATCTCTGCCAGCTTCTGCTCCATGTCTTCTTCACGGGTCAGACGTGCTGTGAAGAAGAAATATAGTTTTTATCTATTTAATAATAAATAAATAAATAATAATAAATATCACTGGACAATTCACACCAATTGACCTAGCCCCAAAGTAAGCTTAGCAAAGCTTGTGTTATGGGTACTAAGCAACGGATAAACATACTTATGTAGATAAATACATACTTAAATACATATTAAACATCCAAGATCCGAGAGCAAACATTCGTATTCATCATACAAATATTTGCCCCGGCCGGGATTCGAACCCGGGACCTCAGGCTTCTTCGTAGTCAGGTTCTCTAACCACTTGGCCATCCGGTCGTTATTTATCTTAAAAGAATTTGGTACAACGCAATAAAGAATTTGAATTGAATGCAAACTTTTTCGCTGACTGTACTTGGTTGGTGTAATTGGTGTCTTAAATACTGAAATTCCCTCATTAAAGTATTTACTTAAACAACATTTTTTTATTGAAATACACTACTAGTTTGTATTACAAATGATAGATGAGTATAAAATGTTTAAAATCCTTGAAATGCCAAATCTGGCAGCTGAATTTTGTCTAGATTCAGTTAAATACCTATCCAAACCAAGTATGTATGTATGTATGTAAACTCTTTATTGTACAAAATAAGTAAAATACAGTTGACAAAAAAAAACAGATATGTACAAAGGCGAACTTAACCCTAAAGGGATCTCTTCCAGACAACCTTTGAGTGGATGAGAATATGTATATGTTCCAAGTATATGTACATTTCCGTATTCAATTTCAAGTCGATGCCATTAGCTGTTGAAGAGTTTCGTCCTGCGGAGACGATCCTGGCTGGACCACCAATAACACTTCCAGATTAAGTGTTGTCACTAGATTTCATCATCATCATCATCCCAGCCTAAATACGTCCCACTGCTGGGCACAGGCCTCCTCTCAGAATAAGAGGGCTTGGGCCGTAGTTCCCACGCGGACCCAGTGCGGATTGGGAACTTCACACGCACCACTGAATTGCTTCGCAGGCTTGTGCAGGTTTCCTCACGATGTTTTCCTTCACCGCAAAGCTCGTGGTAAATTTGTCACCAGATTTATGCATGCCAAATTTCAAGTCAATCTGACCACTGAAAGTGCGTCAAATTTAACATGTAAGATTTGACCCGCACATAGGCATGTATACATACATAACACTGTAAATTAAATAAAAGCTTGTATGTAACCATGGAACCATCCCTACTAATATTATAAATGCGAAAGTAACTCTGTATGTCTGTCTGTCTGTCTGTTACGCTTTCACGTCGAAAACGCAGAACCGATTTAGATTAAATTTGGTGTAAAGATAGTTTAAGCCCCAAGGATCAACATAGGATACTTTTTATTCCAGTAGAGGGCGCCACCGCGCGATAACCTAGGTCCGCGCAAACGAAGTCGCGGGCATAAGCTAGTATAATAATATTTCTGCCTCTGTTCAACAACTTAAGTTTTAATTTAATACGTCTAGTATGTTCTGCAATGTTATTTCATTCAGCAACTTTCTTTCCTGACTGTACTAAACCAGTATAGTAATAGATTCCAAGGCGTTAAAACTTCTGACAATTATGCTACTAACTAACTATCATACTTCTACTAATACTATAAACGGCAATGTTTGTATGGGTGTTTGTTGTATGGATGTTTGTTACTCTTTCGCGGCAAAATTTAAAAAATCCCCGACTCAAAAAACGCCAGCGAAAATAAATAATACGTCCGAAAAAAACGCCGGTAAATATCCATTATGCGTCTAAGATTCCTACCGCAGCGAACAAAAGAGCTGATGATTTTGAAACGGCTGAACGGTTGATAAAACATGTCTAAGAACCATCGCTAGAAAACCTGCTTGCAAAAAAAACCGCATTATGTTATGTGTGTGTTATAGTGTGTATTATATTGTGTCTTTATAACGCTCAGAGGGTTGCCTACGGTGCTAGCTGAAAATCAGCGCTGGGGTGTTTTTAATGCTTCAGCATTATGCTGAGCCAGTGTCCGATTCACAATCGCAATGACACAACATACCTTTGTGTTGGTTGTTTATTTGTATTGCACCAAATAGTATTGTTGTCTTGTCTTGTGAATAAATGTATTTTCTTTTTTCTTTCTTTCTTTCTTTCTTTCTTTGCATTAAAATCGATCCACCCGTTTAAGAACTACGGTGCCACAGCAGACGAACTTACAACACCCCTCTTTTTGAGTTGGGGGTTAATAAAGCCGAATGCAGCAGAAATTACGCGACTCAGGACTCAAAAAATTTAAGCACGCCTGGCTTCACCCTAAATGTAACGTCATTGAAGACCACAATATAATTTTCGGGGATTTCAGCCCCGGAATTTCAATTCAACTGCTGTTATTATTATTATTACATTTAGCCTATAACTGTGTCCCACTGCTGGGCAAAGGCACAGTATATATATAAGATAAAGCAGTATGGAAGCTACGAACAAATCGATCGAAACGAACACACACAGACGCGCGCTCTTCACGGCTTCTGCGGGGACTCGCGGTACTGCAGTACCGCGTGACCCCCTTAGAGGCCGTGTAGAGCGCGCGTCTGTGTGAGTGTGATCGTTTCGATCGTAGCTTCGTAGCTTCCTTACTGCTTGGGCTTACATGTATACTGTGGCAAAGGCCTCTCCTCTTGACTTCCACATCTCCCTATCCAGAGCTATATTTGGCCAATCACTCAGTTCCGCGTCCAGGTCATCTCGCCATCTCCGCCTCGGCCTGCCTTGCCGTCGGTGCCCGTCATGCGGTACCCACCATGTGGCTTTGTGCGCCCATCTTTGTGGGTGCATCCGGCAGACATGCCCGGCCCAGTCCCATTTAAGTTTTGTTGTGTCTAATGATTTACGCGCGCGATGCCGCGGGCAATCGCTAGTAAGTTCATAAATTTCTAATGCAATAATTAGCAGGTATGTCAGTGCCTTGACAAAAGTAGGCAACTTAATTGTAGATAATTGAGCTCAAAAAGTTGTCCGTTACAGTTTTCAGTTGCCCACTTTTTAAAAAAAGAAGTAATATTATGTTCAAATATATATATACAAAACATAGTGGTGATAAAAATTCGGATAATCTTTGTTGTTGGATTCAATAGAAAGTTTCGATGAAGGTATTTCCATATTAATTGCCGTTAACAAAAACCCTATAAGTAACGTAAGGTAAACGTCCGAGTTCTCGACACGTTAATGCCCAATAGGTGACACTCATTTGACACAGTAGAGGTGACATGGCTCATAACCTAAAATTAAACATGGCAATTATTGGGAGAGTGACGAGCACACGTACGTTTACCTTTTCTGATTGTCCTAGAAACTTGAAATTTGATATGAAAGCAAATAAGTAAAGGATGCTTTAGGTTTTCTTCTAAACGAACATATTTATTTGTAACAAAATAGCATGATATTAACATCGATAGTAACTATAGAGCTATCCAAAAATTTAATTGAAACAATTAATATGTCATTTATAAATTTCATTATACATGTTATACTAAACTAAGTTAAAATTATAACTAAAAGTAAAATAAAAGTAACTAATAACTAAACTATAACCTAGAAAAAAATAGTAAAAGGATCCCCCGCGGCATGGACCCAAAGATGCTGGCAGCATTTCCTCGCTGTATAGCTATGCTGAAACGTTGTGCGAGGAAGCTGCCAGCTCTTCTGTCCCCTGTGGTATCAATAAGTCGTTTAGACAATTGACAAGATTTCATATTTCTAAGACTAGGTATAATTTGATTCGTTCTCTGTATTCTGCTTGGAAATAGAAAGACGCTGGTATTTTTAAAATTTCGCTATGATTATTAATTAATTTATTACAATTTTATTAAGATGTAATTATTCTAAAAGGGCTTATCTCCAAAACTACGATATAATAAATCCATTACTTTTGTCTAGTCTCTATTAAAAAAAAAGATCACTTAAATCATGCGTAAATCTGAAGTAGACGTCACATATTAGTAATCTGTGGTAGACGTTGTCAAAATTATGACAGCTCCTTTGTCTGGTGAAAAAAGCAAAGGAAACGTATCTATTCTGTCGTAGTATTGGCAAATTCCGATACATTTTTTAAATTTTTTGTGTTTTTTTAAATATGGAGAAATAAATTATAATAAATATTTTGCCATGTTCAGGAGGCAAAACTCTTTCGATTCCTGTAGTAATTTAAAGGTGTTGAAAAAATGAAATCTTGTCTCTCATGAAATCTATGAAATTTTTTTTGAGCTGGGCCCCCACGGATCTGAGGTCTCAACTCCGAATGGAACAAAGTTGTATTCAGGGCCGAGAACTACGTATTTGTTTACTTTAAGTTTCTCCGCCGCCTCTGTTGCTGCACCAGCTTGATTAGGGGGCGTCCATAAATTACGTGAGATGTTTAAGGGGGGGAGGGGGTCGAGTCAAATCTCATCTAATCTTACGTTGGAGAGAGGGGGGGTCTCGGCAAATATCACGCAATTTTTTTTCTGATTGAGACTTAATCCAGATTTTACATGCTTACCAAGATTTAATCTTAATCGTAATACGTAATATTCACTAATTCGTTTGAAAGAAAATAATTGTCAACCCACCATATTTGTTTTATACCAAATAGGTCAATTTAATCTGAATTTACAGTACAGTGTAGCCCGTAAAACATCTCACGTGAGATTAGGGGATGGGGGAGGGGGTTGAACAAAATCTCACGACATCTCACTAGGGGGGGAGGGAGGGACAGAAAGTTAAAAAAAACACCTCACGTAATTTATGGACGCCCCCTTAGCTGTTCCGCGGATGTGGGACGGAGCAAGTGTGTCTACGCAAGTAGCGTCCCACACCACTCACACCAGCACACGACCCAATTTCCAAGGAATCAATGACATTCTTCTAAACTGATTTTAATACTTACTCTATGTATGTACATAGTGTGTTATTTGTATCCAAGGCGCCGTCGAGTCTGAAACATGCGCCCACGCTTTTTCCACTTATAGACAGAATAATTACGTGTCTGTACATGTATAAAAAATCACGTTGTTCTGTCTGACGCCATAAATATATGGATGTTCACTGTGGGGATGTTAACACACATATCAATAGTAGATTGTAGAACAAGAGCGTAAAACGAGTCATTGTATAATACATAAAAAATCACTTCTCATGACAGCTGACACCTTGTCGTCCTAGGTTTTCCTTGCTACACGCATTGTGTGGAGCAGGGCAAATTATATTTTTTTATAATATACTTTCCTATGTGCGAGGCTATATTGGGGTTTTATTTAATCCTAATAGATAGAAGATTGATAGATAGATAGATAGGTAGATAAAACGTTTATTTGTTACTGCAAACACAATCAAAATTATAGAAATTAAAAAAGAAGAGTCCTAACTTAAAAGTAAACAATTTTCTATTGTTTGTGTGCGCTGCAGTAGTGCAAAAGGGCCATGACTCAGTGGTAAACATTGCTCATAGGAGCAAAACACTGATATTCTGCCACAACCCAGACGACCAAGAACAAATATTTACACATATATTATTAGATAAGATAGAGCTTTATTGACAACACAAGATACAACAATATGATAGGAAACAAAATAAATATAAACTACATAAATATACCTAACTATAAAAAGAAAACACCATCTTATATAGGGCCCGTTGTTTGATCAGTAGTTAAAGTTACTATAGTTAAATTTCCGTTGAAATGTGTTATTTATTGTTATTTTTGCCATACATTTTAACTATTAGTTAGTTTAACAGGCCCTAAGAGGCCCTCCTGCGGCATAGACCCCAACACACTGGCGGCATTTTCCTCTCTGTACAGTCAGAGAAATGCGCTGGGAGAGGTAAGATAGATCGTCAGTTGCTAGCTATTTTTAGTAGTAGGGACTAATTAAATGTAGACGCGCCAGGGTGAGGCCATCCTCGGGAACCAATCACGGACGAGTACGTAATAGTCAATTAAAAAAATCTTGAAACGACGTGGGAGCAATGCAAATAAACTTTACGTAATATCTCAAGCTCGTCAAGTTCATGTTAATGGTGGATGCAGACTACATAAAATTACTTTTTATGATATAGAGTATGAAATAAAATCTTCTAAGAGCGTAAGGTAATCAGGCGCTAACAATCACATCATTAACTAAGTTTTTTTTAACCGACTTTAGGCCTTAGCTTGTCGAGCACTGGGACATTAATCTTATTAAAATATTTTATAGTAAGGAACTTCCCACACGAGTTCGATTTGCCCTAATCGGGTTTTTTAGGGTTCCGTAGTCGAAATGGCAAAAACAGAACCCTTATTAATTCTGTGGCCATGTCTGTCTGTCTGTCCATCCGCGGCTTTAATCCAACCGGCGGGTGGAAAAATTTGATAAAATTCAGGATGTTAGTAAGTATATCAAACTTACAAGGAAAACTAAAACGATTAAGTATTCTTGAGAATTATTAGCATATTAAGAGTAAATAGCAGCCTAAAGCTTGGAATATTCCGTACAAAATACGGAATCCTTAGAAAAATATTACTTAACTAGCTTTTGCTCGCGACTTCGCCCACGCAGAATTCGGTTATCACGCGCTGTTCCCTCTGCAACTGTGCATTTTTTCGGGATAAAAAGTAGCCTATGTCACTCTCAGGTCCATAAAATATATCTCTATGCCAAAAATAACATCGTTCCGCCGCTCCGTTTCGACGTGAAAGACGGACAAACATACACAAACACACACATTCGCATTTATAATATTAGTATGGATTTTTTCGTAATGGCCACGGAGCCCTATTTTGGGCGTATCCAGCACGCTCTTGGACGATTCTTTCTTTGATCTTGATACTTAAAACATACCCTCCTTTCACGTAATAAATGAGGGCTATCGTTTTTTCTCTCACTAGATGGCGCCACTGTTGCGTGAGGTTTTTAAAAGTCTGTTATAACGGCCGTGAAAACAAAGTTTAGATTAAAATCATAATTATTTAATACATTGTAAAACAGTGCCATAAACATATCGAGCAACCACAGTATTGCATAATCCCGTTTTGTTCGGAAAAAAGGGAGGACAAAAGTTTTCGAAAGACAAAACTGTCTCAAATTACAAACGTTCATTGCCCCTTATCGCATAATTGCCGTAATTAATTTTAGATAATGCAAAATATTCACAAAATTATTCTAATTATAAATAAACCCGCCTAGCTCACCCAAAAACTATGAGATTTGACATTTCGTTGACCTCACGCTACACTAGCGCCTATAGCGGAAAATTCATTCGCGATAGCCCCCATTGACAACATTCAGTTAGGAACTAACAAGTCTCGCCCCCACATATTATTAAAGCTCTTCCAACTGGGAACCCCTGGAAGGCACACAGAGTCGTTAATTAAGTAAATCACCCGGTTATTTTCCTCTGAACAGGGCTGTGGGAGCGACGTGGTGCGTCATTAACTGCGGCCTAGCTTTGTTATGACTCTGATTGAAGCAGTGTTCAATCATGACAATCTGAGGCCGTTTGTCTGACGTCTGACGCTCGCGATCGCAATCGGTGCCCTTAGTGTAAGTTTTCGGTTACAAAATACAGTGGGGGTAGGAAAACCTTTGTCAGTTATTAAATTGATTCCTTTACATAGTCATAGACTCTTAGTACGTTTTGAAACCAAAGTACTAAGTAGACAAGTGCATATCAAATTGTACTTACTTGACATGATAAATAGTATACACCTCTAACATATATCTAGTTTCATATCAATACAAAACCTTTTTAATGAACAATTTCGTAAAAGTTTCAATCAAATAGGTAATGTTCTATTTAATTGTCAGTGTTTGTCAGTGCCCTGATGTAGTGGTAGGGTTGCTATGGTCACCTGATTATGTTTAGCAGGTTGACAGGTTGACGCAGTATGTCCTACTCAATCGGTAAAGCTGATGAGCGCTCATACTGAGCAAAGGAAAAGAGATCTTAGGGTGACGAACCCTTTTTTACTCCGACTGTACGTCTCGATCGCGTTCGCGTTAAAATCTCAATTTGTATGGAAACACGAACATCGCAAACGTTCCGCTAGAGGCGCTGTTCGTGTTTCCATATAAATTGAGATTTTAACGCGAACGCGATCGAGACGTATTTTGTAACCGAAAACTTACACTAAGGGCACTGTTCGTGTTTCCACATAAATTGAGGTTTTTAACGCGAACGCGATCGAGACGTGTTTTGTAACCGAAAACTTACACTAAGGGCATTGAAGACAGTTTTCGTATGCGAAATCTGTCATTTTTTGTGAATAACGCTCATTTTGAGGCTTAAAGACTCAAACCCTTAAGACTCCAGAGTCTTAGAGAATCGACTATATTATTAGAATTAAATTGGCTAATTCTATGATTAGATTAGATTAGATTTAATTAGATTAGATTATTTATTCATTCAGTATAAAACTACATCATAATTTGTACATGTCAAAGTTATGAGAATTTATACTGAAATTGTGAAGAATACACAAAAGATTAAAATGTCACAAATGTTACAATTGAAAATAAAAAGCAATAAAATAATTACAAGTAAAATAATTTAAAAAAAGTTCTCCGCTCGGGATCGTCATAGTAATATGAATAAAAATAGAATTACAATAAAAATTAAAATAGGTACATAAAATAATTTGAAATAAAAATGTCAAGTAATAACAAATTGCAAATTGAAGTGGCAATGGGCGGGCCACATCGCTCGAAGAACAGATAACCGTTGGGGGAGTGGCGTTCTAAGGGGGAGGCCTTTGTCCAGCAGTGGACGTCTTCCAGCTGATGATGATGACTATTCTATGCGTCTCTTCTATCTTGTATACCTCTATCTTGTAAACCGTTTGTTCAAAAAACATGCAAAAAATATGGAAAGGTAACGCTTAATAAATACTTTCAACGAAAATTGGTTTCAACATGATCGGGTATAACTACCGTTTTTGAGTTATTGCCGAAAAACTGCGCTTCTCCACAAAAGGACGTAAGTGCCGTGAAGATACGCTCTTTTTCTGGTAATAGATTTTAAGACTGTAGTAAGTGTTTTAATTGTGTTGTAACGCACATAATATAACTTGATTTTTTCGCAATGGCTACGGAACCCTATCTTGGGCGTGTCCGACACGCTCTTTTGTTTTTTTACACTCCATGTACTCTGTACTGTAATTACTTGTGTTGAACAAAGAAATGATTTTGAATTTGTAAAAAAAAATTCTCGGATAGGCAGTTTTCATTCTACCAAATAGTGACGCAAAATTAAAAAAAAAACTATTAACTGAGATTAAAACCATTATTATTGGTAATTAATTGGCATAGTTGATTAACTTACGTAGTCGGGTATCGGTTGAATGGTGTTGGCACCGCTTTTTAGTAAGTATTTTTCATCATTTTTTTTTGTAATCAATGCCACAAAGAAGTTTCTTTTAAAAATCTTAATAAATATCATCATCACCACCGGCCCGGTTACCATTTTGAAGTGTGCGCTATATCCATACTAATATTATAAATGCGAAAGTGTGTTTCTAAGTTTGTGTGTCTGTGTTTGTCCATCTTTCATGTCGTAATGGAGCGACGGATCGACGTGATTTTTGGCATAGAGATAGTTTATGGGCCTGAGAGTGACATAGGCTACTTTTTATCCCGGAAAAATGCAGTTTCCGAGGGAACAGCGCGCGATAACCGAATACCACGCGGGTGGAGTCGCGGGCAAAAGCTGGTTGGGTTGACACAACTGTAGTCGAAGGATTAACATAGCTAATGAGTGAAGAAACGCTGACAGCCTTTTGGACTCTAATACTACGGAAGCCAAAAATGAGTACACTAGCGAATAAAAGCTCATCAATTATTTCCAGACCCATCAAAATGCTGCTACATTTCCTCATCCTGACGACGGCAGCTGCAGAAATGAGTCCTAAAATAGTGGGAGGTGGCGAAGCGGACATAGAGGACTGGCCTTTCATAGTCTTCGTAGCGATCATTGGGAATGAAGCCGCTGCGACCTGTGGAGGCTCCCTCATCAGCGCTCAGACAGTACTCACAGCTGCACATTGCCTTGACGACGTGACAGACAATAAGCAGAACTTTCATGAGTAAGATTTCAAAAGGTTCCCTCTTAGACCGTATCATTTTGCAGCTGGGAAAATATTCGAGAGTTTTAAACCACGCGGTCAAACGTTATTAGCGTCCCACGTTTAAATAGCACAACGGAAAGACAAGTCACAAGAATTTTAATCACGCTAAATTCAGTATCGGTGTTGTCTTCAATTCTCATAAAAAGCAACACTGGGTATCAACCCTTTTAATAACAACGAAGACGCCAGTGACAAAAAAAAGCTGCAAAACGCTGAATATTCGTCCAGGTGGTATCTGCCCGGATTGCTACCACCATTTTGCTCGCTAATCCTGCCGTGAATCAGTGTTTGCACTGTTGTTTCGGCGTGGAGAGTAAGACAGCCGGTGAAATTACTGGCACTTGAGGAATCCCATTTTAATCTTCTAGGTACGCATTTGCAATGCAGGTGGTAGGACCTTGTGCAAGGTTCGCCCGGATTGCTACCACCATCTTGCTCGCTAATCCTGCCGTGAATCAGTGCTTGCACTGTTGTTTCGGCGTGGAGAGTAAGACAGCCGGTGAAATTACTGGCACTTGAGGTATTCCATTTTTTCCTCTAGTTTAGCAACGTATCTGCAATGCCCATTGTGTTGAATAGCAGACATAATAGGAAAGATACGTTCGTTGGAAGAAGCCTATTTTGAGAAGCAGACATTTAAGGAAACAGAACGACAAAGCCCAAAGGCTGTGATTCAATAGGAGCCGTGTATAAAAGATAGTGAAACGGGACGCTTCTCAATTTGACCACAGCGTCTTCAAATTACTGAATAATATACTGTCAATCTAGTGACTTGCAGCTTCGACCACAGAAGAACTTTCCTTCCAGGTTCAAGTACACAATCCTGATGGGCCACCAGAAGTTCCAGCACTCTAAAATGGTCCGTTCAGTGTTAGACTACGAGACCCACCATAACTACGACCCGTCAGCCGTAGTTTGTGACATCGGCATCATGTTCCTAAGCAAGCCTGTCCAGTTCTCCGCGACTGTGAAGAAGGTGTTATTGATGAAGAAGTTAAATTACAAGAAGGATAAACTTATGGAGGTGGCAGGGTGGGGTGCTTGGAAGGTAAGCGTGGTAATCATGATTATAGAATACAAAACTAAGGTTTTAGTGTGCTTACGCTTTAATTTCGGTGCTTTGTTCAAATGCTAGTTGACCAACAAGGTAATCCATTACAAAATAAAGAAATACAATTTTTCGTCCAGTCACTATCGTCATCCCAGCCTATATACGTCTCACTGCTGGGCACAGGACTCCTCTCAGAATGAGAGGGATTGGGCCGTAGTTCCCACGCGGGCCCAGTGCGGATTGGGAACTTCACACGCACCATTGAATTGCTTCGCATTGTGCAGGTTTCCTCACGATGTTTTTCTTCACCGCAAAGCTCGTGGTTAATTTCAAATGTAAAACTCAGAGGTGCGAGCCGGGGTTTGAACCCACAGCCCTCTGCTTGAGAGGCGATAGGTCAAACCACTAGGCCACGACGGCTTTTTTTTTTCGTCCAGTACTTGAACATAATCTTAATGATTACTCTTTATTCTTTATGTAGATTTTCAACGGTAGTTAAAATATGATTCAAAATGACACCAGTTTCACTTATTTGGCGCAATACACCGTGGATGTATATCGTTCGTTACATATTAAACGTCAGCGAAATAGCTTGTTTCCATTTCTGCAGGTTTTTCACAGAATTGCATCTCTACGGATTCCTAAAATGTTTTCATTAGAACCCGATACGAAGCGGCAGAGGCCTGCGAAGCGCCAGTAACGGTTTTTTTCTAAAATTGGAAACCAGTAAGAAAAGGAATCTGTAGAAATGGTTTGTACAACTGGGAACGAACCGGCGTATGGTTTTACAAAAAAGTTTGTCAAACTCAATTAAAAATACTTGCAAAGTTTTACCAAACCAGGGTACCATAGCACAGTTAGAATAGGGAATGGTATGGAGCCATTAAATAGAAATGCCTTATTAAAAAAATTCTTACAAGGTTTTCTTTAGCTTGTCCTGTTTATTTACGAGTACTTATTTGTTTGTTTGTGTCAAATCTAGGACGCTAAATTTGACTCACTTACAGAGTCCAATTGACTTTAAATTTGGCATATTTGGCGTAGGTGGTAGGACCTTGTGCAAGGTTCGCCCAGATTGCTACCACCATCTTGCTCGCTAATCCAGCCGTGAAGCAGCAATGCTTGCACTGTGTTTCGGCGTGGAGAGTATAGCCGGTGAAATTATTGGCACTTGAGGTATATCCCATCTTAGGCCTCTATGTTGGCAACGCATCTGCAATACTCCTGGTGTTGCAGATGTTTATGAGCGGTGATGATCAGATCTCTAACCATCAGGAGACCCACTCGCTCGTTTGCCATCCAGTCGATTAAAAAAAAACTTATGTGAATTTGGTGACAATATAATAATCTGGTAGTGACATCTTGGTGGTCCTGCCAGGATCGTTTCCACCGGTGGGAACTCCTTAATGGTTAACAGCACCGACTTGAAACTTAGTACGAATAAGCAGTATAAATGACACTGCCGGTACAGTCAACAAAAAGTACAGTCAGCAAAAAAAAGGTATTAAAAATGTAAATTTTAATAGAAACTTCTTTTACAGGTCGATTTCCCAACCAATAGCCTCACGCTCAAATCGCTGGCACAAACTCTTTTACCCGCCAAGAAGTGTGACAGTTTTACGGAACTGGGAGATTTACCCGCTGAGGGGGTAATTTGTGCTGGAGAAGTGAACGCCACGGAGTATGCTTACAGGTAACTAAGTTCAGAAATTCATCATCATTTGCAATATAAGTCCATACATCCAAATCTAACACGGGCTACATTTATTCCGATACTAGCTTTTGCCCGCAGCTCCGCCCGCGTGGTATTCGGTTATCGCGCGCTGTTTCCTCGGGATAAAAGTAGTCTATGTCACTCTCGGGCCCAAAAACTATCTCTATGCCAAAAATCACGTCGATCCGTTGCTCCATTACGGCGTGAAAGACAGACAAACAGACAAACACACTTTCGCATTTATAATACTAGCTTTTACCCGCGGCTTCACACGCGTAAACTATTCGGTCTTTATCCCTAGGTATCCCGTAGGAATATCGGGTCAAAAAGTCGCTTATGTATTATTCCAGACGTCAACTACCTACATACCAAATTTCATGACTCTAAGCCCAGCGGTTATTATTGCGAGATTTTATCCCTATCCCATGGGAATATCGGGAAAAAAAGTATCCTATGTTTTAATCTAAATTACAAACTAACTTTTTGCCAAATTTCATCAAAATCCGTCCAGCCGTTTCAGCGTGAAGAAGTAACAAACATACTCACTCACATCCTCACTCACAAACTTTCACATTTATAATATTAGTAGGATTAGTATGGATAAATAAACTCGCGCCTGACCCAAAAACAGTGACATTTGACATTTCGGAGAGCTCTCGCTACACTAGCGCCTCTAGCGGCAAATTCATGCGATATTCCAACCCTCCGCTCTCGCGCGGGTGCACGGCTTGTCATCTAATGGAGCAACGCTCCGCGCAGCGGGGCCCCTAAGGCGTTTTCATTTAATTTTATTATTTGTATTTTCCAGTGGGGATTCAGGAGGTCCTTTAGTGAGAGCTGGTTCCCAAATTCAAATGGGTATAGTGTCCTACAGGGCAGAAAACTACGGTATAACGGTGTATACAAGTGTGCCGTATTACTACAAATGGATCGAAGATACACAGAGCCGTCTCTATATGACACATTGTGTGGAAAAGGTGAAGAGGCATAGCCATGGTCATCACTTAGTACTTAAGTTGGCGAGCAAAACGAAAGTAGGGGGGGTCACTTTTAGTGACTATGAAGAGAAATAAATCTATTTTGTAATAAAATCTATTTTATTTGTTCCGTTATTGATGATGGGAACAAAACGGGGGATGTCCCAGTGCTCGACATGCCATGCCCAATAGATGGCACCTGTTGCTAATGACGTAAAATTAAAAATGTTGATTACTAGGACAGTGGCTAGCACTCCGATGTTTCCATGTTTACCGTATGGCCGTCAAAATCTCTTCTCTTTCGTTTTAAGTTTCATACGATACCTATGCATGTATTATAAACGTATGTGTTTATGTAAAAATATTATTGTAAAAAATAACGAAACAAACAACTAACAATAAAAATACATGTGCAAAGGTGACCTTATCGTGTTTCGTATTTTTTTGTTTAGACTAAAATTACCTTATTTACTAGTTACATGTGGATAGCATAATGTAATACGCAAAATGGTCTCCACACGACATAATGCCTGCAAAGGCTTAAAATTCAAGGTCATGCTCATGGTCAACACGCAGTACGTAAGTTGATAAGCAGAAAGATAATTAAATGAAGTCACTTTCAATGACCAAATGAAGATCCAGTAGTAAATTACTCTTTATTTTGTGTCTTAATTAGGTCAAAATTCGTTTCATTGCCTTGTTTCTGACCATTGTCACGAAATAAATTATGTCGTCTAACGAATAACGAAAAAATGTATTGCCATTGTTTATATTTATCCGTGTAACTAATATTTAAATAGAAAAAAAATGACACTATGTTCCATAGAAAAAAAAAATCTACTGCGTCACTTTTTTTTGGGCAGCAAGATAAGGATTTGACTCAATCAACAACGAGCACAAATATTAAATTTGTTTTTTTTTTCGATTTTCGTATTTATTGTCACGGTTTTTCAGTTAGCAACTTTTTTCTTATCATATTGTGGCTGTGACATAATCCACAATTGAATTAGACATCTATATACACACGTAATTACGGCTTCTTTATCTTCACGGATTTATTATAAAGCAAAGAAATCTTTGCAACTAGACAAACTGAACACAGCTTTGCAGGTGATAAATAAAATAAAATAAATAAAAAGACATTTATTGCCACAAAAAAAAAAAAAAAATACAATGAACATAACTGACAGAAACACAACAAATAAAACATAAAAAAAAGACATACAAAAATAAAAACAACAGATATGTGGCAATAGGCTCAAGCTCAGCATTTACATGACCAGACATGATAGGACCTCGTGCAAGGTCCGCCCGGATCGCTACCACCATCTTGCTCGCTAATTGTGCTGTGAAGCAGCAGTGCTTGCACTTTGTGTTTCGACGTGGAGAGTAAGACAGCCGGTGAAATTATAGGCACTTGAGGTATCCCATCTTAGGCCTCTAGGTTGGCAACGCATCTGCAATCCCCCTGGTGTTGCAGCTGTCTATGGGCGTTGGTGTTCTCTCACCATCAGGAGACCCACTTGCTTGTTTGAAATTCATGTGCGGAATTACATTTGAAATTTACCACGAGCTTTGCGATGAAGGAAAACATCGTGAGGAAACCTGCACAAACCTGCGAAGCAATTCAATGGTGCGTGTGAAGTTCCCAATCCGCACTGGGCCCGCCTGGGAACTATGGCCCAAGCCCTCTCATTCTGAGAGGAGGCCTGTGCCCAGCAGTGGGACGTATATAGGCTGGGATGATGAGTCTCACGGTAGTTTCATGGTTAAGCTACTTACTTCCGCTGGAGCTGAGCACTATGACAGCTACTAAACCGGCCAGTAGCAGAAGCAGCACGACGCGCTTGCGCGCGAGCGCCCACACGCCGCACCGCGCACTCGACGCGCCATGCTTCATCCTGCGCCTGCGCAAGTAGAAAAAACTATACTAAGGTACCAGTGCTCGTCACTGTCCCAATAGATGGCATCTTTAATCTTATGTCAATAGCAATAATTTATTCTAAAACTAACACTTTAGTACATGGAATTGGTACTTTTTACCTCGCATCAAATGAGGTAGTTCTAATTTTTATATGAGTTGGTAGTGGTGAAATTGGTTATGTCAAATCCAAGTTTTACACCTCGAAAGCCTTTCGGATCATTGTCAAATACTTGAAAATTCATTAAAATTTAGTAGTTTTTCCGTTTTTGACAATTTTTAACACCAAGGGCTTACGTTACGGCCAAAGTCACGAAAGACAATTTTAAGTAGACTAAATTTCCAATCAAATGAGACTAATTTGGTTTTGGTAGGTCAAATAGTTTCTATGATACGGCTATTGAAAAGTTTGCGCAATTTCCAAAAAAAGGAAATATTACAGTTTTTTTTTAGTTTTTGACCATTTTTACCCCTAAAGAGTGGGCTTTTGCGAAAAGTTACTTTGTAGTAATTAAAGTCCACTAAATTATTAACAAAATGTGACCAATTTTGTCAACTTAGACCTGAGAGTTCCTGAGACACAGCTATTCAAAGTGGTTGAGGTAAGCAAGCAATTATGTACTATACTCCATTTATTTTAACATTTGAAACTGAACGGTGATATTTGCTCACGTTTTTAAATTAAACAATGAAACTACATAAAATTGTGTTAACTTCTATACTAAACATATAATAAATACCGCTATGATACGGCTATTGAACAAAGTGCGCAATTTCCAAATAAAGGAAATATTACAGTTTTTTTCAGTTTTTAACAATTTTTACCCTTAAAGAGTGGGCTTATGCAAAAGTAACTGTGTAGTTATTAAAGTCCACTAAATTATTAACAAAATGTGACCAATTTTGTCAACTTAGACCTGAGAGTTCCTGAGACACGGCTGTTCAAAGTGGTTAAGGTAAGTAAACAAGTATTTACTATACTCCATTTATTTTTAACATTTGAAACTTAAAGGTGAAATTGGCACACGTTTTTAAATGAAACAATGAAAGTATTTAAAATTTTGTTAACCTCTAAAGTAAAAATATAACAAATACCGCTAATAAATGTACATGTAGGTGTTTTTAGTCAATTTGTGTTCGAAATACCAAGAAACGCGTGTTACACTTTGACCGTTAATTCAAATCTTAAATTAAATGGAGTATAGAAGGGTTTGCAAAATGAAGTACACTCTGTTAGTGAAATAAGCAATATAAGTAATTATAATTATTTCACTAACAGGGCGTACTTCATTTTGTAAACCCTTATAGTACATAATTGTTTACGTATCTGAACTACTTTGAACAACTGTGTCTCAGGAACTATCAGGTGTAAGTTGACATAGTTGATCTCATTTTGTTGGGAATTTATTGGACTTTAATACCTGCACAGTAACTTTTCTCATAAGCACACTCTTTAGGGGTAAAAAAGGTCGAAAAGTAAAAAAAACTGTATTATTACATTTTTTGGAATTTTTGTAAACTTTTGAATAGCTGTATCATAGAAACTGTTTAAACTACCGAAATAAAATTAGTCTCATTTGATTGGAAATTTAGTCTTCTTAAAATAGTCTTTAGTGACTTTTGCCATAACGTAAGTCCTTGGTGGTAAAAATTTACAAAAACGGAAAAAACTACTAAATTTTAATGAATTTTCAAGTATTTGAAGATGATCCGGAAGGCTTTCGAGGTGGAAAACTTGGATTTGACATAACCAAATTCACCACTACCAACTCATATAAAAATTAGAACTACCTCATTTGATGCAAGGCAACACTTCTTTTTCGGTACGATTTCTATGTACTACTTGTATCGCAGAAACAGTTTTCCTATAAGTTAATATTTAATAAGTTGCCTAAGAGCATAGCATAGTTGAGTTGCCTAGGAGTAAATTCAGTTTTAAATTGTATCAGTGGCTTAAAGATTTGTTCAATTAAAGAATAATTAAAACAATAATTGTTATTCAATTTAGATTAGTAAATTATATTAAAAAACTAATTGTCTTTTACTTAAGTGAATTTATTTAATAAATATTCGCATGCCAATGTTTTGCACATAGACACATTTATAAAACCACTTGTTACAATGTCTAACTAAAGCAAAATGAATTATTTCATTTTATTTAGGGTGTCATCTATTGGGCATTCGCGCGTCGAGTACTGGGACATCTGCCTTGGATGTTAAAAAAAATCTGTACTATACAGGTTGTTGATGCTTTTATTTATAACATTTTCAAATTACATAGATAATTTATTAATCATCAAAGTTTAACCGTCGCATAATTTTTAGCGCTTAAAACGTCAAAGCCTCTCACAATTCAATATGACAACTGTCATTTAAATTGGTAAATCCCTTTCTTGGTCGACTATACTTAACGTATGAAAAATCTAAATAAAAACACCAAAATTTTGCGAAATTACCGAATTTATAATAAACCGCTTAATCTAATTAATGACACGTCCGAAGCCGATGCTAAAATATAATGATCATTTAATACACGTGGTGCCATCTTTTGACAAATGGCTGAACTATCTCGAAGGAGGCCAAGCAAGTCTGGATCACCTAGTGACTTAGAACTATATTGACCTAATAATTAACTGCGATACTCTAGAAACAACATAATGGTGGGAAACAGAACGTTCTGTAGTTATCAGACAGTTACTAGAGTCTCATCATCCTACAATAAGTTTCAAAGTCAGCCAATAACGGGTCGGTGGCGACTGTATGCTATCGGCGGGAGCGACTAGAAAGATATAACATTTGATTTGATTTGTATCTTGACATTTAAATTATATGTTCATATTCACATTTAAATTTTCATCATATTCATATTTTAATTTAATTTAATTTTATTTTATATTGACATTTAAATTTTATGTCAGACGGTTCTGACAGAATAGCAGCGCTGCAGGCGTCTAACGCCTCAGCATAATGCTGAGTCAGTGGCCGTTTCACTTTTGCGGGGACACACAAAATCGTGTATTTTTATTTTGATATTTCCTTTTTGTTTTGTTTGTGTTTGTTGTCTATTGTTTTTTTTTATGTATTGGTGTGTCTTTGTGAATGTGAATAAATGTCTTTCTTCTTCTTCTCCTTCTTCATATGTTTACTTATTCTGTTAATTTTATTAAATTGTATTTTACGTGTTGTCCTAGCAACAGAGCATGTGAAACCTAATAACATTTAAGACCTATTTTGTACACCATGTTTTTATGTAAAATAAAGTATTTTGATTGATTGATTGATTGGTTCAACTGTAAGAATAAGACAGTACGGAAGTAGAACCTAAAATCATATTTCCCTCTCGTTCGTTTGAGACAAATGTGAGTGAGAGAGTAATTATGATCTAGGGCTGTATTTAGGTAATTTTGTGCTGTTTACTTTTGGGTACAGTCACCAGCTTCAATATTTGACACAACAAGCGTGCATAAATATCTGATACGACTCTATTTCTAGGGCCGGAAGGACGTGTCAGATATTTTTGCACGCTCCGCTGTGGCAGATATTAATGCTGGTGACTGTACTAGCCACTCACTTTGCTTCGAATTTTGAGTTGAACTCCATTACTATGACAAATAAGAGCGTTGACAGGTAACTCTAGTTACCAAAAGCAAATGAGTGGCTAGGCAACGGATACACATACTTTAACAGATAAGATACATAACTACTTAAATATTAATGGCCACTTGCTGGAAACACATAAATCTCGAGTTAGCGTTAAGCTTAGTTTAGTAGTGTCAAAATGTATGGAACTGTCAAGCTTAAGCCAGGCTTAACAACTAAATCTAGATTTATTTTTACCTGCAAGTGGGTCTAAGACTCGATGGCAAAACTTGTATTGTTTATACAAATGTCTTCCCCATTGGGCCAATTGGTGTCAAGTGTCCCATAATATTTATTTGTTTGCTAGCTTTTGCGCTGTTATCTCGAAAACTGTGCATTTTTTCGGGACAAAAAGTAGCCTATGTCACTCTCTGGCCCAGAAACTATATCAATGCCAAAAATCACGTCGATCCGTCGCTCCGGCGTGAAAGACGAACAAACAAACACACACTTTCGTATTTATAATTTTAGTATATTATTAGTATGGAGTATGGATTAAAGTTTTATAGTCAAACGTTTGCTATTCGCGCATGGTCGTGCCCTAACCTTTAGCTGGTTTACTTCGTCAATGGCCTTGGATCAAAGGCACTAATGAACAAGCACTAATTGTGCTCTAGAGACACTGTTTGTGCATAACGTCATTGCTAAGTATAAAACAATTATTTTAAGAGAACTCTCTTCATTTCATTCTCCATACCGTAGTCCCGGTCTCATTTGAAAACTTCTAGGCAACAGGAGTAAAGTATTTTTTGTAAGTATGGACTAGACGTAATTATCTATGCCTGTGGTTTTTCAGATTTTCATATAAATGTGTAATATCAGAATTACAGTAGCTCAAAAGTCGACAAAAAAGAGATGTCAATTTTGCACGAGAATTACTGACTATTAAAGCATTTTTAGAAAAATCTAAAAAACCACAGCCATAGAAAATATAATGAAGGTCTTGATTGTAAAATATCATTGATTTCTGTGCTATACTTTTCGTATAATATGAGGACAACGAAACCCAAAATTCAAGCGCCCAAATCTTGAAAAGCCTACAGCTATCTCGATATATTTTAGTGGGAAGCGGAGAAGCGGGAGGGGATGTGTATGGGGGGGATGGCTGCGAGCGCTTAGGTCTCGATTGATAAAGACAACAATATTCCAAACGAATATCAAACGCAGCCGCGCGGCCGGCAGGGAAACTTCTCTCATCATCAGTTCATCATCTTCATCATTAGTTCCACTTCACCAAATTATGATTTTCAAGAGGAAATGCACGAGTTGCTGCTAAATATATCCAAATTACCATAGGTGTCCCTACAACATTTGAAGAGTTCCCTCGACTTCCTTAAGATCCGATCATCAGATCCTAATTTGGTTCTTATGGGACCTAATTTAAGGCATTCCTAGACGAACGCAAAAAATATAATTCAAATCGGTTCGTAAATGACGGAGTTCTGAGGTACCAAACATTAAAAAAAACATACAACCGAATACATAACCTCCTCCTTTTTTTGAAATCGGTTAAAATACAAGTCAAGATTGCTTACCTTTTTTCTAATGCTAAAAAAAACGAAGTTTCGTTGCTTCATCACCACTCCATTTTGATTAATTCATCAGTATTACAGTGTAACGTGGAACAGCCCAAGCGAATTTTAATATCACTGCTGGATTAATAAACTTAATGCCAATGCGAAGCGCGAGTTCATCAGACAACGAGCTAAGCGAGACGAACTGAGATACTGACGCCAAAACAATAGACTGGCTCAGACAGCAGCGACTTAATTATGAATAGTCTAAGATCCAATTTAAAGAGGATTCGCACCCATCTGTTTAAAGAGAAGTCTCTTCGTTCCATTCTCCATACAAACGTACTCGTATTCCCGGTCTCATTTGAAAACTAGGCAACAGAAGTAGATGAAATTTTGTAAGTATGGACCAGACGTAATTATCTATGCCTGTGGTTTTTCTGATTTTCATATAAATGTGTAATATCAGAATTACAGGAGCTCAAAAGTCGACAAAAAAAGATGTCAACTTTGCACGAGAATTACAGATTATTAAAGCATTTTTACAAAAATCTAAAAAACCACAGGCATAAAAAATATAATGAAGATCTTGATTGTAAAATATCATTGATTTCTTGCTATACTTTTCGTATTATATGAGGACAACGAAACCCAAAATTCAACCGCCCAAATCTTGAAAAGTTTACATTCAGCTATCTCGATATACATTAGCGGGAAGCGGAGTAGCGGGAGGGGATTGGCATGAGGGGACGGCTGGCTGACTGGAAGGCAAACGAGCATGTGGGTCTCCTGGTGGTAAGAGATCACCACCGCCCATAAACATGTGCAACACCAGGGGTGAAACTTTTTCGTTTGAGGCTGTTGACACCTGATTACCTTGGCCACAGAGAAAAATTTTACCTTACGCACTAGAGCATAAAAAAAATTCTGTCACCGAGATCTAGCGTGAACACGAACTTCATGAGCATAAGTGACATTTATTTTTAAGGCGTACCTAGTATTAAATTTCGGCCTATAGCTCTGCGCTATAGAAGATTCTCAAACACAGTACAAGGTCGTACATTTCTAACATATTTACTCAGCTTAACTCTTGGCATTGTGTGGACAGTTTTGCATGACAACGCCGCGCATGCGTGCCGCGGCCTTACAAACAAAGCCTCTGAAGATGAATGTAACTTATCCATATACAAAACTAGTGTTTACCCGCTGCTTCGCATGCGTAAACTATTCGACAGGGCTCGGAACCGGTTTAAAAATATAGCGGTGAATACCGGTTTATTTCGGTTTAACTCCGAACTTTCATAAAAACGCGAACGTTTTTAAGAACTTAACTATATCCAAAATAAAGCGGTTTATTCAACGAGTGACAGCTGGCCGACCGGCGGCGGGCGGCGACGTTTATTCTGCGCCGGAATAAACCGGTTTTTATTATTCTAAGGTTAATCTGACAAGAACTTTATGGAAATGTTCCCTTAAAAACCGGTTTAAAAATAACGGTTTCGCGAACGAAACTATAATGAAAAGGTTTTGCGCCAAGTGCATGATAACGGTCTGGAAATTTAACCGGTATCCTAGCTTTGCTATTCGATCTGGTAGTTACAATTGAAATTCCGGGTTATTACAAAATTCCTCCAGGAATTCCCAATATTTATTTGTGGTCTTCATTGAGGTTGTGCTAAGAACAATGTACCAAATTTCAGGAGTCTAAACCATGCGGTTGAAATTTCAAGATTTAATACCCAGTGGGAATATCAGTATAAAAGGTAGCCTATGTGTTATTCCAGACGTCCAGCTATTTACATACCAAATTTTAGGACTAAACCCAGCAGGTTGCTATTTCGAGATTTTATCCCTATCCTGTAGGAATAACGGAATAAGAAGTATTCTATTTAATCCAGCTTATAAACTAACTTTTCGCCAAATTTCATCCAAATCCGTTTATGTAGCCGTTTCAGCATGAAGAAGTAACAAACAATCTCACTCGCTCACATAAAAACTTTCACACTTAGATTATATACAACACTAGATGGACCGTCGGCGGCACGAAAACGTCCACCAAAAATATAAGCCAACTGTTGGCTTATAAGTGATTTTCCCCTCCTCAGTCTGCATTGTGACACCGTAGGTGACGTATGCGGAGCGCGCAATACAAAAGTGCCGAAATATGACCAAATGTGCTATAAAAGTGTGCCGCAATTATAAAGGCAGGCTTAAAAATCCTAATGACGTGACTTTCCATCGGTAAGTACTCCAGAATCCATAAAATTTCGTAAGAAAAGATTAAATTATTTAGGTTAGAATTGTGTGACATTTTTTATAGGTGATACCAGTTTCCAGTGCAAAATTCCCCACAATTCAGTCAAAATCGTACTGAAAAGTTTGTATTGGGCACAAAGTCGAAATATATCGATTTCACCTGAACCTGAACAGTTTTTCGCCATGTCTGTCTGTTTTAGTTTTATTAATTAATTTTTTATTTGATTACATTCGCCATTACTTTTACTAGCGTCTAATTTTCGTCGTGTCGTAATAATTTTCCCCCAAATTTTGGGGGATTTGACATTACGTGGTATCATTTAGCACGCACACAGTGACAACCGGATTGACGTAACTCGAGTGTAAAGACGAAGCTGTCACGTGGTCGCCACGCACACAAACAAGAAAAAGAGTGGACGTTTTCAATCGCATTGTTTGTTACTGAGGCTCGGTCTAGTGTTGTATATAGTCTAAGCTTTCACATTTATAATATTAGTAGGACTAGCTGTCGCCCGCGATCCCGTCCATGTATTTGTTTACGCCCGCGGCAACTATGTACATTATTTTGGTTCATTTGTAATATTGTGCGGGCATCATCGCGAACAAATTTATTTTTAACCCCCGACGCAAAAAGAGGGTTGTTTTAAGTTTGACCGCTATGTGTGTCTGTGTGTGGCACCGTAGCTCTTAAACGGGTGGACCGAATTGAATGCGGTTTTTTTGTTTAAAAGTATTTTTTTCTAGCGATGGTTCTTAGACATGCTTTATCAAAATCGGTTCAGCCGTTTTTGAGATATTGAACTCTGAAGTGACAAAGTCGGGGCTTTCCAACTTTTTGTTGGTTGTGTCACTCTCGAGCCCATAAACTATCTCTATACCAAAAATCACGTCGATCCATCGCTCCATTACGGCGTGAAAGACGGACAAACATACACATGTACACAAGCATACAAACACACACTTTCGCATTTACTTACAAAATTAGTATGGATATCAACTCAAAGTCATAATCATCATCATCATCACAGCCTATATACGTCCCACTGCTGGGCACAGGCCTCCTCTCCGAATGAGAGGGCTTGGGCCATATCAACTCAAAGTAGTAAAAAAAAAACTCAAAATAGTCCATTATTTTGATTTAGAACTTGCAGTAGGTAATGGATGCGATTCTACGCGCACGTCGGCTAAATTGTCTAAATCTAAATTTTCTAAATTTTAATTGTCATTTAGACGGCAGATTTAACAAGTGCTATTCCATTAAATTAGCGATGTCATTTGATTATGACAGGTGCTCATAGAATAGCAAAGTGATTTAGCGACGTCTAAATAAAATTAGGAATTTTAGCGGCCGCTGTAGAATCGGGTCCAATGGCTGTGGGTCAAAGAACGGACAAAGTAATACCTGGTATTATTTTGAGTTGACATACTTTACTCTTGATCTAAAAATGATGTTGATATACATCAATTAGTCGCTTCATATAATATGCGATATATATTCTTGTACTAAGTATTTCGCATAATAACACTAGAATGCGTCTTATCTAGCACAGAATGACAATAGCTAATAGTGTCTCATATTTTATTACAACTGATAGCAAAAGGCTCATGACATAATTTATTATATGAACTAGAGTTATATATAACTTCAAACAAAACTTCCTTTTCTCCTCCGGAAAACACTAATTTATGATTTTTGCATATAATCGGGCACACCTTATTTCGCATAGAATTAATTAAAATAATGACATGTGAATTCGCATAACATTGAGCTGTCATAATAATAAAAAAGCATACTTAATTAGCATAAAAATATGTATAATCGGAATATGAATTAATTTTTTTTTATTCATTTGGAAGGTAAACGAGCAAGTGGGTCTCCTGGTGGTATGATGACCACCGCCCATAAACATCTGCAACACCAGGGGTATTGCAGATGCGTTGCTAACCTAGAGGCTTAAGTTGGAATACCTCAAGTGCCAGTAATTTCACCGGCTTACATAACATAACAACAATATTAACATTAGCATTATTAATTATAACTTTAATTGGAATAAAATTAATTCGCAATATTTTATCAATTGTGCGATTAGATGGCTAATGGCGATAGATGGCTTAGATGTTCAAGGCAAAATAAAACTCGGTTAGGTTAGGTTAGGTTCGGAAGGTTAATATAATAACACTAGCTTTTGCCCGCGGCTCCGCCCGATAACTGAGAATTTTTCCGGGATAAAAAGTAGCCTTTGTCACTTTCGGGCTCATAGACTATCACGTCGATCCGTCGGTCCGTTACGGCGTGAAAGATGGACAAACACAGAAACATACAAACACACTTTCGCATTAATAATATTAGTATGGATTATGTTAAAACAATAATGATTTATTTCACAAAATACTTTTTCAGTTCTCATGCTCCTAAAGTTCGTGTTTATGCTGTATCTAGGCGACATAAAATGACTTTTTATTTTCTAGTGCATCAAGTAAAATTCGTCTAAGACCAATTTAAGACCAAGGTAATCTGTCAACAGCCATAAACAAAAAAGTTTTAAGATGTTTTTTAAATAATTTTCAATTTATATAAAACTAAAAATAAATCAAACCAATCATAATAAATCAGCAAAATTAAAAAAAAATAGAATTATTATAGTAAAAAATAAAAGTTACATAGAAAGTGAATTATTGTTTCCACTGTTCCTATTTCATTTCCTCGCGATCTAAGTGAAAAGCAGAGTGTAAAGCTCGAGCGTTAATCCCATTTTTCCCTCGACGTATCTATCCACCCTCGCCGTACCGGCTCGGGAGGCTATATGAACGTCTTGCCTATTTACATAATAATATTAGGTATTGTACTTCAAACTCCGAACTAGGCGAAGCCTGCAAAGCGGCTACGAAATTCCAAACTTGAAGTTCGTGTCGTGCGGTCCCTCTCGCTCTCGTATTAAATAGTATAAGTCCGAGAGTCCAGATTTAATGAGATTTACATTAGTGTTAAGTGTGTGTTTGTGTGTGTGTGTGTGTGTGTGTAAGTGTAAGAGATAGCCTTCGATATTAGATAATTTTTTGTAACTGCCCGGTAAAGTGGCGTGTGACGTCACGCGGTGCGATAATTTTCAGTACGGGTGACGTCCCCCCCGACCTTGGACGCGCTAAATCCTTGTAATTTATTGTTTAATTGTCAAAAAAAACACGTGTCCAGTTTTTCAAATAATACAAATGACGGTCTAAATAAATAGTAGATTATGCAACAAGAGCATAAAACGAGCCATTTTACCCGAGACGTTCGTATAGCCATCCGAGCCGGTACTTTGTTTTTCATTTATTATTATATTTTTTTTATTTTCATCTTAGCATGAACATGTTTGTACCTAATGCTTACTTACTTGTGCGAAATAAAGATTTCTTATTCTTATTCTTAGTTCTTATCTCAACTTTATACGTAATTTTATTTTGGCCAACCCACTATAATAAAGGTAGTGGACCCCAACAGTAATTCCTCAGCCCGAAATAACTTTACAGTGTGATAAAGTATCAATAAATAAAGAGTACCTATTGTATAAATATCCTAAGAATAATAATAATAGGATTTAAGTAAATACCTAAAGGCTTAAATCGTTAATATATTTTTACGGAAAAATGCTCCGTTCAAACTTTCTTCACCGGACATATTCATGTAACGTATTGCAACAATATATGAAATATAAAAAAAAATATCCCAGCAGAAATAGCAAATAAAAAAAAAAAAATTTTTTTTGCCTGTTTCGTACCGGAAAATTGCTCCGTCAATTTTTTTCACTGAAATGCCATTTTAGTGTCGTTTTATACCTACAAAATGAAAATCTAAAAAATTAAGACGTAACTATACTTTTCAGAAATTGCCTTTTTACTCGTTTGCATTTTTTTTTAATTTTCTTACTCACTACGCCAAATTACATTCTAAGATCATATAAGAAGACAAAAATGACAGAACAATTTTCCGATTAAAATGAGCGTCAAAAAAGGTATTCTCATAAAAAAAAAAATCTCATTTTTGACCAAAGTTTTAGATTTTTTTCTAGTATCACATATTGATACGAGTACGAATGAATTATTTGGTAGAATAACAGGTTACTAGGTTACTAGTTTTGGTAGAATAATAGGTTTTGGACTCGGTTCCATATATAAACAGATTTGTATTTTTACCTACTACTCTAACTTAGGGGTGTTTTTTTTTTTGATAATCATGTTTTAGTTTCGGCTCATACTATACAATAACCAAGCAAAATTTCATCGACTGAGGAATTAATGCTTGGGTCTCCATACAACAACTTCCTTCATTTCTTTCATCACTCGTGTATAACACAGAGGGTTAACACGCTGTAAATCACAGCTCATTACAGCCAACTCACCCGACCAGCACCGCGTTGCCTCGAGCGGTTAGTATTCTTCATATGGATTTGTACTCACTACATCAACTCCGTAGCGTCAACGGATCGCCTCACTCGCGAGGTTGCCATGCGCGGATGGTAAGTGGACCACTCGGTGACAGCCCTCTGCTCGCCGCCATACTGACTACTAGGAAATTCATGGACCACGCGAGGTCCGCTTGCTTTCCCTGTCAGACACAACACGTGGGCGTCCCCACTATTTCAACCGTTACCGGTAGGTTCTCTCCAATCAGACCTCAACCCGACTGAGTTTCTTGTCGTTTCTTCTCAGTCGGGACTAACGTCCTTCCGAAACGACGTAGCATTAAAAATCCAATTGTTTGCATATTCTCCCTTAGCGTCCAAAGTCCAAGGTCGGCACAATAGGAGCACCCTTTGGCATGCTAAGTTTCAACCCACTTGCTGAGCAGCCCATCTGGCAGCTTGCCCTCTCTCCGGTAAGCTGTAAAGGCCGTCTGAGGGCAACAGCAACATTCCACCCAAAAGAAAAAAAATAACCGATAGCTACTCCACTCTAGCCTGAAAATCAGGCTTAGGTATCGAATGTAGCATGTTGTGCCCAGGGCCTCTAATAGGTGAAAGACGGCCCTGTCCGCACGTGGACCACCTGTCGTCGAGTGGACGCCGAAAGCCGGGACGGTGCTGGTCGGGTACCGAGTAGCTCAGATGGGCTACTACCGAACTCGAAGTTCGTATCGTACCGTCCTTCTCGCTCTCGTATTAACTAGTATAAGTGTCAGAGGGACCGCACGAAAACTTCACTCGAATTATGCGGAGTGGGGACCTATATTTAGCGTCATGTATATCTTTATTTGTTCTTTGTTTGTTTCTATGTTTGTTTTATGGCGTTAAATAAATGTATTTTCTTTCTTTCTTTTTCTTTCTTTCACATCCACTTACCAAAAACAAAACTATCCAGAACGAGCACACGTTTAATTCAAACTTAACAGCCGTGTTTCTACTTTCAATGTTAATCACGTACTAAATTAAAAAAGTTATCGTATTTATCTATTTGACGATAACACCTGATAATCGCTATCTGTTCCTAGCAATTAAGTTAGTGCTCTAGCCACGAATATATCGATAAGCGTTTACCACACACGTACAGTATCTACAGCGTGTATTTTTAATATTACCTCAAACTGTAGCCAGACGAAGATTTAAATGATGTGAACCGATATCAAAACAAATTGTTAATATAAAATTAACTAACAGAGCGTAATTAATTTTTGATATATTTTCGAGTAGCAATGTAATGCGTACAAGAAGAGAGAAGCGTTCTGTGATAGCTGTCACGTCAACAAGTGCGACGTTTTGAATAAAAACAAAGTAGTATCGCGTAACGATACATTGCGCGCTAATTAATTTTGTACGGAAAATAATAAGTCAAAATTTTTTACTAAAACATAATAAAATGTGATTATTAGGGCCTTCACTAACTGCCCTTAAAGTTTGAGGTAAGTAGTATTAAAAATACACGCTGTATAATTTGTTATAACACCCCTCTTTTTGCGTCAGGGGTTAATAAAACCGAGCATGACCGTATACTAGCTGATGGCGTCACCAGGTTCACGCGTAATTTTAACTCAAAAACCTTAAAAGTTGTGTTAGTCATTAATTGATCTGCATTAACGTTTATGACCATAATGTTTGTACGCATAAGTAAAGAATGTCATTTTAATTTTGGGGCATGTCAACCTAAACAAACGCCACAATGTAAAAGTTGCATTCCTTTTTTGCCCCGGAGAAATCTGCTGGCAGATATCCCGTTTCCAGATGATGGCCGATGATGATGATGATGATGAAATAAACAATGATGAAAGAATGATGAAAGACGATGAAAGAATTTTTGAAATCGGCTCAGTAGTTTTTGAGTTTATTCGTAACAAACATCCAAAAATACAAAAAAAATGTATCTTTCGTCTTTATAATATTAGTATAGATAACTTAAATGTTGCATTTTTTCGTACTATCAGCATCTATCAGTTATAATGACATTAATAATGTCTTGAAATATTGCGCCATTTTAAATTATGCTTATTGAAATAGCCTTAGAAAATTAATCATTTACGATAAAGAACTTGTATAACTGCTATTATGTGATATTAATTATGACAATGGACAATTAAATACGGCCACAAATTTCGCTAGAGCCGATCTCATTTCCACGTCACGACCCTGACCTTTTTTTAATTCGACTGGATGGAAAACGAGCAAGTGGGTGTCCTGGTGGTAAGAGATCACCAGGCAGATGCGTTGCCAACCTAGAGGCCTGAGATGGGTTACCTCTAGCGCCAGTAATTTCATCGGCTGTCTTACTCTCCACGCCGAAAAACAACAGTGCAAGCACTGCTCTGCACGGCAGGATTAGCGAGCAAAATAGTGGTAGCAATCCGGGCGGACCTTGCACAAGGTCCTACCACCTGCTAAAATTGGTGCGACATTGGTGGGTCAATCAAACTGTGTTGTTATCCAGGAGACATCTGTGGTACACTTGCTTAGATTTTTTCTACAATTAATACTACTAGCATGCTTATGAGATGAGCCATGAAATACCTAGTTGCGTTGAAACTGTCTCAACTCCTAAATTTTAATGGATTTGTACCCCATAAAATCATACTTTAACACTTTAACTGTCCCTCGCTTTCCCAACTGTCATGGGTCGGTACGTCCGTGTTTTTTTTTTATTCGACTCGATGGCAAACTAGCAAGTGGGGCTTCCGATAGTAAGAGATCATCACCACCTATAGATACCTGCAACACCAGGGAGATTGCAGATACGTTGCCAACCTAGAGGTAGGCCAGGTAGATGGGCTATCTCGTGCCAGTAATTTCACCGGCTGCCTTACATGGTACACTTGCTTAGATTTTTTTGCAACGAATACTACTAGCATGCTTATGAGATGAGCCATGAATGCCTTGAAATGTCTCAACTCCTAAATTTTAATGGATTTGTACCCCATAAAATCATACTTTAACACTTTAACTGTCCCTCGCTTTCCCAACTGTCATGGGTCGGTACGTCCGTGTTTTTTTTTTATTCGACTCGATGGCAAACTAGCAAGTGGGTCTTCCGATAGTAAGAGATCATCACCACCTATAGATACCTGCAACACCAGGGAGATTGCAGATACGTTGCCAACCTAGAGGTAGGCCAGGTAGATGGGCTATCTCGTGCCAGTAATTTCACCGGCTGCCTTACATGGTACACTTGCTTAGATTTTTTTGCAACGAATACTACAAGCATGCTTATGAGATGAGCCATGAATGCCTTGAAATGTCTCAACTCCTAAATTTTTATGGATTTGTACCCCATAATATCATACTTTAGCACTTTAACCGTCCCTCGCTTTCCCAACTGTCATACCCTCGGTACGTCCGTGAATTACAGGTAATGCACAAATGTATAGAACCATCCATTTCTGACGTCACGTAGACGTGGCAGAGCTAGCTTGGGCACAGGCCTCCTCTCAGAATGAGAGAGCTTGGGCCATAATTCCCACGCGGGCCCAGTGTGGATTGGAAACTTCACACTCACCATTGAATCCCTTCGCAGGTTTGTGCAGGTTTCCTCATGATGTTTTCCTTCACCGTATAATAGTTATGATGCTTCTTTTGACAGCATGAATCATTTTTATCGTATCTATTTGTGCGACATATTTCGCATTTTGCTGTGTTATAAGTAAACCGGATGAACGGTTGATAACAATGTTGTCAAAAACACAATTCCACGAACAAGCGATACTATAATGGTCATCCTAGTCTACATACGTCCCACTGTTGGGCACAGGCCTCTTCTCAGAATAAGAGGACTTGGGCAGTAGTTCCCACGCCAATGAGGGCTATCGCGTATGAATTTTCCGCTAGAGGCGCTAGTGTAGCGTGAGGTCAATGAAATATCAAATCTCATAGTTTTTGGGTGAGCTACGCGGGTTTATTTATAGTTACTTTAGAATAATTTTGTGAATATTTTGCATTACCTGAAATTAATTATGGCAATTATGCGATAAGGGGCAATGAACGTTTGAGACAGTTTTGTCTTTCGAAAACTTTTGTCCTTCCTTTTTTCCGTACAAAACGGGATTACGCAATACTGTGGTTGGTCGATATTTTTATGGTACTGTTTTAAGATGTATTAAATATGATTTTAACCAAAACTTTGTTTTCACGCCCGTTATAACAGACTTTTAAAAACCTCACGCAACAGTGGCGCCATCTAGTGAGATAAAAAACGATAGCCCTCATTGCTTCGCAGGTTTGTACAAGTTTCCTCACGATTGCCTTCACCGTAAAGCTCGCGGTAAATTTCAAATGTAATTCCGCACATTAATTTCAAAAACTCAGAGGTGCGAGCCGGGGTTTGAACCCACGATCCTTTGCTTAAGAGACCACTAGGATTTTTTCAACTATAACGGTGCCCTAGGAGAATTAAATGATAATAGATTAGATATAGATTTTTAGGTTTAGAGTAAGTTAGTTTTAGTTCTTTTTTTTATTCATTTCTCTTAATCATTGTATTGTATTGTTTGTTTGTTTATAATAAAGATTTTGCTTTAGACATAATGATAATGCAAAATTAATAAACCACTCAAAAAAGTAAAATAACCAAACCAACGAAAAGTTGGAAAACCCCGACTTTGTCACTTCAAAGTTCAATATCTTCGGCTAAACCGATTTTGATGAAACATGTCTAAGAGCCATTGCAAGAAAATTTGCTATATTATATTCTTCGACAGTTTTAAACACAAAAAATCACAAAATATCACAAACAACAAGAAACCGTGACAAAAAATCGTGTATATTTTTGTGATTGCTGTTTATTGTTTTAAGGTTTTTGTGAATTAGCATATTAACATCACATAATGTCGATGAGGATAATATTTATATGTTCGAATAGTTGCTACGCAGAAATATTTTCATAATATTACTTTGCATAAGGATAAAGCAATTAATTGGTAGCAGTAAGATTTTGACGATTCGCCGGCCGTTGTCGCAGCACGCTCGCTTCGCTCGCTCGGCTCGCGCGCTGTTGTGGTCGTAGTTCTAACCTAATCCAACCTACTATGTAGCTGCTGTTCTGTTCTGGCGCTTTGCCTGCTGCTGTTACAGCACACTTACTTTGCTGGCCTTACTTTAATCTTATACCACTCTTATGGTAGCTGTTGTTTCTTTAACTATGTCATTACGCCATGTTAGGAAGCGCTGTTTAAAATTCCGTCAAAATAAAATAGTCCAAACTAGTATTTTGCTATGCGATTATGCCATATAAAAATCGGCGGTACTAATGTTCGGCTATTTAATTTTCTGCAGAAATATATTCGGCGATAAGAGTGTTCTGCTAAGTATATAATATTCTGAGAAATGACTATTATTCGAACTGATAATTATGCAAAGTTACGATTATGCATAATTATCATTCGGCTAAAAATAATTATGAGATACCTGTTATGCGAAGTGTAAGGTCGGAGAATCAATATTATGCAAGATAATCTCTAGTATAAACAGCTGAGGCGAGGAAAATGAAGCGTTTCTATTTATTCATAAAAAGCATATCCTTGCAACACCTCGTACGTCTCTAGTGGAAACGGAGCCTAAGGCCATATCTTCGGATCCCTTTGTGACGTAATTTTTTTATGAGACGGCGCTACGTGACCTTGCATTGCATAACAAACTGGTTAATATCTTCTATTTCATATGTGCCAGCTGTACAAGGCCGCAAGGCCGCCATGTTATTTTAGCGTCGATTCGCGAACAAACGAAACGCAAATAAATAAACAGCGTTAAAAACTAAATTTTAAGAGTTCCGTAGCCAAAATGGGAAAAACGGAACCCTTATAGTTTCGCCTTGACTGTCTGTGCGTCCGTCCGCGGCTTTGCTCAGGGACTAGAAATAAACTATGCCGATTAAATAGTACAGTAAAAAACTCAAGAAAAAAGTTTATTTTGGGTACCTCCCATAGATGTAACGTGGGGCTGATTTTTTTTTCTCATCCAACCTTGTAGTGTGGGGTATCGTTGAATAGGTATTTTAAAACCATTAGGGGGTTGATAAAACGATTATTCGATTTAGTGATTGGTTTTCCAAGATATTCAACTTTAAGAGCAAATTATCATTAAAATAGAGCGTCCCCCTTCTGTCTAAAATCTAAACGGGTGGGTAAAATAAGTTGAAAAAATTCAAGATGGTAGTAAGTATATCAAACTTACAAGGAAAACTATAATGGTTGAGTTTTCTTGAGAATTATTAGTAGTTTAAGACTAAATAGCAGCCTAAGGTATAAAACATAACTAAACTTGGAATATTCCGTACAAAATATGAAATCCTTAGAAAAATATTACTTATTTTTTTTGCAATGGCTACGGAACCCTATTGAGGGCGTGTCTGACACGCTCTTGGCCAGTTTTTAATATTAGGTTTTTGCTGACTGTACTTTTTGTTTCCCGCTGTCACCTAACTCGCATTATGTGTATTAAATCTGAAGTCCATCCGATCACTGCACGTGGGTGAAAATTAACTTAAAAATTTGACCTATCAACAGGGTCATCCTATAAGGCTAAGGTTGTTGGGTCAAAGTATAGTAGGGTTGCCAACTATACTGTTAAAAACAGTGTTATACTGTTTTTCACATTATACTTTTTACTGTTGAACAAAAATAAAGAATACTCGTACAATATACTGTTTTCAGCATCAAAATGCCTGGCACTAAGCACACGCTAAGTCAGTGCAGCTTACTTAGTTAATCATACGAGGGCCACACTGAAAGTTTTTAGAATTGGCCACTTGTAAAAAATATAATACAAAAGTAAGTTTAAATTTTGAAAATGGAACTCTTTGGCAATATTATTGAGTATGTATTTCATTCGTTTGACATTTGTTTTACGATTTGGCGGCCAATTGAAAATTGTCTGTGTCACGTCAACATGAATTTAACGCGAGAAAATTTTCGTGCAATGATTTTTTATGACTTTCGATGTCATTTAAGTCAACAAGAAAGCTATGATAGACTTCGATTGGCTTTTCATGATGAAGCCCCATCTCGTGCGACTATTTACAACTGGTTTAATGAGTTTAAACATGGTCGCACTAATCTCACCGACGATCTGCGTGAGGGACGGCCTTCTACGGCGACGACTGAAAATAACATCAGTGTTGTGCGGCGTATGATAGAGACTGACAAAAGAGTGACGTATCAGCAGATTCGGACAAGCTTAGGCATTGGTATGAGTCAAGTGCATAAAATCCTCCATGAACATTTAGCGGTCAGGAAGCTTTGTGCGAGGTGGATACCTCATAATTTGACCGAGGCCCAAAAACTCCGTCGGGTTGATTGGTGCCGTGAAATGATTAAAAGATTTAACGGAGGCGACTCAAATGCTGTTTTCGATATACTTACGGGTGACGAAAGCTGGGTTTACTGTTATGGTCCAGAAACCAAGAGACAGTCTGCTCAATGGGTGTTTCCTTTCGAGGAGTTGCCAACTAAAGTGAAGAGAGGTCGAAGCGTGGGAAAAAAGATGGTGGCCTCGTTCTTCGGAAAGACAGGTCACTATGCGACAATTGTTTTAGAGGATCAAAAAACAGTTACTGCAGAGTGGTACACTAACAATTGTTTGCCACTTGTATTGGAAAAAGTTCGGGAGAAACGACCTCGAAGTAGGATCCTTCTTCACCACGACAACGCCTCGTCGCACACCGCCAGGCGAACGATCGACTATTTAGTGACGTCAGACGTGGAATTACTGGGTCACCCGCCGTATAGCCCCGACCTCGCACCTTGCGATTTTTATTTATTCCCGAAAATAAAAGAAAAACTTCGGGGAAAACTTTTTATGAACACCGAGGAAGCAGTGGGTGCGTTTGAAAAGGCCGTCGAAGAGACCCCTAAGGACGAGTGGGCTAAGTGCTTTTCTCAGTGGTTCCATCGGATGCAGCGGTGTATTGATGTGAATGGACACTATTTTGAAAAGGTATAATAAAACTAAAAACTTGCTAGTTTGCTCAGTTTTTGATTTTCTAAAAACTTTCAGTTTGACCCTCGTAGAAGTGTTTCAGGACGAATCTGTCAATGTAAATATACAAAAAAAGTGCTCCTTATTTATTTCATTTTAGTTTGATTGTCGTTAAATTAATTAGTTGTGGGAAAAAGATTAAAAATTTGTCTTTAAAACAATAAAACACTGTTTTGTCCTAAAATACTATCCGTATTTTAATACTGTTTATTTTCTTTCTCAGGCCTAAATATACTCTATTTATTGTAAAAAAAAGTTGGCATCCCTAAAGTACAGGTAGAAGAGTTCAGTTTACCTTTTGCGGTACGAAATTTATTTCTGTTGACAGATGAACCTTTGGTTAGGGAAACCCGGAAAAGTCCGAATGGAAATCAAAGGATTATTTTTATCTTCAAATAATCATTTGACAATATTGACAATTACCAAATGAAAGCAACGCTCACGCAGCTGACACGTCATAAAGTTCTGATTCCGTGTCCATACGTCACTGGATGGATCATATCTGGTTCGAAGGACCAGCCTGAAGAGCAGACTATTTGGAGAGCACTGACCGATATAATTTATTATTGCCTTTATTTATTTAGATTCTTAGTTTAGATTTTTACAATAAGTACAAACAAAATTAAAAATATTGTAAAAACCTAACCTAGTTTGCTGCCGGTGTTGAAACTTGAAGTTCGTATCGTATCGTCCCTCTCGCTCTCGTATTAAATAGTATAAGTGTCAGAGGGACCGGACGACACGAACTTCTAGTTTCTAGTTTCGTAGTAGCCCTGCTGAGCCCAAGGCTACATACAGGTGGTCAGGGCCGCAGTGAGGAACCTCCGGACGATGCGTGCCGTGTCCAGAAGTACCACCTTATTTATTTATTACTAGCTTATGCCCACGACTTCGTGTGTGTGGATCTAGGTTATCGCGCGGTGGCGACCTCTACCGGGATAAAAAGTGTCCTATATTGATCCTTGGGGTTCATACTACCTTTATTGATTAAAATTGAAAAAATACCTATATTTCTTCAAAATTTGATCAGTGGTTTCGACGTGAAAGCGTAACAGACAGACAGACAGACAAAGTTACTTTCGCATTTATAATATTAGTAGGGATTATTATTTGTTTTGACATGGTTACAGAAAGCCGAGCAATACAGCGATAAACAGTGTTGCCACTCTCCAAGTCGAATTTGATTTGTTTGTCGTTGGTGTTGCCAGTGTCCAAACGAAGCCCTTTTACTTTCATTCACGTGTTGGTCTGTCACAAAGTCCAATGAAAGCTATATAAAAAAAAATCATTGTATGTTTGATCCAATAAATATTAAGTATTGTGTGCTTCCTATGCGTAAATAAATCTGACCTAACTCAATTAATAGGGAGAATTATTTCTAGCCATATTTGAGTAGATAAAAAACCGTGTTTTTGTGTTTAATAAATAGAGAAAGACAAAGGAACGAGGAGCCACAAAATCAGAATTTTTACGTGATTATGTTACGTTTTTTTTTTACTTTCCGTTGAGGAATTCGAAAATTGGTGATTGGTGAAGTACTTAATGTTATTTGTTGGTATATTTTACAAAAAAAATATTAATATATATTTTTTTTCTTTGAAATTTCCTGTGATCCTGAAATCCAACTATATATTGCAATGCAACCAAATTTAACCTGACCCAGTGTCCGATTTGCAACCGGAATACATACTATCTTCATTCGTTCGTCGTGTTCGTGATATTGCGTTGTTGTAAATAAATGTATTTTTTCTCTCTTTCTTCCTCAAATTTCGTCCGAATCCATCCAACTGTTCTAAAGTGAAAAATAATGCACACAAAGTAGCCAGTTATTTATATTATAATATTAATAGGAACTGGGATAAGTATTTGACGACTCAAAAATCGGGCTATTTTTGTGATAAAGGAATTATTGGGCTTATTGTGAAATGGCGTCATTTCATTAATTGACTAAGGGATATCCGCCATATCGTTCCAAACTGTCCGTTTAACGATTTCCCTAGCGACGTTTAGGCAGATCATGAAACGCCGCCATTTCATGATTTGGCCAGTTTAGGCAGAAAGTGAAATTCCTACATCACTCCTGGCACTGCACCGGCCGCTGCTTGTGTTTTTTTTTATTCGACTGGAAGGCAAACGAGCAAGTGGGTCTCCTGGTGGTAAGAGATCACTTCCCATTCATACTAATACTACTCAAATTTTTATTTTTTTCGGCATCTCACGATGTGCCCGGTATAGAGCTAGGAATATCGATGAATGCGTTGCTCTACTAATTGATCTGCCGTATTATTTCTCAGGCATATGCCTGGCCAACTTTTAGGCATATCATAAAATGGCGCCATTTCACGAAATGCCTAGGAATTTCGTGAACTGGCGGATTTTACATATACATAACTAGCTATGTTTAAATCAAAACACGTGCGAATTAGTAAGATAAGAAAGCAACATTGGTTTTAGACGGAAGTAGATGTTATACCTACACAAAAAACATTTTTCCTATTCGCTTTATTGTATTAGTTCGTTATCAATTTTTGTACACACATAATTACGTTACCAAATTATCCAGTTGTCCAATATTTAGAATTACTAATAACTAACATAAATAAAAGCTACAACAAAAATAACATAACTATCGATAAACAAAAACACGCTACAGCTCACGCCAGCGTAATTTTATAAATAAGGCATTCTATTTTAAATCTAATTTTGGGCGCACATAAATTACGTACAAACCTGAGTCCACCAAACATTTACATGTTCACTCCACTGTTATATTAAAAAATGGTTGCACTAGTATTTTATTTTGGGGTTGTTACATCACATTTGGTATTGTAAACATCGGATGGTGACGGTGATTTTGTTCTATCGCCGTAGACATGCCTCTGCAATGCGTATTTCGGATACACTGACTGGCGCTTTGGCGCAAGTGTTGCCAGCTTCGCGAACAAAATAACGCAAACAACCGGCGAACTGGCATTACAAAAGCCATCTTAAAATCTAGGGTGAATACCTAGGCATTTATTAGGCGAGCGTGCTCCATTTCAGGCCTTATCTCTTATTTTCGCTTGCCATCAGGCGTGATTGTGGTCAAATGAAAGCCTATTTTTGTATAAATAAAACAAAACGAAGTTCGAAAATCTTCTTCTTCTTATTCTCTTTTAAAATATGGCTTTCTGTCCTAATTAATAGGACAATTTCGCCGGTGTCAAAGTACTCTCTTTGAGAGGAACGTTGTACGGTGATTGTAGTTTTTGCAACTTGATTGTAAAATTCCAGAAACCACGTGGAAACAACTTGCGCATTAAAAAAATGTCAGACACCAGAGCAATATAGAATTTTGTGATCACTGTTCACTGTTAAGGTTAATCGCCGCACAAAACACTATCAAAATTATACTTCAGCTAGCCAAAGAATCAGAAATAGCAAAATTAGATATTGTCTACATCCGCCATGTTCGAATGCTACAAATAGAATCCCCGTTCGAAACTCAAATTTCGTATAAAGCCGTCAGTTCACCATCGTAAGCCCTAAGGTCGTCAAAATCGAATCCTAAGTCGAAGTAAAGGTAGTGAAAATGAGTCACGATGATATTAGTAGCAGGTGTCAAATTAGGATGGCGCCTTTTGACAGGCGCGGAAGTGGTGTAGACAATCTCGCTCTACCATAAAGGGCTAGAGTCAGCGCTGCAGAGCCTAAACTACGAAGAGCAAAATTCGTATCTTGCCGTCCCTCTTATGCCTATATTATTTAATAAGAGAGTGAAAGGGACGGTACGACATGAACTTCGATTTTCTAAGTTCGTAGTAGACCCTGAGAGAGTTTTAGGGCCGACAACGCACTGACATCGCTTAAAGCGATGTGGGTGTCTATGGACAGTGGTGATCACTTAACATCAGGTGACCCACTAGTTCGTTTGTCTGGCCTCTCTAACATAAAAAAAGACCCTCACTCCTCAGTTTCATCATCATCATCATCTCAGGCTATATACGTCCCACTGCTGCGCACAGGCCTCCTCTCGGAATGAGAGGGCTTGAGCCATAGTTCCCACGCGGGCCCAGTGCGGATTGGGAACTTCACACGCACCATTGAATTGCTTCGCAGGTTTGTGCAGGTTTCCTCACGATGTTTTCCTTCACCGCAAAGCTCGTGGTAAATTGCGCACATGAGTTTCGAAAAACCACTAGGCCACCACGGCTTCTCAGTTTACTCAAAGGTTACTTCAAAAAATGATGGGAGTGACGGTTTGATGTAAACTTCTAATTTTATATTTTCTAGTTGGTATTTGTTCGGTGTTTCTTTTCGATTTAGGAAGAGAGGTGTTTCTGTAGACAGATCTACGAAAAATTCTCCGTTCGTGCCATCGTACCTCACAAACGGAGAATTGTTCGTAGATCTTTTTCCTATGTAAATATGCTATTTTTTGTTAGATTCGAAACAATTTTTAACTATTTTTACTGCATTTCGACCGCTAACATTTTGTTAATTGCTATACTTCCTAACGACACATTTGTATCAGTGGCCAAGTATATATTTAGAATGCTTATATATATTTAGTGAAATACAGTATTTAAGGTAAAATCCTTTTACTGGCAACACTGCATCTGTCATTACATGGTATGGCTGTTTTACCGACGGACTCACGTCGGTTAAACAGTGACGTCACCCAAAAAGAAAAAACTTCTCGGACATCACAGAACTAAAACGTATTATATTCTTTGTAACAGAACATTTAAAATTAAACCTTAAGTTTATAGTCCGAGATTTGACAATTACTAATGTAAGATTACAATGCGACCGGCACAGCAGCGCCTTTGTAACACAGCTTCTCGCTTCAAGAGATTGTGCTAGTGCTGCCATCTTACAATTCTGTGTTGAACTATTACGCTTGTTGCCTATTCGTCTTGTTACCCGCTACCTCCGCCAGAGTAGTGTACCATGTTAACCACTAGATGGCGCTGTTTTCAAGTCAGTTGAAGCGCTTTCGTGTGTTTAGAGTGGGATGTTGGAGAGGATGAAAATAACCCAATAAAACAAAGATGGCGTTAACAATCGGAATAAGGCACTGCATTTGACGATCTTAGAATTCGTAGTAGCGTAGTAGAAATCAAGTAGTATTCTACTTAGCTTAGAAAAATAAATGAAACTAGAGTATACACGCGGCTATGCACGCTTAAACTATTCAATCTGGTATATACAAAATTTCCGGGATTTCACATAATTCCCCTGGGAATTCCAAAATTTAGATCGCGGTCATCATTAATAATAATAATAAAGCCTTTTATTTTTCCAAACACAATAGTTTCAATAGATTATTTTTTTACCTTTTTAGTATTGTTAGTAATTCCTTAGATTAATTTATTTTTGTTAGTATTAGTTTCCGCAGATTTGGACCCCTCTATGGGTGTAGGCCTCCTCCAGCTTTTTCCAAGACTCCCTATCCTCTGCTTTTTTCAACCAGTCTTTTTCGGCTGTCTCCACTATATCATCTATCCATCTTTTATAGGGTCTACCGACTCTTCTTTTTCCAGTGGGACCCTTCCATTTAGTTGTGAGTATTGTTCACCTTTTGTCCTTGTATCGAGCCAAGTGTCCTGCCCACTGCCATTTTAGTTTTAGAGTTTGAGTGAGGTCTTCATTGGGCTGTGTCAATTACAACTGTCCAAAATTTCATGATTCTAAACCCAGCTGATGAAATTTTTAGATTTTATCGGTATAAAAAGTAGCCTATCTGTTATTCCGGAATTTCAGGATGTCCAGCTACCTACCCAATACAACATATCCAATTTCATGATTGTAATCCCAGCGGTTATTAATTCGAGATTTTATCCCTATTCCGTTCCTAGGAGTATCCGGGTAAAAAGTAGCCTATGTTTCAATCCAGGTCATAAACAACTTTTTGCCAAATTTCATCGAAATCTGTTCAGCCGTTTCAGCGTGAAGAAGTAACAAACATACTCACTCACTCACTAAACCTTCACATTTATAATATTAGTATAGTAGGATTAAGGTATTTCAAAATAAATGCAATTTACTTAAAATAAAAGGGTTGCTGGGATATGCGGAGATTTTAAGTTATTCAATTAAAATCTTGTAGTTACGTTGACTCATGCAGTATTTTCAACAGCCTAAGACTAAGTTATATGTAGAGACCGACCGAAATTTCGGTTTCGGTTTTGGCCGAGTTTCGGCCAAAATTCAAATTTCGGCGGCAGTTTCGGTTTCGGCCAAAATTGGCCGAAACTTTTGTCGAAACCGAAACTAACTTCGTGTTCGGGAATTGTCGTGCGCCGTTCGGATAGCTCTGTAGCAACACAACTTCAGTCAGTGAGTTACCGCCCGACGCAAGCATTTTTTAGAAGTTATGTTTTGATGGAACTGATTACATGTAAGTTTTGTTTCGTTCCTGTACTTGAATGATTTATATCGTTAAATATTGAGTCAGTAACTTTGTTTTGTTGTTATAAACAAATCAAGTGTGAGTTTCGGTTTCGGCCGAAACTGAAGCCAAGGCCGAATATTCGGTTTCGGTTTCGGCCGGAAATCCAGTTCAAAAAAATCAGAAAAAAAAAAAAAATATTTATTCAGTATCAACTAATGTTACAAAAGTATTCATGTCCGGCCCCTCCTGGTAAGTATGACAATACTTGTGTTAGGAGGTTCCGCTCCTCCCTTCCGGAGTTGTTTTACAATTTAGCAGATACAGTATTATAACAGTACAAATTTTATACTAATACACTATACAGTAACAATTATATTAATTAATTAGGTAATAAGTTGTGGGTGTGTGTGTGTGTGTGTGTTTATGAAGGTTGTGATGTGACGGTTTTTCCTAAGTATATACACTTATATACGAATATATATATTGGACAGCAAAAACCCAAGAATTAGTCTTACTAGAAGCTTTTTAAAATAAAAGCTTTCGGTCGGACTCTAGTTATATGGAATACCTTCTATAGAATCAACGGTGACCGAGCCTTTGATCATGGTAGAGCTCGCTCTACATCATTTCCGGGCGTCAAAAGCGGCAGCCTAATTTTATTTTGCACTGGAAAGTGGAAAATTGTCCGTCCCATCTAGTGCCTAGACCAGAACCACCGCTATAGCTGGATCTACATACCGAGTGTGGCCTGTAATACGGGCAAAAAATGAAAACGTAGATCGTCCTCGTCAAACTGAACAACATTAATTTAGCGACTATTAAAAATAATGGAGGCTTTGTATTTTCCTTTTTTCATACAAATCAGTCATCCTAGAACACAACTGACGTCGCCTGTCATGCTACAAACATCAAGCATTTTGCTTTACATTGCTTCTTCAAATTAACTTAAAAGTGTAATAAAAATTAAAAGACGAATTATTTTTAAAAGTCGCTGAATTAAAGTTTTTCAATTTGACGAGTATGATCTATGTTTTAATTATTTCCTCATACAAGTATTTCAGGCCACACCCGGTATATCGACTGGTCGAAAATTATGCTTAAAATCTTCCGGGTAATATTCTTTGCGTAACAACGTTTCGCCAAATGATTGAAACGTCTATAATTGTTTGGTCGAAATTGTTTCTCATAGTATTTTTCGTCGAATTTTTTTTTAATATAACATTTGTATGTTATAACATTGTTTTGTCAAAGTCAAAGTCAAAGTATTTTATTTGTTAAACATTAGGTATAACTGTACAGAGTGGTAAAATAAAATATTGTAGTCTCACCATGTTTTGCCAATTGGCGTACAAAAATAATTTAAAATAAGAGAGAGATAAAAAGAACATAATAAGAATTAATAAGAAAACTTTACAAGAAAAAATAATTATTAAATTGAAATTAGAATAATTGTATCATGAGGCTATGTCTCTCGAATGTATTATAGGTATAAAATTGTTATTTCGAATATTGTTACAACTAATTTTATGATCATGAAACTACCGTGAGTCTCACTCATATTAAATGACATTGTAACGGATATCTCACGTCTTAAATCGAGTTTAGCTCGACATGTTTCGGGCTATTTCGAAACCCTTCTAAGGAGCACGCGACTCGGCGGCTGCCGCAACACGCGCGTTAAGACGTGAGTTATCCGTTACAATATCATTTAATATGAACTAATTTCATGCCTGAAAACCAGGCGGAGCTCCTATTCCGCCTAGTTAAGGCGCTTCGAGCTTTGTTTGACACATCACTAATCTAGTCTAACCTATAGTCTTGCATTGCTCAAGACTAAGATTCTTTTTTTTTGGTATCTTTTTGTATTTTTTATTTTAAGTAATTCCAAATTTTTACTTTTACGGTCATCCCGTGAAACCTAAATTGAAAATACAAACTGAAATATAGATGCACAGAAAAACCAGAAAAATAAGACCAACACTGGACCTGACCTGGGTTCGATTCCCAGTGTTGGTCTAATTTTTCTGGGTTTTTTCTGTGCATCTACAGCGTGTATGTTTAATACTACCTTAAACTTTAAGGGCAGTTAGTGAAGGCTCTAATAATCACATTTTATTATGTTTTAGTAAAAAAAATTGACTTATTATTTTCCTTACAAAATTAATTAGCACCCAATGGATCATTACGCGATACTACTTTGTTTTTATTCAAAACGTCGCACTTGTTGACGTGACAGCTGTCACAGAACGCTAACGAGAACGAGAGAGATCTCGTATCAAATTATTGTTCGCATTACATTGCTGCTCGAAAATATTTCAAAAAATACTTACGCTCTGTTAGTTAATTCTAAATTAACAATTTGTTTTGATATCGGTTCACAGCATTTAAATCTTCGTCTGGTTACAGTTTGAAGTAGTATTAAAAATACACGCTGTATATTTCAGTTTGTAGTTTCAATTTTTGCTCAAGACTGCCGTGCTCCACGTGCTTAACATCATTATGTTATCTGCGGCAATTCTACGTTTTTTTTTTACATTCGTAAAACAAACCTAACCTAACATACAGTGTACTATAAAACCAAACCATTGGACCATCCGAACTTTTTGTTTTGAAAAACCATTTTTTTAATGTCCGCCATTCATCGAGAACACTGAAGCAAACAAAGAACAAACATGGCTCCGGCAAAGCTATCTGAATCTTGATACGAGATACCAACACAATGGTGGATATTCTGTTTTTTAATAATTTTCACCTTGACTCGTAGAAGGAACTGCAGTGCCCAGGGTTCCGTAGCTGTTAAGAAGGGTTCGATCTTAACAAATAATAGTATGACGAATGACATGGCTAAGAACCAAGTAATTGACATTTATACAAGCCTTTATTTGACTTGTCCTGTTTGTTTTTGGGTCTATTATATAAGTTAATTTCGACCCAATTCCGGTAGTCGAATTGACTTCAAATTTGATAGATACTCACTTATTATATGGGTTGGACAAAAAAGCTAGTGGGCGAAAATTCAGTGTATTTGCAGCGTTTTTTTTTTTAGGTGTCTTCGTAGGCGTTATTAAAACCGGTGATGCCCAGTGTTGTTTTTTTTTATGAAAATTCAAAACAAGACCGATACTGAATTTAGCGTGATTAAAATATATACAACGTTGCCTCTCAAAGAGAATACTTAGACACTGGCGAAATTGTCCTATTAATTAGAACAGAAAAGTCATATTTTAAAAGAGAAGTAGATACTAACGCCATCTAGCGATATTTCAAGAAACGATGTTACCGCGAACGCGTTCTAAATGTTTTAGCGTACGGAACCCTGGATTTAAAACCGTCTCGCGCTTGGCCGCTTCTCGGCAGACGGCGATCACTGATCGACAGACATGGGAACTTGAGTTTTTGTATATTTAATGCTTTATTGTTTTACTTTAACTACACTAATTTGCTGAAAAAACATAGCATCAGTTTAAGATGCAAAAAGAAGCTATTTGTAGACATAATGAAATTACAGTTGCGTTCATAATCTAGTGAGCTAAAATTTGATCAAAAATATCTGAACACGCTTCTACGCCGTTAACAATAGAGTCGTAGTCAGATATTTTACATAAAATTTTTTGCCCAGAAATTCATGAACTCAGAAAAAAAAAATCTAAAAAAATCTTAAAAAAAAAAAAAAAGAAAATCTTTATTCAGGTTAACATAAATATTTTTAAACAGGGCCGGAATTTCCTAGTAAGTGAATATACACCTGTGTCAGGAAATCCCGTTCTTACACAACAGCAATAAGTTTTCAGTATTACCCAAAGTAGACGTAAATAACATGCATTGATTAGTTACATTTAATGTAGGCGGGCGTTTTCAAAAAAACTTGTTGAAATGACTTTTTTTTTTAGATGTGGATGAAATTAGGTATTCCTGCTCAGAATCAGGAGCACTTTCGATTATAATAGGAGAAAAAAGTGTCTCAATATTTTTTATTCCATTACGTTACCGTTTTCATACGCGTGTCTGTGGCGGTAGTGTAATAGGAATACCAAATTTCACCCACATCTAAAAAAAGTCATTTCAACAACTTTTTTTGAAAACGCCCAGGACAGATTTTTTTATTCTTTTATTCGACTGGATGACAAACGAGCAAGTGGGTCTCCTGATGGTAAGAGATTACCACCGCTCATAGACACCTGCAACACCAGGAGGATTGCAGATGCGTTGCACACCTAGAGGCCTAAGATTTGATACCTCAAGCACCAGTAATTTCACCGGCTGTCTTACTCTCCACGCCGAAACACAACAGTGCAAGCAGCTGCTTCACGGCAGGTTTAGTGATCAAGATGGTGGTAGGAATCCGGGCGGACTTTGCACAAGGTCCTACCACTTGCAAACACATTGCCTTTTTGTATGACATTACAATTTTACTTACGATTATTTGCAATTTTACTTACTTCTGTGCTGTATTATACTATTTTGTCTTGTATTGTTTATATTGTTGTCTAGTCTTGTTAGTACTGTTGGCAATTAAATATTTTCTATTTCTATACTGACTACTTATTGAGACGACAATTTAGTACAATCGGCAAAAAAAGTGCAAAAAAAATTTTTTTTTCCAAAATCTTTTGCCTCATTAACGCATCATGGCGTGTAAAGCCGCGGGGCAGTATAGCGACAAGCCGTGGGCTAATGCACAATGAAGAATCAGACGAGCACCCTCTTGCGTCACGCGGTGTCGCCGCAGTTGCATCATTTGGACGGCACAAGTTACAAGCTTAAGCCTGCGCAGGCACGGGTGGTCAGAGTTCTGCGTCCTAGTGACCGTTGACCGCCCAAGAGTTCCAACGCACACAAGCGGCGTGCAAATTCTCGCGTTCTACATAGTTTCGTTTGGGTCTTTGCACATGCAACATGTCACTAACCCTAACCAATTCAATTAACTTTTCCGTGTTTGCTAACTCAGACATCGTGGCGTTCCGGCGTTCCCTGTCTCGGCGGGAAAAGAACTCTTAGAACGCGACGTTCCTCTTTGACCGCCGGTCAGACTGCCCGCTGTGTGCGTTGTTGTTATAGACTCGGTACATTCTAATGAACGCCGAACGCGGAACTCGGAACTTGGAACTCCTGACCGCTGCCTGTGTGCGCACGCTCGGAACCGGTCGTGCAGTAGAGATGGTGCGTATTTACGTTACCAGGTTTTGATACCAGGTATTGCAATTGAAAATACAAACTGAAACACAGATGCACAGAAAAACCGGAAAAATAAGACCAACACTGGGAATCGAACCCAGGTCCTCGGTATTCCGTGCCGCGTGCTATAACGCTACACCACTGCTGGTCAACGGCACAGACACGAATTTCCCTATGCCCATTTCTCAGTCTATGTTTGTTTCATATATCGTCACTTAAGCAGTGACCTAGCGCCATCTATACTTCTAGCTCTCAACGAGAAGCCTTCAGCACTCCATCCGTAAAAGTAAAAATTTGGAATTGAAATAAAAAATACAAAAAAGATTCCAAAAAAACCAATCTTAACCAGGTATTTCCTTGCAAGTAGCCTCCTTCCATTTGGAAGTAGCTTCAAGTAGTTTCCTTGTAGTAGTTGGTATACCAACCAGGTACCGACCCGATATACTTGTAAGATTTGAAAGTATTTTTCCATTAAAGTACACTGTCCCTACAAATTAAGTACTACTACGTCGGACTCGAACGTCGAACGAATCGAATGTATTTTGTGTAGATTGTGCTTATGCGTGAAATAAAATACTTTCAAAGTATTTTCCGTCTTGATTGGAATATTTTAAATCTTGTCTGTAGTGTGAAGCCGCGGGTAAACACTAGTATAATTATAATAAATGAACCTTGGACTGTGTTTGAGAACATATACTTCTACGAGTGTACCACGTTTCGATAAACAAATACTCCAACATTATTCTTTATCTACAAACGCTACCATTTCCAACCTCTCATTTTACTCTTTCTCTCACAAAACGGCTGTTCTGATTCCTCTTTCGTTTGCGGTAAATTTCCAAACCGTTATCATGTACTTGGCGCAAAAACTTTTCATTTTGGTTTCGTTCGCGAAACCGTTATTTTTAAACCGGTTTTTTAGGGAACATTTTCATAAAGTTCTTGTCAGATTAACCGGATTAGAACAATAAAAACCTTCTAACAATGATTGGAAGTCTCCCGCCGGCCGCTTGTGACTCGCGCGCGCGCCGCCTACGCGATGTAATGTCGATTCTATTCACGATGTATTCTCGCAATTTCTCCGCGACCATGCGCGGACACTCTCGCGCACAAATGTTAGACAAAATGACCATAAAAAAAAATATTAAATTAAATCAGGCCTGACGACCACGTACAGTGACCAGCACCAATATCTGATACGACTCTTATTTCTAGGGCCGGATGGACATGTCAGATATTTTTGCACGCTTGTTGCATCAGATATTGGCGCTGGTGACTGTACAAGAAGACGAAGCGTTGGCAGGCCTCCAACTTGGTAGACTGCAATGACAATATCGTGAGAGCAAAAAAAAATATTTTGAAACGTTCAAAAATATCTAGGGGTAAAAAATATCCTTACTCTTTTATTAGTAGTGTAATTTTGTTGTTTGTTTGTTTGTTTAAACTCTTTATTGTACAAAAAGGAAATAGGTACAAAAATAACACACAAAAGAAAGTGCTAAGTACAAAGGCGGACTTATCCCTGAAGGGATCTCTGCAAGTCTACCTTTATTGTTAACCAACCTTTGTTGTTGTTATTTTAATTGTTTTTTATTATTATGTGAATCGTGTTTTTATTGTAATTAATAAATTTTTTTGTGTCTGTGCCGTTGACCAGTAGTGGTGTAGCGGTATAGCACGCGGCACGGAATGCCGAGGACCTGGGTTCGATTCCCAGTGTTGGTCTTATTTTTCTGGTTTTTCTGTGCATCTATGTTTCGGTTTGTATTTTCAATTAAATATTTCTTATTAAATAATATTGTAAAGGATAACTCACAATTGTTACAATATTGTTTAATATGAGTGAGTCTCACGTTTTTCTGACGTTCTTTTTGTGAATTACTTTTATTTTGGACGTGTCGAAAATGTAATGTGTGATTTTGATTAAGAAATTAAAACCGTCTTTTTTGTTATAAGAGGGAGGTGAAACGTAGGAAATGGACTGTATAAACTAAAAGGCAAACGAAGAAATAATATGATAAAATTGAAATATAATATCTTGTCTTCAAACACAACCGCAATACTTTCAGCAATAATGACAAGTAACATTTAAAAGAAAAATATACAAAAAATAACTTTACATAAAATACACCAAAAAGTACAAAAAATCCAAGGGAGCTACAGGAGGAAAACGAGCAAGCAGATCATCTGATGGAAAACTATCACCACCCATGAGTACCAGTAACTATAATATCTGTTTACACTTGTCAGCACGCCTGTACGGATCCCAATCTCATGTACCCTTACGTCACAGTGACCTTTCTGCGTAATTATATCCGCGGTGCGCGGGCGCAGGTCGCGTTATAGGCGATTTGTTTACGTTGCGTGAGTATTCCGGGTCTATTGAGAACCCAGCAAAAGCATTAAAAACCGGCCAAGAGCGTGTCGGACATGATCAGGAAAGGGTTCCGTATCCTTTACAAATGAAGTAATGGCGAAGTGGTGACAACCTGACGAGGCTTGAGGTTCTGGGTTCGATTCCCGGCCGAGTAGATATTTGTATGAATAATACGAGTGTTTGCTCTCGGGTCTTGGATGTTTAAATAAAAATATAAAAAATACAATGAACATAACTGTAAATTATTCTTAATTAATCTTCAATTCTAAATTCTAATTTTTATTTTATTTTATTTTAATAAGTTACTTTGACATTTTTAATTTTTCAATTGATATTAATTGTTTCAGTGGTTGTGTAGATTTACCGAATCAGTTTCCAAAATCTTTGCTAATATAGTTTATAAGAATATTTGTTACTAACAAAGTTTGTAATCATCTTTTGACATCTATGGGCGTTAAACACCTGATAATAAATGATTTTTTTTTTATAACAGAAACACAACAAATAAAACGTAAATTTAGAACTACACGGAAGAAAAAACAATAAATAAATAATAATAATAATAATAAAAAAAGACATACAAAAATAAAAACAACAAATACGTTACAAATATGTGGCAATAGGCTCAAGCTCAGCATTTACATACTGCTGGTCAACGAAACCGGCGGCGCTGATTTTCAGCCTGCGACCGTCTCGCGACGTTTTATTACATAGGCAGTAAAGTAATACAGGAAGGGTAAATAAACACGCAAAAGTATTTATAAAAAAAAAACAATATTATTATTATGCCAGTCAGGGCGCCTGTGGAACCCTAACTCACAGCATACGCTGAGTACATCCCCTTTGCCACAGCAAATGTTAGCCTTTAGTTAGTCTGTAATTAAATTTGTAATAAGTCTTCGTTGTACTATGTGTTGTGGCAATAAATGATATTCTTATTCTTATTCTTATTCTTATTCTTATTATTATTATTTTTAAATTGACATTGTTAAATTCAAAAGCTTTATTTGTTTTATTAATTTTGTTAATTCAATGATGACATGGATGTATTTATAATCATTTAATATGATTTATTGAAGCATGATTGTTTTTTTTTTATTTGCATGTGGAGCTGTCGGCTGAATACTGTGACTGTAATTTAATTACTTAAGATCTTGTAAACGTATTCTATTAGCAAATAAATATTTACTTTTTTACTTAGTACTCGTATTTGGGCCAATCAACTATTTTACCGACACTTTGGGCGTCTCATGCGTTACCAAAATTGTCTCTGGCGTTACCAAAAAATCGTACTTCCAACAAGATATTTCACGGTTTAATAGGTTGAACTTGCGTAGGATGGCATGTATTCATGTACACCATCTACATATTAAATTACAGAAAAAACATGTTTACTTAAAAATCTGCAATTGTTTGAAAAATGTGGCGGACAAAAGTGTCGGTAAAAAAGTTGATTGGCCCATTTATCTATGTTTATCCGTTGCCTAGTAGCCATAGTAGGGGAAGGCCCCTAAACTCGGACGCAGTATTGCATTTCATTTAAAGTTCTATCCTGAGTTTATCTTTTCGGTTTCAATAAAATTTAGGAGGTAGACTCAATCCATGATTCGTAGCTGTAAAAACAGGGTCTCCATTATGTGTCCTCAAAATATTGTATGGACGCGTACGTTTCGTCACGAAAATTATTTAAAAAAACCAGCCAAGAGCGTGTCGGACACGCCCAAAATAGGGTTCCGTAGCCATTACGAAAAAATTAAGTAATATTTTTCTAAGGATTTCGTATTTTATACGGAATCTTCCAAGTTTAGGTATATTTTATACCTTACGCTGCTATTTACTCATAAGCTACAAATAATTCTCAAGCAAACTTAGCCGTTATAGTTTTTATTGAAAGTTTGATATACTGACTACCATTCTGAATTTTTTCAAATGTTTCCACCCACCGGTTTAGATTTTAGAGGGGGGGGACGCTCGATTTTAATGAAAATTTGCACTTTAAAGTTGAATATTTCGCAAACATATGACTGAATCGAAAAATCGTTTTAGCAAACCCCTAATGGTTTTAAAATACCTATCCAACGATATCCCACACTATAGGGTTGGATGAGAAAAAAAAATCACCGCCACTTCACGTCTATGGGAGGTACCCTAACAAAAATTGTTTTGTATTTTTAATTGTACTATTTTGTGGAAACCGGAGAGATAAACTCAGGATACAAATAAATAGAAATACCCGATCCATCCTCGCTGTACCGGCTCGTGTGGCTATAACAATCATCTCGGGTAAAATGGCTCGTTTTATGCTCTTGTTATACAATCAGCTAAGTAAATGGTCTATAATTTTTTTTAAAGTTCCTATCAAAAGAATATGTCACTAAAGTCGAACTTTCAAGTTGATGGAAACGTATATATATTGGCATTATTATGACATGCAAACGATTATCAACTTTGGGGTGGCAAATTACATACTATTTAACAAAAAAATGCCGTGAAGTCACCTAGTCTACATTGTAACACCTTCCTATGACCACCGGTTACATCAAATTAGCCAAAGACAAGATCTGAACAAAGAACAATAGGGAACGCAAGAGAAAATGGCTGTTGCGTCACACTCATTAAGGGAACATTTGTGCAACGCTCTTATTGGGTGCGACGTGCGCTTGATCACAGGAGCTGGCTTTACCTTTACCTTGTAAATAATAATAATATGAATAATAATAAATAAAATAAATAATCTCTGCGGAGAGCTAGAGGATCGAGTTTATCGGAGAGTGAGGGGTTGCCGACGACTCGGGACGCCCTGCGCTGTATGCGAGTGAAAGTAGCTGATAACATAATATATCATCTATCAAGCAAACGTGTAAGGGATGCATTTAGCTTTTTAACCTCGTTTCAAAAGCATGGCACTTTCCCTATGATCTGAGATTATACGCGCCACTTTTGACATAATTAGAAGATCGTATACCCAAAAGGTTGTCTGAAAGAGATTACTTTTAAGCTATAAGACTGCCTATTGTCTACCTGAACTTGTGTGCAAAAGTGGTTTTTAGCACTGATAAGGTGTGCAATAAAAATAAATTGTATTGTGCTCTACCAATAGAGCAAATTGGAATTTTTCCCTCAAATTAATTACTACTTTATTTAGCGACAAAGCAAATTGGACTGTTTCTTAACCCCCGACGCAAAAAGAGAAATGTTATAAGTTTGACCGCTATGTGTGTCTGTCTGTGGCACTAAAGCTCTTAAACGGGCGGACCGATTTGAATGCAGTTATTTTTATTTGATAGCAGGTTTTTTAGCGATAGTTCTTAGATATGTTTCATCAAAATCGGTTCAGCCGTTTTTGAGATATTGAAATTTAAAGTGACAAAGTCGGGGGTTTTCCAACTTTTTGTTGGTGTTATCTCCAATTTGCTCTACTAGTTTTAGCGATAGAGTCAATTAAGCGATAGAGCCGAGCCAGAGCACATCGAACTTTTCTTCTGTCTCGCTCTACTACTCGATTCTAATCGAATATTAGCACTAATAGCTTAGCGTTGGCAGGCCTCCCATCAGGTGGACTGACGACATCGTTACAGTTGCGGGAAACCGGTGGATGCAAGTGGCGAGTGGTCGTTCATTATGGCGTTCTAAGGGGGAGGCCTTTGTCCAGCAGTGGACGTCTTCCTTCATTGATGATGATGATGATGATGATGATTAGCACTAATCAATCGGTATTCAGTTAATTCAGTAGTAATCCACTCACGTCTTAAATCGAGTTTAGCTCGACATGTTTCGGGCTATTTCGTAGCCCTAAAGTGAGCTAAACTCGATTTAAGACGTGAGTTAAAGTCAAAGTCAAAATCTCTTTATTCAATTTAGGCTATAGCAAGCACATGAACATAAAAAAAATCTACCACCGGTTCGGAAAAAACCTCTGTTGACAAGAACCCGGCAAGTAACTCAACGAGGTTTTTTTTGAAGTACAGATTCACAATATTTATAAATGATATCTATATACCTACATTATAAGTATTTAACACAACTTTATTTTTAACACAGTTATCCGTTACAATATCATTTAATATGTTTTTCAAATAGAAAGTAATGCAAGGAACTCGCTAGAGGGCTCTGGGCAGCCATTTGGACCAATGCTTCTCAATCCTTTACTATCCGGCAGCGAGGAAACGCACGTCTTCTCTCGTCGTAAGAGCTCCATGGGCGCGCCCATCTTTGGTACCTAATAGGAATATAGTTACATGTAAGTATATAGGTACTTACCTACTTTAAGAGTCGTGTTGTGGAGCCTATTTCCGGATTTGTAGTTGTACAAGTTAACGATCCTCACAAAACTGCACCAAAGGTTCCCTACTTGGGTTCCGTACTTTTTAGGAAGGCTTAAACATAATATTTACTCGAATTATTATTTACTAGCTTTTGCCCGCAGCTTTGCCTGTATGGGATTCGGTTATCGCGCGCTGTTCCCTCAATAAATAGTAGCATTTTTTTTATTACCGAGCAAGATGGTGGTAGCAATCCGGGCGGACCTTGCACAAGGTCCTCAATTCCCACGGGAACGTTACATCCTGGATGGAATTAACTGATAAAGGCTAATTTAGTAAACGGTTCTTGAGATACGCTATGATGTACATACAGACGGATGAACAGTGTGACGTTATTAATATGAAAGAGAGAGAGAGAGAGAGAGAGAGAGAGAAACATTTATTTACACACATTCGATACACTTAAAAATACATGGAAAGAAAAAAAAAACGAATAGTAAAAAGTAGGATCCACTCAGCATAATGCTACGGCAAGCCGCAACGCTGTTTTTCAGCGGGACCCATTATGGTTCCGCTTGTCACCCTACGCGTACGGAACCCTAAAAACGAGCCTAGTTCTTACATGTAATTCAACTTGTGTAACAGACCTGTGGCCTGCCAAGCTGCGGGTCGTGGGTTCAATTCACATAACAGTGGCATTAAGTAATTTTCGAAAATTAACACCGTTTTTTAAATTTTTTGATATATGATTATATAATATAGCAAACAATTAAAATACAAGAAATAAATGAAACAAAAGACAGTCAGGCTAATACATGTCAAAATTAACAAGTGCTAACTAAATCCACAAAAAAAAATCCACAAAAAGTTTCGTCAGCAAACTACGAGTAGCTTATGCCCGCGACTTCGTCTGCGCGGATTTAGGTTATCGCGCGGTGGCGCCCTCTATCGGAATAAAAGGTATCCTATGTTGATCCTTTTCAAACTACCTATGTACCAAATTTCATCAAAATCGGTCCAGTTGTTTCGACGTGAAAGCGTAACAGACAGACAGACAGACAGAGTTACTTTCGCATTTATAATATTAGTATGGATTAAAATATCGACTGTATATATTGAAAATTAATAGAACGAAAGTTTATATTGTCGAATTGTTAGATAATCTACGTCCAATATACCGAAAATAAAATATCTATCTACAAAAGAGCCGAGCGAGCGAAGCGAGCGTGCCGCGGTAGCGGCCGGCGAGTGCTAAACATAACTAGATTATGTAAAATAAATGCTATAAAGAGAAAGGAGCAATAAATATAGCAGTTTTGTATATATATTTTATATTAAATATTGACCCGGAGAACTCATGTCTTAAATCACGGTTTAAACTCGATTTAAGACGTGAGTTATCCGGGTCAATACCCTACTAATATTATAAATGCGAAAGTAACTCTGTCTGTCTGTTACGCTTTCACGTTGAAACCACTGGACCGATTTTGATGAAATTTAGTACGTTGGTAGTTTGAACCCCAAGGATCAACATAGGATACTTTTTATTCCGGTAGAGGGCGCCATCGCGCGATAACCTAAATCCGCGCAGACGAAGTCGCGGGCATAAGCTAGTATTTAATATGAGTGAGTCTCACGGTAGTTCGATAACGATAACTAATAACGATAACTAATAAACTAAATAACGATATTTTAACTGTCGTCATTCAAATATGTTGGCATTTACAAATTAGACAAGTATATTGGTTATCGACATTTTTACTCATTCGATATTTTAATCAATAGGCATTTCAATCTTAGACATTTCGACCATAGGTATAACAACTTTCGATATTGTGATACAATCGCTATTTTAATTTTCGACATTTTAGCCGTAGGTATTTTAAGTTTCGATATTCACCCACTCATATTCACCTGTGATCCACTCATTAATAATAAAATAATAATAAATAAATAAATATCACGGGACAATTCACACCAATTGACCTAGCCCCAAAGTAAGCTTAGCAAAGCTGTGTTATGGGTACTAAGCAACGGATAAACATACTTATATGTATAGATAAATACATACTTAAATACATATTAAACATCCAAGACCCGAGAACAAACATTCGTATTCATCATACAAATATTTGCCCCGGCCAGGATTCGAACCCGGGACAACAATTACCTAACAACCTGTTATTATGCAGCTTAACAATTACGTATTAGACTATACATTAAATGACAATATACGATCATCTAGTCTTTGTTAAAGCAAACAATTCACACGCAATAAAGAAAGCTTTTACTTAACTATAATTACTATAGTTGTAGATCATTCGGCAATGATCTTAACGACGAGTTTGATTCATTCTTTTGTTGCGCAACGGCGCGTACGCTGGTCTTGACTGTGCCATTGTAGTGGGTTCCCACAAGCTAGGTCTAGACTTGTGGGGAGCCTAGAGGAAGGTTTAGCTACAGTATATTATATAAGCAGTATGGAAGCTACGAAGCTACGATCGAAACTAACACACACACGCGGCCTCTCTAAGGGGGATCGATTTGTTCGTAGCTTCCATACTGCTTTAGTTTATATATATAATAATAATAATAATAAAATCTTCAATCATCTTTATTCATCTCTTCAATAAGACAAAAATCTTTATTCAATAAGACAAAAGTTGCACAAATTTGGAGTAAACAATCAACAAGAAAGCATAATGTAAACATAGCACAATTAAATACAAAGTTGAGTCTTGACTGACAAACAAGGCAAGGCCTGTATCTTGTAAGTCAGTGTTCGCCACGTATGCGAGCTAATAGAGTAATGCTAGGTATATCCAAGTTGCTACTAATTAAAATGAAACATTTTTATTGAAAAGGAAAAAAATAATAAATTATCTAATAATTCAGTAATTTAATAGTAATATCATAAAACTGTGAAAAGGAGTTACCGGAAGTCAGGCTTTTTTTAGAGGAGGTTAAAGTAACGTATTTCTGTAACTTACCATGACATTAATTTAATATCAATTTACAATTTTATAACTAAACATAAATCCAAAGTAAACGAAACGAAAATGTCAAATTAAATAACAAATCAAACCACAAAATAAAAAAATAAACAATCAATATTTAAGCTAAGCTAAGCGAAAAACTTGGGAACGGCTGGACCGATTTCGATAATCCTTTTTTTCTCGTGTTCGTTATTGTTTTTTATTCGACTGGATGGCAAACGGGCAAGTGGGTCTCCTGATGGTAAGAGATCACCACCGCCCATAAACGTTTGCAATACCAGGGGTATTGCAGATGCGTTGCCAACCTAGAGGCCAAAGATGGGATACCTCAAGTGCCAGTAATTTCACCGGCTGTCTTACTCTCCACGCCGAAACACAACAGTGCAAGCACTGCTGCTTCACGGCAGGATTAGCGAGCAAGATGGTGGTAGCAATCCGACGGACCTTGCACAAGGTCCTATCACCTGCAAATTCAATACTCGGTTGATTAATGAACATTAAGTAAGTATTTTTGAGCGTTTTCTAAAACTTGCAGTATGCCGCCAAAAATCCGCCGTTTTGATTTTTCAAGAATTTGACGTAGCCAATGTCACTCGCAGCAAGACGAATCAAATGATGTATCTATCAAAATCGGTTCAGCTGTTGAGTAGGAGAGGACATAGGAATATACATACATACATACGCGTCAAACACATAACCCTCCTTCGCAGTCGGGTAAAAAACACTCCATCGGGGTAAAAATTTATGCGACGGCGGGTATTTTGTCATCGCGCCACGCCACCTGTCCATTGACCTCTTATGTCACAAGAAAACCTGTATTAATTACTCACGATATTTGCTCATCCTCTTCAATTAAAATGCGCAAAGAAATATAGGCTTTATAATGACACTGTGGGAAGAGAAAGTGTAGGATGTGGCCTGAGCGGCAGCGATTCGTTGACTAACGCTTGGTGTCAAATATTGCACGTGCCGACAAGTTTAGTTAAATTTTTATAAGGATGGGCTGTTTTTTTTTATTTGCTCCAGTGTTCTGCCCTTCTAAGCCAAAAGGCGCTGTCTCAAAAAACCAAAAAACCAAAGGTGCTATCTCAAAAAAACCCTGAGCCAAAAGGTGCTATCTCAAAAAACCCTATGCCAAAAGGTGCTACCTCAAAAAAAAACCTAAGCCAAAAGGCGCTGTCTCAAAAAAAACCCTAAGCCAAAAGGTGCAATCTCAAAAAAAACACTTGAGTGATTTATAACATTTCATGCAGAATGTAAGCTACAAAATAGTCAAAGTCAAAACATATTTATTCAATTTAGGCTATAGCAAGCACTTATAAATGTCAAAAAAATCTACCACCGGTTCGGGAAACCTACTATATTAAAAAAAGACAGATTTAAAATATCAATTAATGATATATATATATATATATATATATATACAAGTATTTTAACACATCTTTATTTTTAACACAGTAGGTTCGCTATTTGAAGAGATCGCTAATGCGGATCGGAATTATTTCCAAATATTGTCCAGTTATTAATAACTTAAGTTTTTTTTGAGAAAGGGTCTTTTGACTTACGAGCAGGACGGCAGAATAAATTGTATTTAGTTGTGCTTTCTTAATTGTATTTTTACTAACACAATAATAATTATTATGGATTCTTTGAGTCGGAAATAAATAATTTTAATTTTTGATTTAATTTTTCTAAACAAAATGTTTACTTTTGGTTTACACACAGTTCAGTTGAGTTTTCTATTCGTTTTTAGTTCTGCGTTCTAACGGTTCAAATTTATGTTGATTTTATTCATTGCGATCATGACTTTTACATAATATCTAATAAAAACTTCACTAAAAATGGCACGATGCCTGAGCAATGATTTATTACCAAAAAAATATATTATTGTGAAGTATTTTACGCCCGTGGCTCCGCCCCCAGGCGATATCAAATTGTTTTTATGCTCTAGTGCATAAAGTTCGTCTAACACCAAGGTAATCAGGTGTCAACAGCCATAAACAAAAAGTGTCTATATATATATATATATATAAAAAAATATATATATATATATAAAAAAAATAAAAAAATATTTTACGTGAAACTGAAAATCCATCAAAGTAAATAAGAAAATAACTAAAAAACTATAATTATATAGCAAAGCAATGGTATCTAGCAAGAAAACAGTTGTTTCCACTGTTTTGCTATTTAATTTCATCTCAATCGAAGTGAAAAGCAGAGCATTAAACTCATTTTGCCCTCGACGTGTCTATCCACCCTCGCCGTACCGGATATATGAACGCCTCGGGTGAAATGACTCGTTTTATGCTCTTGTTGTGCAATCTACTATTAACTTTGACTTTGATTAATGATGCAACGAGCCAGAAAGATTAAATAACAAACTACATTTTGTTGGATATTTTGCACGCATATATTATTCCAGCAGTTGAATGTAAATACTGAGATTTTATTAAATTTCCAAAACTTACATTGTATTTTTCATTAACTTATTATTTTTATTAAGCATACATAAACTAATCAACAAAAAGTTAGAAAACTCCCAACTTTGTCTCTGCAAGCGGCGACACTAGCGACATCTATGCTGCAACCATCATCGAGAAACTTTCAGCACCCCATCGGAACTAACCGTACACCCGGACAAGAGATGTCGCTACTAACCAATCAAACTAAGATTGGTTTTTGGAGTATTTTTGTATTTTTTATTTCAACTCCAAATTTTCATATTGTTCATCTCATAAAATCCACAATGTATTTTATGGGATGACCGTAAAAGTAACAAAATTTGGAGTTGAGATAAAAAATACAAAAATCAATCTTAGTAAAAACTTACAGTCATATAGAATTTCCCAATGAATACAAATCGCTCGCTCTGCTCTTGCAATAACCTAGGCTTTAGGTCATGTAGACTAAGATGCATCTAGACTTCTTTGGGTTCAGAACGTGACAGTGTTATTTGTTCTAATAAAGCATTTCCTGTACTTAAAGATACGACCACGGCTAAGCTAAAACAAGTATTTTGATTTAAGGTTAGATTATTTGTTAACTAGATTTAACACGCGGCTTTGCACGCGTTATAACTAGCTAAATTGGATCCGGCAGTTGAATTAGAGGATTTTATTAAATTCTCACGGGAATTCCTAAAAGTTTATATAATAACATTTCACAGTTCAATATCTCAAAAATGGCTGTAACGATAAATTTAGCTCAGAAACGTCTTGATTGAACTAGCTTATATTACGACTAGCAGTTGAATTGAAATTCCAGGATTTTATTAAATTCTTGTGGGAATTCCCTAAAACTACATCGTGGTTTTCATTGACGTTAAATGAAAACACCCATAAGTACTAAATTTTATGACTCTTAGCCCAGCGGTTGTTATTTTGAGATTTTGCCCCTATCCCGAGGGAATATCTGGATAAAAACTATCCTATGTAATCCAGGTTATAAACTAACATCTGCCAAATTTCAAACAAACACGCAAACTGTTTACCACAAACGCATAACCTTCACCTTTCATCCTGGGTAATAAAAGCTCATAAAAATATATTATAGCATTGCATACCTAGTGAAATCACGCCCAAAACAAATCTGCGTCTGCGACGATTACCCAACCACTTACTGATCGCTTTCTTACCCACCTTATCTACCCATATCATGCAGTTACAAAATCAATTTATTGCGCTCACACGTAAGGTTTATTTTAAAACGAATCAACACGTCCTGATACGACATTGAGGAATTAACAGCCATTTATAACGAAAGCTTTGCGCAATAGTGTTTCTAGAATCTAGATTTTTGACATTTAATTATTCAGATGTATTATGAAAGTTCGGAAAGTTTGGGGCTAAGCCTAGGCTAAACGTCATTTAAGCGGCAATTACACTGCGGCGTTCACCTAATGCGGTCGCCGAATTTGTTTCAAACTACTTCTGCGATCGACTGTCGCCTTTACATTAATATGTCCGTTTACTTTTGGGCTCCACAGAAAACCAGCGTCACTGCACATAATGTGCGGCAACACATGCTGAGTGGAGACCCTTTTTAGTATCCTGCCGTGTCACCAAGATTGCTAGTTTTAGTCTTAGTCTTAGGTGGTTTTTTTATTTTTTATTTGACTGGATGGCAAACGAGCAAGTGAGTCTCCTGATGGTAAGAGATCACCACCTCCCATAGACATCTGCAACACCTGGGGGATAGCAGATGCGTTGCCAACCTAGAGGTCTAAGATGGATTACCCCAACTAAGTGCATGTAATTTCACCGGCTGTCTTACTCTACACGCCGAAAAACAACAGTTCAAGCACTGCTGCTTCACGGCAGGATTAGCGAGCAAGATGGTGGTAGCAATCCGGGCGGACTTAGAGCAAAATAAATAATTCTTTCTTTCTTTCTTCTGCGGCGGCCATATTGTCGGTGGCAGCTGTCACTCGCCGAATGCGGCCGACTACCGTATTCTTTACACTTTTGCGGTCGCCGCATGCGGCATACGGCGAACGACTCAGTGTAATTGCCGCTTTAGTTCCGCCATATGTCTTTAGGGATTATCCAGTTACTGGTTTTAGTGGGTTGTTCCAAATAATAAAGTGTCTTGTGCTTGACTCCTTGAGGTGGAAGGACGATATTTCCCGACAGGTGGGTGGTGGATGGATGCATATGGCTGCGATCGCCAGGCGTGGAGAAATGGAGAGGAGGCCTATGTCCGAAGACGGACGAACTAGGGGCTGCTATGGATGGATGGTACTTGATACCATTTTATTACTAACAGAGAAACACATGTTAGTGTGCTATGGCGAGCGAGAGACTACTGAAGCTACAGACAGTTTAGCCAGCACGTGTTAACCATATGGCGAGCTAAGCAATCCTGTGTCCCTATATGTCTGTAGGAGTGGCGTGGCATATTTTTAGACAACCATCAATCATCATCATCATCATCCGAACCTGTATATGTCCTGCTGCTGCCACAGGCCTCCTCTCAGAATTAGAGGGCTTGGGCTGTAGTTCCCACGCGAGCCCAGTACGGATTGGGAACTTCGCACACATTGAATTGCTCGTTTTGCAGGTTTCCTAACGATGTTTTCCTTTACCTTGAAGCTCGAGGTAAATTTCAAATCTAATATACGATACGTTGCCAACCTAAAGGCTAAGATGGGATACCTCAAGTGCCAGTAATTTCACCGGCTGTCTTACTCTCCACGCCGAAACACAGCAGTGCAAGCACTGCTGCTTTACAGTAGGATTAGCGAGCAAAATGATGGTAGCAATCCGGGCGGACCTTGTACAAGGTCGTACCGCAATTTACGTACTTACACCCAGAAAAAATTATCATTTATAAACTGAAAATTGACGCTACCTTAAATAAGTTTTGGTCTTAATTCAGACATGCCTGGGAACGTGATAATTTAGAAATGTGAATTCCTGGGAATGTGAATGCCTGGCAATGTGATAATTTAAAAATGTGAAGACCTGGAACTAATTCAACTTAGAATTATTCCCCTATTGTGTACTTACTTAATTGTGTTCCTAGTAACTAATTAAATTAGTTTCCGTTATTACAGGCAAAATTAATTTTCGGCTTAAAAAAATTATTATTATTACTAGCTTTTGCCCGCGGCTTCGCCCGCGTGGAATTAGGTTATCGCGCGCTGTTCCCTCGGGAACTGTGCATTTTTCCGGGATGAAAAGTAGCCTATGTCACACTCTGGCCCATAGGCTATCTCTTTTCCCAAAATCACGTCGATCCGTCGTTCCGTTTCGACGTGAAAGACGGACAAACATACACACAAACGCACTCAATTTCGCATTTATAATATTAGTATGGATTGTTAGCCTATTCTATTCCACTGCTGAGCACAAACCCCCCCCCCCCACATAGGTACTTCCACTGTTCTCTTATTAACAACACAGTCATCATCATCATCATCTCAGCCTACATACGTCCCACTGCTGGGCACAGGCCTCCTCTAGGAATGAGAGGGCTTGGGCCATAGTTCCCGCGCGGGCCCAGTGTGGATTGGGAACTTCACACGCACCATTGAATTGCTTCGCAGGTTTGTGCAGGTTTCCTCACGATGTTTTCCTTCACCGCAAAGCTCGTGGTAAATTGCGCACATGAATTTCGAAAAACTCAGAGGTGCGAGCCGGGATTTGAACCCACGACCCTCAGCTTGAGAGGCGATAGCTCAAACCACTAGGCCACCATGGCTTTTACGTGGCAACAACACAGCGGCACCTTTAAAACTAAAGTGAAACAATTTTATAAATTCACAGTTCCAAAGTGAACTTTAAATTGAACACAATCTGGTGGAATTTTAAAATGAGAAAAATCTACTATTTCATTTTAGTTTTAAAGGGGCGTAGTGTTTACCCGCCTTAGTGTACACCCAGCAGCTAAATTGAAATTTAAGGATTTTCAAACATTCCCGTGGGAATTTCTGAAAATTAAACCGTGGTTTTCATTGACGTTACATTAAAAACAATCATGTCAAATTTCATGACTCTAAGCCCAGCGGTTGTTGTTTCAAGATTTTATCCCTATCCCGTAGGAATATCGGGATAAAAAGTGGCCTACATTTGATTCCAGATGTCCAGCTATCTACATACCAAATTGCAACTGAATCCGTTTGGTCGTTACAGCGTGAAGGAGTAAGAAAAGAAACACACTTACTCACTCTCAAACTTTCGCATTTATTATATAAGTAGGTAGGATGAATGACATTTTGACAGAATTCATTAATTTTGTAAATACCAAACTTTTTAAAGAAATCGGGTCATTGACATTCTCTCTAAAATGGTCTGACATACATTATACTACATCCCAACAGACGGGTAAAAACAAATAGATAATAAAACAACATAATTTAATATTAACTCGTATATTGCTAAAACCTTAAAAAAAAACAAGAGTATGTTTATAAAACACATAAAAAAACAATGTACTCTTACACCATGGGGAAAACAAAGAGCCTCAATAAAAACTAACCTTAAAGCCTCATACATACAATCAAAAACCATAAACTCGTTGAAATCCAATGGGTCATTGCCGTCACTTTATAAGGTTGCGAATCGTACTATAATCGTCCTGTATTTTAGCCAACTGAAATAAAATAGGTTCTTCTGTATGGAGAAATTGGAGCTATCTAGACCAAAAGTTACTAATAGTTCCAATATCTCCCTCTACTTTATACAGGTGGTCCAAAATAAGTATATTTCTAAGTAAAAAAGTGGCAACCCTATTTGCAAGAACCTTACTCCTCGCTATAGTTTCAAATTCAATTTTTAGAAAGACTTATCACAAAAATAATATTACAACCTTGATATTTCAAAATAAATAATGTCGGTGCAAATGTTAACCTTCTACATTATTATAATCATCTGTTCAATTAGAGTAATAAAAAAATCTCTCAATGAAGCTCCTAACTCGTATAGTGTATGTGTGTGTAATACGAAGTACTTAGTCGCTCTCAGTACGCAACTTATGAATGAATACATAACATTAATAAACGTAGATTATAAAAAAGAGAGGCGATACTCCGTATTGACCTTCAAAACGAATTAGGCATAAAATAGTAATCTCTCAATATAAGCTATTTAAATTAGTATTAAGCCATTTAAATTTAAATAATCATCCAAATTTACCGCGATTGTGTTATTTGGTAACATTTGCACGCCATTTATCTAAATTAAGCTCGGATTATTCAGCAGTTGCAATATTATTAATAATTAATAAAGTCATCTCGCAAAGCTCGGGCGCTGGCAATACGATACTGTCGCCATGCAATGGTCTGTTACAATTTATGTGCACAAAAGTTCATTGATCCCGCAAACGTCATTTGAAAAGTATTCACTCAAGAAAACGCTTTCTGGTAGTCGTGTGCGTACCGTCTGTCACGCACACTAAGACATCTAGTGTACACGAGCTTCACTCGTACATCTGTAGAGTGCCTTCGAGTGTGAAATATTCGCTCACATCTATGATTTTGACATTTGACGTGCATTGCATTCTGCAATGCTGTCAACTGTCATTTATGACATCTGTCAAAACGGTCTATTAATGTAACAAATTAAGCTCAAATTCAATTTAGCATGAGCATTGAATGCTTTGCTAAACTCAATTTAAAGTGCTCAAACCTTCTACAAAAGCAGACCGCGGATTACTTAGATCTAAAATTGATTAGACAGGTCAATGAACGTTTGTGCAAAAACATGGAACACACCATAGAACAATCGCTTGCAGTATTCGCTTGCTCCCTCACCCATGCCAAGCGTGATCGTCACATTGCCAAACCAATAGCTGTTAAAACAAAACTTGGACCATATCGATATAGAAAACAAGATAGAACACAAACTTGCCTCAAAAAGACACAAAGCTCAGATTGATAAACTTAATACGGAATCCTAAAAATGAAAACAAATTATTTAAGCCAGTCCCTTTAAGCGAGGTTCCGAAGATGCTGGCAGCGTTCCCTCTTTGAATTGCGAAGCTAATTCTTTGCTCGAGTCAGATCATGAATTTTTTAATTAATTCTAAAAAGGATGTACACAAAAGGTCTTTAGTTGTACCATCGTTACTAAAAGTATGGAGCAAAAACGCCAAAAGAAAGATTTATTGTATATCGTCTGGTTTCCATTTGTTTTTCAATCAAAGAAGCTATTTATTCAAAGGACACAGACGTGTGGACGAAAGTATAGTTGAGCCTTATAGATTGACTGAACTCTAATGATGTAAAAGGCTTACGTTTGATTTTCGTGGACACATTTTTGTTAACATGGTAGAAGATTCTATTAGTTTCCAGATTATCTTCTAGAAGTGCAGAACGTCTAAAAATAATCTAAAATGTCATCAACCTTCAGCTCCTTCATAAAAAGTATCCACGAAAATGAGGCGGTTGAAACGCTCGAGTATTGACCCAAAAACAGACATTTCTTATTGTGCAAACGAACTCTGGATCAGGTCAAATTTAATGCTTGTGAAGAAACTGGTACTAAACAATAAGCGATATGGTCCGAGCTTGTTCAAAAACAATGGTATCCCCATTATGGAGCGCTTGTATTCAAACGTCAATCCGAACTTACCCGTTTAACTTGACACTTAAACAATCCACTTCTCCCCCGAGTACCTAACATAGCATATTTACAAATGGGTAATGATTGGTAACAATAGTTAACAAATGACTATAATGTCTACACAAAAGACGAAAGAAAGTAACCGGCAAAACTTTAAAATGGTAAGCCATATATACAATTCAGTTTTACTGTTACTATCTTGCGTCTTTATGTCTAATATCTTAGTCCCACCCGTGGTGTTCGTGGTGGATCGGTACCCACACCTTTTCCCACACTGGTTTCCATACCTTCTTCCACGCGGGAACCTCTACGTGCTTCCATACGGGCACTTGGATTGCCTTCCATTTCTCAACCCAGATTTTCTTTTGTACCGGCACCCAAACCTCTTTCTTTACCGTCTTCCACACTTTGACCTTCTCTTCCACCCATTCCTCTTTTTTCTCTGTTACCCAAGCTTGTTTCTTTTCCGTTCTCCAGATTTGCTTCCACTCCTCTTTCCATTCGAGTTTCTTCTCGATAACCCATTCCTGTTTGTGTTCGGTCTTCCATATCTTCTTCCATACGGGTTTCCAGATCATTTTCTTCCTCCAGAGATCGTGGCTCGTGTATTCCCATCCGTGGTCGTCTTTGCCCAAGAATTTTTCACCAGGCACTCCCTCTTTCACCCATTCAGGGACATAGGTCTGCTTCCATTCGGGGACTTGCACGGTTTTCGTTACTGGCACCTTAATTTCCTTCCAGACTGGCTTCTGCACCTTTTTCCAATCGGGCACCTGAACTTCTTTCCACACAGGCACTTGTACTTCCTTCCATATTGGTTTCTTAACTATTTTCCACGCAGGAACTTGTTCTTCCTTCCATTGTTGTACTTTCTCAGTTTTCCAGGCTGGTTCTTTTTCTTTCTTCCACTCTGTTTTCCAGGCTAGTTTCTTTTCTGTTTTCCATATTTGTTTCCATTCTTCTTTCCACACTAGTTTCTTCTTCCACACGCCCTCTGGGTGGGAGTGCCAGCCGCCCGGAGATCTCTTCTCTCGGGTCGTCTCTGCTACATCCTGCGGCGCAGGCGCTGCTAGCGCAGCCGCGAAGACTACTGCCAATAGCTGCAAAGAAACAATTGTTTAGTCCTTCATGTACAACATCGTCCATAATAGCATGTCCTTTTTGATGCAAACTGTTATAAAAAACGAATCCTCTATCATCTGGATTTCGAACAAATATAATGAAGACCTCTTCATAGCTAATAATGAATAGACTGCTACTAAAATAACAAGTTACAACTTTGGCCACCTACACCTTCTATCACGTGAGACAGGGGTCCATCGCTACTAAGTAGATATGAAGAAGAGTAGAGAGAATAAGAGACACTAGAAATATTTTTTTTCGACACAGAATCTTTCGACAGATTGAAAAATATTAAACCATGGGAGCTTCTGATCCGTTTTAAATTAAAGATATTCTGTGGCAAAAATAACGATAGTATGCAACAAGAGAACTAAACTCACAATTGTTAATTTATTCTATGATTGATCGTCTGCATTCAATGCCGCACTACATCAGATCATCAACCAACGATGCCTAAGACAACGACTGCATAAAAAATGAAAGCTAAAGGCCGCTCGGACATAACAATTGTGTATACAATGACCCAATAGGTCCACAATATAAAAACCATAAAATCATGTCACAAATCTCCAAAATAGTATCTTAATGTTTCGTCACAGAACAATTTTAGTGAAGAACTAAATGCAAAAAATCATTGTCTACGTCTTTTCACACGAGTTTTAATAAGCTTCTCGTCACTACTTTGAAAAAATCTCGTATCTAAAATCAACATGTCAACAAAATTTAACCTTGATTTAATGTCTATAAAGTTCACTCAGAAAAATTATCTATTTTGAGCTACGAGTTTTTTTTTTAAGTAGTAACGTTTTGTCATTCATTAGTATTTATGACTTATCTGCAGAGTAGCAAGTGACAAATACTGTTCACACGTTGGTGTAAGATATTTGTTTATACCTAGTGCCATCTACGAAGACGCGTGATTCTGTCAAAATTAGACATTAGACATTATTACATTAATGACATTGTAATAAGGACCACGGCACGCATCATTCTGAATGACTCCACCTGTACCTACACAACGTGTCATCGCACCAATTGACAGGGACGCTTGACGAGTATCAGTAGCTTTACAGTCGGTATTTTACTTGTCGCTTAGTAAACAAGATCGGCTTCTATTCACTCTCACTTGCAAGTGAGAGTAACTTAAACTTACTAAGCATTGGATTCTAAGCTCATGTGAAACTACTATAAGTGGATATCTATTGTTCTTGTTTCTATATTGTCCATCTCATCAGACATAACAACAAGGATAACCTTGATATTATGTTAACGTTATTTCCTAATAGGTAAGCCTAATACAGTTAATAATAAAAAAACGGGTTACAAACAAGACCATGTTTATGCTAATTTTATGGTAAGTAAATCATAAAATTAGTAATGACCGCGAGATTATATAAAACAGTGCGAGTGTTTATGTTTACCTTTAGTTAAGTTATTTACTAGTTACTTTTATTTTACTTTTAGTACTTAATAATTTTAACTTAGATAATTTTAACTTATATTATGTAATGTATATAATTTGCATTTCTATTGACACTGTAAGTGGATTCAATTATAACATTATTATATTCTAGATAATAGTTAACTACGTATAAATACAAGAATTTCTATTTAGATTCAAATATTTATTTACTTTGAAGTAAATATTAATTTACACAGTCGTCAACATAAACTCTGGAGTCATTAAGGTGTTCAAAAATATCAAAATATCTAGACAACGGTCGCGTTCAGATATTTGTCACCTAGACAGCTTTAATGCTTTATGATGGGAGACTACCGCGCAACGAACGGTTTTGTAATCAAAACAAAGTCAAAACGTTTATTATAAATTTATAATATGCTAACACAAACTATCAAATGTAAATGGTGCCTTTTACACATATTGCGCGTGTATAAAACGTAACATTCATTAGAAGTTACCAAAGTCATGTTTCTTCTTAAAACGGGCATGCGTTATTACACAAGCACAAATTGGTCAGAAAAACCTATTTCACAATATCATGGAATTTTTGTAATTCGGTCACCCATCCATGTTCTGACTCGAGTGAATGTTGCTTAACTTTCGCGATCGAATGACCTACGCACTTGTGGTTGCGTTACGAGTACAAGAGTATCTCGAATTTCAATTTGACACCAATTGGCCTTCAAAGTGAAGGTGTCCTGTGGTTTATGTCATCTTACTCTCCTACCTCTTTACTCCTACTACAGTGCTTTCATTCTAACATGGTGCGGGTGACATTTGATGCACATTGCACGTTTCGTTTTACTCAAAAAAAATTGCAGCGGTCTAAGCATATGAAAGTATATTTCAGTTGTAATATTAATATGACTAGCGTAAAATATTTGAACATAAAAAACTGTGTTTTACGAAATAAATTTAACCTATCAGATATAATCAATTAATAAAATTCAAAGTACAATTAAGTGAAGAAACGTAATATGCGTGTAACGTAACACCAGAGACTCGTTTAGTGATGGGATCTAATGGATTGAGTTACGTCGGTAAGTACTTATTTAATAGGCAAGGACGAACATTCTTGCGAACTTTAACCGTTTAACCTTACTTAAGTTGCAAATAATATTCGAACCTAGAATTTCACTAATATTCTCATCAAAACTAGCGTAATAATCAGATTAATTATGATATTTTTAATTATTACTTTTATCTACTCAAGTTTTGACACTTCCACTCTCTAGTCTGTGATATTGACAGCTGTCACCCGCACCAGGCTAGGATGAAAGCACTGTAATATTATTATTATAGATGCGTAAGTTTATGAGTAACTATGTGTTCTTATTTTTAAAACGACTTAAAAACAGTCATATGTTCTTAATTTGCATGTTTTTGTACGTTAGCTTTGAACTCTGTCATTTAGAAAGCTTTTATTAAACTTTTGGAATCTTCTAAGTGAATTTCGACCCAGTTTCAGTGGTCAGATTGACGTGAAATTTGGCACACTTGTAAATCCCTTGACAATACTATCCAGTAGTGGATTTCTGGTGACCTGGCAAGGATCGCCTCCGCAAGAGAGAACTCTTTAATAGTTAATGGCAACGACTTCAAACTTTATACTGATGCAATTAGGATGACAATGCAAGTGTAGTCAACAAAAAGCTGGTATTAATCACGTATTAAAAATAATTTATTGAATCAGGCGTTACGTCACGTAGGTCCATATCAACGAATTAACCCTTAATCCTTAGTAAGCTCTAGGGAACTGGGGACGGGTAATCAGGTCTGTAAACCGGTGAGTAGGGTTGCCAACTTTTTTTCATGAAATAAAGTACTTATATTTAGGTCTAAGAAGAGAAATAAATATAGTATTTTTTTATGTTTTTAAGACAAATTGTTGGGTGCTTCTCACACAACATATCAATTTAGTATTATTTTTAAAAGCCTCATCGACCACGTGAGAATCAAAATAAGGATCAAAATTTTTATTAAATTTACTTTGGCACATTCGATCTGAAACGCCACTATTGTGACCATGCTGCACTGACTTATTGAAAACAGTATTTTCTTTTATTTTAGTTCAACAGTAAAAGTACAGGTAATGTAATGAAAAACACTATAATACTTAATACTGTTTTTACAGTATAGTTGGCAACCCTTCTCACTCGTCCATTGTACGAGTAAAAAAGAAACAACTACAAAGGAACGTCTCCTATTAAGCAGTTGATATAAAAATTAAAAGCAATAAAATAAAAGCACTGACCTAGTGCTCCAAACAAAGGCATGACTACCTCCCCCCCAAAAAAACGAACCTCACAATACTAACGCCATCTAGCGATACGGATGAAAACCTTCATTGTTCAACGAGGTCATTTCAGTAATTTGTTATTAATTACGTGATTGTATCGGGAGAGCAATAAACAATTTTTTTTCTCTATTTGTTTTTTTGTTAAAAGCATCGAAACAATAAGAACGTCACAGTTCGCTTTTGTTGACTTTCTGAAGCTCCCTTTTGTGTGTCAGTCAGTGTACACTAATGACTAACTTTTCTATTGACAGTACCTACCTGGGGGACCGACCCAAAATGTTTCCTTTCGAGGTAGTTCAAGCAGCTGTTCATAAAATGTTTGTTTGTTTGTTTATACTTTTTATGGTACAAAAATATCACACAAAAAGAAAGTGCTAAGTACAAAGGCGGACTTAAATGAAAGAATTTTAAGCTTGTGCCAAAATCTTTACAAATAGTTGAAAGATCGTTGTAGAATACGTATTTACTTATGTAAAGACTGAACATCAGCGCCAGGGTTTTTTTTCTATTCGACTGGATGGCAAACGAGCAAGTAGGTCTCCTGATGGTAAGAGATCACCACCGCCCATAAACGTCTGCAACACCAGGGGGATTGCAGATGCGTTGCCAACCTAGAGGTTTAAGATGGGATACCTCAAGTGCCAGTAATTTCACGGGCTGTCCACGCTGAAACACAACGTACAAGCATTACTGCTTCACGGCAGGATTAGCGAGCAAGATGGTGGTAGCAATCCGGGCGGACCTTGCACGAGATCCTACCAAATGCCTGCTACCTGCTGCTAGGGTGTTTTAACGCTTCGGCGTAAAGCAGCATTTCCACCAATAATGTGCGAGGATGTGTTGCGAGGGATGTGTTTTTCATGAACCAATAGAAACTCTTCATTTACTATCCGCGCACAGCACATCCTTGGTGGAAACAGCTGAGCGGAGCGAGGCGAGGTAAATGAAGCGTTTTTATCGGTTCATGAATATATTCGAATAAAAAATAAATAAATAAAATATTCCTCGCAACACATCCCCGCACCTGGTGGTAAAGCTAAAACCTTTGAACCCTAAGCTAACTTTTTTTTTACACATTAGGTATGTTGCCGCCAATAAAAAATAATTTGAAGGCACGACTCCATTAAAAAAAACAACTTTATTTTAGCCCTAAAAACCAGATTAATTTTCGATTTACTGTAAAATTAGATTTTTTGTTGCTTTAAAACAAATAAATAGTTGATTGAGTTGGCGAACAAATAGCGACTTATGACGTCATAAGTCGCTATTGCCATTAAAACTCTATTGGAAAATTGTGTTTTGACAGCTCATAAAAAGTACGTCAGTTGATTGGTGGTGCCAACATCCCTATTCAGGCATTACTTTGCCGCCCCTATCAGTGACCTATTTTTATTTTTCTACTCCGCTACTAAAGCCGTGGTGGCCTAGTGGTTTGCACCTCTGAGTTTTACGAAATCCATGTGTGAAATTTCATTTGAAATTTATCACGAGCTTCACGGTGAAGGAAAACATCGTGAGAAAACCTGCACTTTGAAGTAATTAAAGTTCCCAACCCGCACAGGGCTCGCATGAGCGTGCTTCAGCTTCATCAAGATTTAAATTTGAAAAGTAAGAGGTGAAAAATAAGTTTTTGGTAAAAATAATCATTTTTTTGTTGACTGCAACAAATTTAAAGTCGATGCCATTAACCGTTGAAGAGTTCCGTCCTGCGGAGACGATCCTAGCTGGACAACCAGGATGTCACTACCAGATTATTGTATTGTCACGCGATTTACATAAGTATACCAAATTTCAAATCAATCCAACTAGATACTAGAAGTTGGGCGAATTTTACTGGCGAGTTTTGATTACAGACAGACAGACAACGGGACAGGTGAAACTAGATAAAAGCTCGTAAAAGGTCTAATTGTCAAAAGCACTTCACATATTTCACCTCCTTTCCTCACTATACCCGCGCGAAGCCGGGGCGCGCCGCTAATTAGATTAGAAGATAAGGTTAATCAAGTTAATTACGCAATTTTATTGAACTAAATAGTTTAAAAATTTTCAATTTCAATTTTAAAATTACATACAGGATGATTCGTGAGACGTGAGCGGGAGGGCTTGTTTTTTACGGTATAGGGGGCAAACGAGCAGACGGGTCGCCTGATGGTGAGCGATTACCGTCGCCCATGGACACCTGCAACACCAGAAGAGTCACAAGTGTGTTGCCGGCCTTTAAGGTAGGAGTACGTTCTTTTCTTGAAAGCTTGAATGTTATTTAATGCGAGACTGAGAGGGACAGTACGATACGAACTTCGATTTTCGAATTTCGTAGTAACCCTTCAGGATCAACCGTACACCCCCAGTAATTGATGATACACAGTTATGTAAAACCTCAAATTTTTAATCGCAGAATTCCACAAAAATGGTGTCTCCGGATGAACAGCGCTACTGCGAAATTCAAAAATCAAAGTTCATGTCGTTCCGTCCCTCTGACACTTATACTATTAATATAAGAGCGAGAGGGCCGGTACGACACGACTTCGATTTTCGAATTTCGGGGCCCCCAGCACTGGATCCACCCAAGAAGTCCGTATTTTATGCTGAGGCAGAACCATTTCGGGAACAAACAAACATTTAATTTTGTGACCTTAAGTATTTTATAATATACTTATTCACTTTTTTTCATGTTCTCTTCTTGTTTTACCTATTATTTGTGTGTCCCGAATTTTATTCATTTCATTTCACTTAGTAATATGATACTTTTAATTTTCAATTTAAAAATAAAATCGTTTAATCTCACTTATATTGAATCCGGTAAAATTGGTCCTGTTTACGTCTCCGAATCACCCTGTATATTATACCTTATAACGTATTCCGTGAAAAATTATCTAACAACCGTTATTTAATCACTCAAAAACTCTAATTTTAAAAACACTAATTCTAAATACAAAATCTAATCTGCAAATCACACACACAAACACAAACACCCACCGTGAAAGTCAGTGCTCTCATCTTGCCTCGAGTTGCACCTGACACTGCAAAATCGGCGCGTACGCATGCCTATATAACACTCCACCCCTCTCTTAGTGTGTCGTCCCTGCCTTAGAACGTATTGCACGGAACCTACAAGCTATTACTTTTATAACTATGCTTGTCAATACGATATGGAAAATTTTGAGTCATTTAATTATGCTTTAGAAATGTATATCTCACGTAGTCGTTATATTTGATTCCTGAGCCATCGAAGAATGTTGTCGCTGTAAGCGCCATAGTAAATTCCCTTGTCAAGCAATGCGATATTAGTATGAGTTTTTCTACGAAAAGGTTCCACAGTGGATCATGATTCAGTTGGCTGGAGTGCACCACATAAAACAACAAATAATAATAAAAATTTAAGGAAATTGTCATTAAATTTTATTTATTTATTTTCGGAGAACCAACAGCTATAATTTACAGAGTAAACTTATTTTTTTATTTTTATTTTTCATTTAATTTAATTTAATTTAATTTCATTTCATTTCATTTCATGGTATCAATAAAGCCAAATTATAGGATCTCACAAGTAGACACATAATTTTTTTTTTCAAATAAATTGTTTTGACGATTAAATAACTCGTTCATAACATTGTGTCATAAAAATAAATAATTATAAGTAAATATTATAATAGATTGATATTCCATACGCTAACACCATCTTTAAAACCACCACCAATATAATGAGCATGCAACTAAATAAGAAATGAATTCATACTTAGTATTATAAATGCGAAAGTGTGTTTGTGTGTATGTTTGTCAGTCTTTCACGCGGGAACGGAGCGATGGATCGACATGATTTTTGACGTAGATATAGTTTATGGGCCAGAGACAAAGGCTACTTTATACCCGGAAAAATGCACAGTTCCCGAGGGAACAGCGCGCGATAAACGAATTCCACGCGGGCAAAGCCGCGGGCAAAATGAAATAAATAAATATCGCGGGACAATTCACACCAATTGATCTCCCATTTGCGATCGAATTCGGAATACGGAAATTCGTCGAAGAACTAAAGTCACTGACATAGCTGGAAAAATATGCAAATTGAAGTGGCATAATGGGCGGGCCACATCGCTCGAAGAACAGATAACCGTTGCGGGAGAAAAATTCTCGAGTGGCGACCACGAACCGGAAGACGAAGCGTTGGCAGGCCTCCCACCAGATGGACTGACGACATCGTGAGAGTTGCGGGAAACCGGTGGATGCAAGTGGCGAGTTGTCGTTCATTATGGCGTTCTAAGGGGGAGGCCTTTGTCCAGCAGTGGACGTCTTCCGGCTGATGATGATGATGATGATGATCTTCCATTAAGAAAAAGTCCCACTGTTAAACAATGCATTGATATCCAATCTTAACTTCCATACCAAGTTTCAAGTTAACCAGTAAAGGTATGAAGCTCGCTATTTGATACTGGCTCATTTATTGACATGCCGGTTGTACGTTCAGTCGACAATGTGAATCACGTACCAAATTAGAACCTTTTCGCAATCAATTTCGCTACGAATTCTTTGGCAAATGTATGGAATGTCAATATGAAATCAGTAACACAAAGGTTCCATCCGACAACTAAAGATGATCTTTTGTATGTTAGTGCAGACAATTGATATGGAAATAGCTTTTGCCCGCGGCTCCGCCCGCGTGGTATTCGGTTATCGCGCGCTGCTCCCTCGGGAACTGTGCATTGTTCCGGGATAAAAAGTAGCCTATGTCACTTTCGGGCCCATAAACTATCTCTATGCCAAAAATCACGTCGGTCCGTTGCTTCGTTACGGCGTAAAAGACGGACAAACACATAAACGTATAAACACACACACTTTCGCATTTATAATATTAGTATGGATTTAGGTTAGTTATCTATGTCGCCGGGAGATCACGAAATTCTAAGCTAGTTCAAAACTCACCGTTTAACGATTTGCCTAGTGACGTTTAGGCAGACCATGAAATTCCTAGGCATATCATGAAACGCCGCCATTTCATAATTTGGCCAGTTTAGGCAGATCATGAAATTCTAAGGGATATCATAAAACGTCGCCATATCGGTTTTAGCACTTTGCCGGCCGCTACCGCGGCACGCTCGCTTTGCTCGCTCGGCTCGTGCGTTGTGGTCACAAATTCATACCAACCACTCCTCGCTTTGCTCGTCGTACATACATTTTTCTTTTTTTCGGCATATCACGATGTGCTCGGTATAGAGCTAGGAATATCGACGAAAGCGTTGCTCTAATCGATCTGCCGTATTGTTTCTCAGGCACATCGTTATATCCTGGCCAACTTTTAGGCATACAATGAAATGGCGCCATTCCACGATACGCCTAGGAATTTCGTGAATAAGCGGATTTTAATAAAATAAAAAAGCAATAAAACGATTACAATTCAAAACAGGTTTTCCATTAACCATTCAATTAAATTTGGTACTATGTAGATGACGTTTGGAATAAAACATAGGCTACTTTTTGATCCGATATTACTACGGGATAGGGATAAAATCTCGAAACAACAACCGCTGCGCTTAGAGTCATTAATTTAGACATGATTGTTTTTAATGTAAAGTAAATGAAAACTTCGATTCAATTTTCGGGAATTCCCTCGGGAATTTTTAAAAATCCCTAAATTTTTATTCAGCTGCTGGATGTAATGATTTACGTGTGCAATGCTGCGGGAAAACACTAGTTATAAATTTTGTTTATTAAATTCTTTTTTTTTACTTGTTAATGTGGTTTGATTTATAAAGCTAATAAACACCATTTTAGTGTGAATTAGTGCAATAGTTTTTTTTTTCATCATGGGCCACACCAATTTATTGACCTAGTCCCAAACTAAGCAAAGCTAGTACTATGGACACTAGGCAACGGATAAACATACTTAAATATAGATAAATAAATACTTATATACATATTAAACATCCAAGACCCGAGAACAAACATTCGTATTATTCATACAAATATCTGCCCCGGCCGGGATTCGAACCCGGAACCTCATGAATCGTAGTCAAGTTCTCTAACCGCTTAGCCATCCGGTCGTCTACATCCATTAATTAAGTAATTCTACACCCGTCAGATTCAGATCAATGCAGTTTGATGTATACAACCGCCCTTGACTCTTTGATGCACAACCCCAGGACTTTATTGTTTGTTTGTTTTATTTTTATTCGACTGGAAGGCAAACGAGCAAGTGGGTCTCCTGGTGGTAAGAGATCACCACCGCCGATAAACATATGCAACACCAGGGGTATTGCAGATGCGTTGCCAACCTAGAAGCCTAAGATGGAATACCTCAAGTGCCAGTAATTTCACCGGCTGTCTTACTCTCCATGCCGAAACACAACAGTGCAAGCACTGCTGCTTCACGGCAGGATTAGCGAGCAAGATGGTAGTAGCAATCCGGGCGGACCTTGCACAAGGTCCTACCACCTGCAAAACCCACCAGCACTCTGCAGTCCCAGCAGGACTTGGCGGATTTTTTTAAAACACAAGAAGCAGCAAAACGATACTCGTATGGATATATGAACTCGAAATGATTCTCGAAATGGTCAAATAAGACCGGTTGTTTTTAAATACTATTATGTGAACATTGTACAATGAGTTATGTAATATCATATCAGTGTAAGTTTTATTTATGTTTTACAAGCTTTTTTAATTTCAATTAGTATGAGATCCCACTGTAGAACGTAGCACCTATCTGTACCCAATTAGTATAGGTATACCTAGTGCCATCCACGAAGATACGTGATTTTGTCAAAATTAGACATTAATGACATTAAATCGAAAATACAAACTGAAATAGAGATGCACAGAAAAACCAGAAAAATAAGACCAGCACTGGGAATCGAACCCAGGTCCTCGGCATTCCGTGCCGCGCTTATTTTTCTTGTTTTTCTGTGCATCTATATTTCAGTTTGTATTTTCGATTTAGGTTTTACGGGATGACCGTAAAAGTAACAAAAATTTTGAACTGAAATAAAAAAAACAAAAAGATTTAAAAAAAAACAATCTTAATTAATGACATTGTAATAAGAACCACGGCACGCATCATCGTAAATGACTCTACCTATAGGTACCTACTCGTAAAACGTTTATTTTATAAAAATACTGCAAAAGGTTTTTTAACATGTCTCTCTTTATTACAAGCGTCTCCATACAATAAGTACGATTGCGTCAGTTAAATATTATGGAAAATTATAGAACAAGTCGTATCTTGAGAATCAAACCATCACTAATCATAATTATGTCAGCTCGCAAAAGTACACTGTGTGTTAAAATGCTTCTATATCATTTTTGAGAGGTAAAAAAAATTGTTTAATGACTGGTTGATTTTCAAGATGCACGTATTTTTACTTTTGTCAACTAAACAAAAAATACCAAGACATAGCGCGTCACATCTTTAAGTAAAAATTGTAACTAGAAGTGACGTCACACGAAGTTATAACATCATTTTTTGTTTAGTTGATTAAAAAGCTCAATTATTTTCGGATGATTAAGTAAAAAACTGGGTTCAGTAAAAACACGGGGTTCACGGTGGATGCAGGCCGCTGCCAACCGAAGCAACTGGAGGTCTATGGGGGAGGCCTATGTCCAACAGTGGACGTCCTAAGGCTGAGATGATGATGATGATGAAGTAAAAAACTATTTTTTGGAAGATTTGACCTTTTTCTCAAAAAAAGTTTTAATGATACGGCAAACTCAAAAAAATAAAAAAACAACAGAGCTGCCGAGTTTCACGACGGGATTATGCGCTAACTATTTTGCACACGCTCCAAGAACTGGTCAAGTGAGCTGACATTCTTACGCATGCCCTGATTCTTTATTGAAAAATCGACGTGTTAAGTTTATCGCTTCAATCTAGTTAATTTGGATAATTTATCAATTGGAGACAGAAAAAGATTTTTCATGTATCAAAATAATTAGGTGCGAAGTACGGAAATTCGGCGAAGAACTAATGCCATCGACTTAGCTCAAAGATTATGCAAGTACTAACAGGTTAGTTCTAGTGATGTGCCGAGTACGGCTTGACTCGAGTCAGACTCGATTCCTGCTTAGGACTCGCCCACTCGAGTACCAAAATATTTTGATTCGAGTACGCCAGACTCTATTAGGTATTCGAGCCAGAGAGAATCGGTTTCTTACTCGCCGACTCGATTCTATTATGCGAGTACAACGTATTCGAATCAGAATGACTCGCTTGAATTCATTGTCACTATATTATACTACTAGCTTATTCCCGCGACTTCGCCTGCGCGGATCTAGGTTATCGCGCGGTGGCGCCTTCTACCGGAATAAAAGGTATCCTATGTTGATCCTTGGGGTTCAAACTACCCATATACCAAATTTCATCAAAATCGGTTCAATGGTTTCGACGTGAAAGCGTAACAGACAGACCGACAGAGTTACTTTCGCATTTATAATATTAGTGGGGATATGCTGTGTGAAGATACACCTTTTCGATTTTTCCTTTTTGTTATAAAATTTGTAACGCACTCGGTTTTAAACTCAAATTTCTTGACTCGATAGATAGACTCGAGTAGGTATTCAGTGGACTCGAATCGCAGAATCGAGTCAGGATCCGAATACCATATTAACTGACTCGAGTCGCGGAATCGAGTCAGGATTAGAGATGCAACGGATATCCGGCCACTATTTTACTATTCGGCCGAATACCGGATAGTTGCGTACTATCCGGCCGGATACCGGATGGTTTTTTTTTCATTTATTTACTAATTAGAGAAACAATAGGTATATATTTTACAATAATGCAACGAGCAAAACCATACTTAGGTTAGGTTAAGTAAAAAACTTATAGTTATGATTAAAAACTGGTATTTATTTATGAGTTTATCAATTATTGACATCAGTTTATTATTCTAAGGGCATGTTTCGATGAATCCACGAGTCGCGGAATCGAGTCAGGATTCGAGTACAACATAAAATGACTAGAGTCGACTCGATCCACCAAAACAGCGACTCGGCACATCACCAGTAGTTGTAGCAGTAGTAGTAGTAGCATGGAACCCTCAGCGCACGAGTCCGGGTCTTACCCGACTTTTACTAAGTTAACACGGGCCTTAATGTCCCATAATAAGGCCACGGTCAATACCACACAGGTAGCCATAGTCTACGTATTACGACATAGCCCAAACAAAATAAAGCAAATAATTATATTCAAAGCATTGCCTTTGACGAACTTGGCCCAATTTGTGACGTGACGTGGATTCGTAAAACGTTAAAAAAAGTACGCGCATGCGACGGGTTGGCTTAGGGTTTCGAAATTAAACGTTTGTTTTGACGGTACCGCTATTGGACAGTGCATTGAATACCGGGTGTGGCCTGTAATATAAGCAAAAAATTAAAACATAGATCATACTCCTCAAACTGAACAACATTAGTTCAGCGACTTTTAAAAATAATAAAAATAAATAATAAATATCATGGGACACTTGACACTAATTGACCTAGTCCCATACTAAGCAAAGCTTGTACTATGGATACTAGGCAACGGATAAACATACTTAAATATAGATAAATAAATACTTAAATACATATTAAACATCCAAGACCCGAGAACAAACATTCGTATTATTCATACAAATTTCTGCCCCGGCCGGGATTTGAACCCGGGACCTCAAGCTTCGTAGTCAGGGTCTCTAACCACTTAGCCATCTGGTCGTCTAAAATATAAAATAATTGAGTCTTTGAATTTTCCTTTTTTCATACAAATTAAATACTGCCATCAATGTACGCCATCCTAGAACACAACTGACGTCCCCTGTCACGTTACAAACATCAAGCAATTTGCTTTACATTGCTTCTGCGAATAAACTTAAAAGTGTAATAAAAAAAAACTAATTATTTTTAAAATTCGCTGAACTAATGTTGTTCAGTTCGAGGAGTATGATCTATGTTTTAATTTTTTGCTTATATTACAGGCCACACCCGTTAGTATTTTGACAAAAACCGAATTTAGAGTGTTTACGAAGAATATTTTGCAGGTGGTAGGACCTCGTGCAAGGTCCGCCCGGATTGCTACAACCATCTTGGTCACTAATCCTACCGTGAAGCAGCAGTGCTTGCACTGTTGTGTTTCGGCGCGGAGAGTAAGACAGCCGGTGAAATTACTGGCACTTGAGGTATTCCAACTTAGGCCTCTAGGTTGGCAACGCATCTGCCATACCCTGGTGTTGCAGATGTTCATGGGCGGTGGTGATCTCTTACTACCAGGAGACCCACTTGCTACTTTATTCTACTGGATCACCACCGCCCATAAACATCTGCAACACCAGGGTATTGCAAATGCGTTGCCAACCTAGTGGCCTAAGATCAAGTGCCAGTAATTTCACTGGCTGTCTTACTCTCCACGACGAAACACAACAGTGCAAGCACTGCTGCTTCACGGCAGGATTAGCGAGCAAGATGGTGGTAGCAATCTGGGCGTACCTTGCACAAGGTCTTACTACCTGCATGATCGAGATTCACGAGGTGGCCCTTGTGTAGGTATTTAAGATTTGCTTACACATATTGGAAGTACCTACAGAAAAACATCGAATTGGGCCCCCTCAGCATAATGTTGCGTCACGCCGCAACGCTGTTATTCAGAATATGAAAAAATAAATTGGTTTGCCAAAATTAACCACAGCAAAAAAAAAACAATAAAAAATAATACGATTACATAATTATAAAGGACTAATTAACACTAAGAATAACGGCCAAATGTACTTTTTAACCCCCTACGCAAAAAGAGGGGTGTTATAAGTTTGACCGCTATGTTTAAAGTACAAATTGTGCATTAAATAAAGAATTCTTACGATTTTGAAATAAAATCCAAAATAACAAAGCGGGTCAACCACGTCTAGGTCTTAAACGCTAAGTTTGTTAAAAAATGTCAGGTCTCAGGAGGATACATTATACTAAATAAGAATTACCTAACCAACAAAAAGTTGGAAAACTCCCGACTTTGTCATTTAAAAGTTCAATATCTCAAAAACGGCAGAACCGATTTTGATAAAACATGTCTAAAAACCATCACCAGAAAACCTGCTATCAAATAAAAAAACCGCATTCAAATCGGTCCACCCGTTTAAGAGCTACGGTGCCACACACAGACACACATAGCAGTCAAACTTATAACACCCCTCTTTTTGCGTCGGGAGTTAATAAAAAGAACCATTGCAAGGTATAAGTACAGATATAAAAGATTGATATGCAAGTTGAAGTGGCAATTGTAGTCAAACAATGTAACACCGCTTTTAGAGACTACTAATTGTTTCCATAAAAATGCATAAAAGCCTTGCAGCATTTACCAACATAATGCATCTGTAAATATCGTTAATTTAATATGCGTTTGTTAATAGTTATATAGTACTACTAGCTTTTTCCCGCGGCTCCGCCCGCGTAGTATTCGGTTATCGCGCGCTGTTCCCTCAGAACTGTGCATTTTTTCAGGATAAAAAGTAGCCTAACGTCACTCTCGGGCCCATAAACTATCTCTATGCCAAAAATCACGACGATCCGTCGCTCCGTTACGCCATGAAAGACGGACAAACACACAAACACATTCTCGCATTTATAATACTACCTAGCTTTTGCCCGCGGCTCCGCCCGCGTGGTATTCGTTTATCGCGCGCTGTTCCCTCGGGAACTGTGCATTTTTCCGGAATAAAAAGTAGCCTATGTCACTCTCGGCCCCATAAGCTATCTCTATGCCAAAAATCACGTCGACCCGTCGCTCCGTTACGGCGTGAAAGACGGACAAACACACACACACAAACACACTTTTGCATTTATAATATTAGTATGGATAAGGTAAGGAGTATAAGGAAAACAAATAACGGGTAATAAATACGTCAAAGAACGGTAAGTGCATAGAAACAAAGTTATCTTATAGTATCCTACTTAACTCCTATGAACTACAAGAGTTCAACCACGGTCGCACGCGTGTTCCATCTAGTTATTATACGTACCATTGAAAACCCGGGATTTTATAAAATTCCTCTGCCAAAAAAGTGCTGGCCGCTTTTCCCGACACGCTGCGCTTAATGATATTATCCGCCGGTCTCTTGCCACTATAAACGTGCCGTCAATTTTGGAACCTAATGGCATTGCGCGAGATGATGGCAAAAGGCCGGACGGTATATCTCTTATTCCCTGGAGGATGGGTCGGGTTTTAGTTTGGGACGCCACCTGCGTCGATACCCTAGCCCCTTCACACCTCCAGGGTACAACTAAAAAAGCTGGCGCAGCGGCTGAAGCGGCCGAGGGCAGGAAGACATTAAAATACCAGGGTCTCGGTTCAGCATATAATTTCGTTGCTGTTGGATTTGAGACCCTGGGTCCTTGGGGTCCCGGCGCACAAAATTTTATTAAAGAAGTGCAAAAGCGCCTGGTCGACACTACTGGAGACCAAAGGGCTGGCAGCTATCTCTCTCAACGAATCGCCATCGCCATTCAACGAGGGAATGCTGCCAGCCTCTAGGGCACCATGCCACGGGGGGCTTTTTTAGATTTAATTTAGTAGGTATTAAGTTTTTAAGTTAGGTAGTTAGTTTATAGTTAAGTTTTATATGGTTATTTTTTCTAAAATTCTTGTATTTCAAGTTAAATAAAAAATATTTGTTATCTCTGGAAATTCCCAAAATTTATATCATGGTCTTTACGGTTGTGTTCAGCATAACTGTCCTAAATTTAAAGACTCTAAATCCAGCGGTCGAAATTTCAAGATTTTATCCCTATCCCATGGGAATATCGGGATAAAAAGTAGCCTATATATTATGTCAGAGGTCCAGCTAACTACATACCAACTTTCATGACTCTAAGCCCAGCGGTTGCTATTTCAAGATTCCCTATCCCGTGAGAATATTGGGATAAAAATTATTCTATATTATAAACTACCTTTTTCTATCCACGTTATAAACTACCTTTTTGCCAAATTTGTGCCGGTTTCGATGTCGGTTTACGCCCGGTGAGTGGTACAGTACTGACTTGGACTTCAGGACAATAGAGATGCAACATTACCAATCAACTGACGTACTTTTTATGAGCTGTCAAAACACAATTCTCCCATAGAGTTTCAATGGAAATAGCGACTTTATGACGTTGTAAGTCGGATTCGATTTGTGGCATTCGAACATGGCGGATGTAGACAATATCTAATTTTGCTATTTCTGTTTCTTTGGCTAGTTGAAGTATAATTTTGATAGTGTTTTATGCGGCGATTAACCTTAACAGTGAACAGTGATCACAAAATGCTATATTGCTCTCGTGTCTGACACTTTTTAATGCGCAAATTGTCTCCACGTAGTTTCTGGAACTTTACTATCAAGTTACAAAAACTACAATCACCGTACATACAACGTTGCCTCTCAAAAAGAATACTTAGACACTGGCGAAATTGTCCTATTAATTAGGACAGAAAAGCTATATTTTAAAAGAAAAGAAGACGTCGTGAGTCGCTTTGTGTTCGCCACGGAATAGAAAAAACAAGTATAGAAAAAACTTGTTTTTTCTATTCCGTGGTGTTCGCCAACTCAATCAACTATCTATTTATTTGTTTTAAAACATCAAAAAATCAAATTTTACAGTTAATCAAAAATTAATCTGGTTTTCAGGGATAAAATAAAGCGTTTTTTTGCTGGAATACCTTCGAATTATTTTTAATGGCGTCAACATCCCTATTTATATGCAACATGCAGTTTTGCCGGGCGGCACCGAGTGGAAAGCTTGCGGTGCATGTGCAGGCTAATGGAAAAACGCCTACCTAATTAGATTTCAGTTTAATAATCAACAGCTTGTACAGTCGCCCTCAATATATCGTAGCGGCCAAGGTGTCCAAATAATTCTGAGCAAGACCAAACTTCAATAAATTCTGCACACTATAAATACCATTTATATCATAGCTATTGCAATTTCAAAAGTATGTAGGCACTCTGTTTTTAAATACCTAATTTCTTTACGTACGACCAGCCAAAAACATCTAATTACACAAAACATCAAATGTATCTAAGGAATAAAGGCGGCCACAAATATCTGCACATTTAATGTCATATGGATCATAATAGATTAGCTAATAGTTTAAACAACAATTCGACAGATTTTTTTTGTGTGAGTGAAGAAAAGACATGCATGTAGATCACCTACACAAATTAATTGAAAAAATACGACACGTGTCGAAATTTGAAGCTAGCCTCTTTACTTAATTACAGTTGAACTTACCTAGCAGCCTACTCCACAATTAAGAAAAGTTTACGTGTACATATGTAGATATACTGAAGATCAGTTGAACCACATTATACTGTGTGAGTGTGATGCCAATAATAAACTCTATAACAAAGAACAGGAAGCAGTAATGTATTCACCTTCAGATTTAAGATAAACCGCCCTGTACAATGGACGGCACTTGGGACCAGATTCCGATGCATACGTTGAAGGATTTCAAATCTATCGATACAGGGGGGCTACTATGAAATTGGAAACTCGAAGTTCGTATCATATCGGCTCTCTCGCTATCGTTCTAAATAATATAGGCGTCAGTGGGACGGCAAGATACGAATTTCAAATTTTACACTCCGTACTATACCTACCTATAGGCTCTACATTGCACAGGGGCGTATGTCAATGCATTTATTTGTATGAATAATACGAATGTTTGTTCTCGGGTCTTGGATGTTTAATATGTATTTAAGTATTTATTTATCTATAATTAAGTATGTTTATCCGTTGCCTAGTGTCCATAGTACAAGCTTTGCTTAGTTTGGGACTAGGTCAATTGGTGTCAAGTGTCCCATGATATTTATTTATTTATTATTTATTTATTAAAATACTTACCGGGTGTGGCCTGTAATACGAGCAAAAAATTAAAACATAGATGGGCAAATATTCAGCAATTTTGCAGCGTTTTTTTGTCATTAATGTCTTCGCAGGCACCAAAATTAGCGGTCAAGCGGCAGACATTAAAACCCTCTCGACAGATGCACTAGCATACCTTAAATTGAGTTTATTAAACATTTATTCATTTATTTAACTTGAAATACAAGAATTTTAGAAAAAATAACCATATAAAACTTAACTATAAACTAACTACCTAAAAGCCCCGTGGCATGGTGCCCAAGATGCTGGCAGTATATTTAGTTTAAGTAGAGAACCAGAAGCCATACGATAAAATAATTGTGGGCCTACGGAACTCTAAAAAACTGCTAAAGTAAAGTCAATTTAGGTGCGGCCGGCGTCTCAAGAGGAAGAGGCAAGTGGCAAAATGGTCGTAAGAGGATGGGCCGCTGTTGGATATCTCGCAGCCGATGTGTAGGGCGACAACGATCAGGTTCAGATAATTTATTCTTAGTTTATTCTGTAACTAGTTCTGTAATGTGGATGATGCAAGTTGGAGGTGGTTGTTGTGTGTATTTTGTTTTTATTGTTATTATTACATTGTTTTTTAATTATTATTTTTTTGTCATTAGTTTTATATTTCGATTTTATTACTTTTATTTTTTAAATTTTTGTCGCCTTCCGTGAAGTCGCCAAGCGGTCGCAGCGGAAGACCAGCGTTGGCTTACACGGCCAACACTATGCTGAGCTGCGACCGTTTCGTGCCTTCGCATATTGTATTTCTTTTTTGTTTTCATTTGCCCTGTACTATTTTAAGTGCGAAGCCCGAATAAAAATATTTCTATTCTATTCTATTCTAATAGGCCGTAATTTGCACCTTTACACGTAATTTTAATACTTAAAAAAATACAATAATACTTTAAAAAATACAACCTAATTTACTTTAGTTTCCTGTTAACCTTAGCGGTCCCCCGACACCGACGACGCTTAGATAAAAAAAATATTACTAGGTACTTATACTAAATTAACTTAGGCTAATTTTGCGGGAAATCAGCATAGTCCCAGCGGGATAGGGATAAACGAATCGTTCGCAGATGAAGTCGCGGGCAACAGCTAGGCAGTGCATAATTAAAAAAAAGAAAGAAAGAAAATACATTTATTCACAACACTAGACACAACAATAGCATTAGGTACAAATAGACAACACATAGGAAATTATGCGTCATTGCGGTTGTGAATCGGACACTGGCTCATTTGGATTGTTTTTTACTTTTTAGTTGTCCTTTTTTGGCGGCTTTATTTTTATTGTTTTCAGCTACTCATATTCAATGGTAAGTCATAGTACTTGGCGAGCTCTACATTTTCAAATTAAAATCTCAATTAAAAAAAAAGGTGGCTAGACATGTTCTTTCCGTGAACCCTTCAAATGACCCTTCAATTAATGATTTTATTGTTTTGTATTAGTGTGTACTCATATAAGTATGTGTATTTATTTATTTATTTTTGATGTCCTGTTTAGGTTAATTAAAAAATTTCGGTCCTTTTATCTTTTCATTGTAGTGTCTATTCTTGTTTCTGTTATCCTTTCAATCGTTCAAAGGTTAACTGGAAGGTCTTTCTCTTGTAAATTGTAATATAACCTGTGGCAACTTTGTTGGTCAATGTTATCTGTCATTGTTTATAATGTAAGTTTTATTGTACCGTTTGTGCCCAAATACATAAATAAATAAATAAATTTCATATGTTTTATATGTACTAGTACTATAAAGAGTTACAATACAAAATAAAAATACAATGACAATGCCCAAATACGACACTGTCCTTATATTCATTAAAACTATATCCACCGCAGCCTTACATAACATAATATGTTGTTCACCGCGAAACCGTGTCGGCCTAAACCGTACAGATATGTAGCAATTAAAAATAATTGCGATTCACTCGATTTCCCCAAAACTAATGTTTGTTATGAAATCACGCTAAAAACAAGTAATTATATAGATACTAGCTTTTTCCCGGCGCTCCGCCCGCGTTGTATTCGGTTATCGCGCGCTATTCCTGAGGACTGCATTTTCCGGGATAAAAAGTAGCCTGGTCACTCTCAGGCCCATAAACTATCTCTATGCCAAAAATCACCTCGATCCGTCACTCCGTTACGGCGTGAAAGACGTGAAAACACACAAACATACAAACACACACACTTTCCCATTTATAATATTAGTATGGATGTCCATCCGTTGCCTAGTACCCTAGTACAAGCTTTGCTTAATTTGTGACTAGGTCAATTGGTGTCAAGTGTCTTGTGCTGTTTATTTATTTATTTACTAATATTATGGTGGCAAACGGAACTCTGTCGGCCAGGTGTAAGTTATGCTCCTTTTGCCGCAGGACAGACTACCTATTTGCTAACTTACATACGTACTTGTGTGCTGTATTGTAGTACTTTATCTTGTATTGTTTATATTGTTGTCTGGTATTGTTTGTACTGTTGGCAATTAAATATTTTTTTTTCTTTCTTTATATCGGGTGTGGCCTGTAATATAAGCAAAAAATTAAAACATAGATCATACTCCTCAAACTGAACAACATTAGTTCAGCGAATTATAAAAATAATTAGTTTTTTTATTTTTTATTAAGTACACTTTTAAGTTTATTCGCAGAAGCAATGTAAAGCAAAATGCTTGATGTTTGTAGCGTGACAGGCGACGTCAGTTGTGTTCTAGGATGGCGTACATTGATGGCAGTATTTAATTTGTATGAAAAAAGGAAAATTGAAAGACTCCATTATTTTTAAAAGTCGCTCAACTAAATGTTGTTCAGTTTAACGAGGACGATCTGTTTTAATTTTTTGCTCGTATTACGGCCACACCCGGTATTTATAATATTATTTTTTAAGACGTTCATATAGCCACCCGAGTCGGTACGGCGAGGGTGGATAGACACGTCGAGGGGGAAATGGGTTTAATGCTCGAGCTCTACTCTCTAATTTCACTTCGATGGCGAGGCATATTGTTCACATAATATGTACCTTTTATTGTTCATGCATTAGGATATTATTATAATTTTTTAGTTTTATTGATCTATTTCGATTGACTAGATTGATTTTTAGTTTCATATCGACGGGTGAAAGGCTATTTGTATTAAGCGACAACGTATTCCTATGTCGCTTAAAACAAATAGCCCGGAAACCGTCGATATAAATTAAAAATTATTTATGATAATAATAATAATAATAATAATTTTCAACACACCTGCTCGTAAAGTAGGTCTTATTACAGCGTATTTACACTGATAATGCAGAATATTACCCATGCCGTGCCTTTTACATTACATTATCGCACTAGTGCCTTTTCATTACATATCTTTTTAAATATTAGCAAGAAGTATTAATGTTTCGAAAACAGCTAAGTAGTTATTTGCGTAAATATAAAATTCAATTCAAAATGTGATAAATAATTAAAGAATTTCATGAAACTGCTTGTTAGCTTGTTGGTATTTATAATTTGACGGTGTATTTTTAACTATAAATACCCAATTTCAAAATTTATAAATATGTGGCTGATTAGCTACTTTGCCGGTGCCCTTATCTCAGACTTGCGCGCGCATGCAGCGCTGAGCGCGCGAAAAAAAAAAATTACGGCCGCCATCTTTTAAATGGGTTTCTGTTTGTTAAGTTTATTTAAATAAATGTGAACTTTTATTTACTTTTCCTCGCAAGTGTGTTGAAAAACGTCGTATGAAACACGTGAGCATTGGTCATTACACTTTTCGTCTCCATTAAGCCTTCGCCTTCGGCTCAGGCTTAAAAACCGACTCGAGTGTAATGACCAACATAGCACACTTGTATCATAATGTACTATTATTTCCAAAAATCATACACATCAGCAACATACAAAGTAATATCTGGCAGACCCCAAACTAGGCAGAGCCTGTATCATCTGTAATACCTAGTAGACGTCAAGTGGAACTTGAAGTAATATGAAAAATAAAAGTAAAATAAAATAATGAAGCTAAACACTAATACAATTTAACAAAACGAAAGCGGAATGAAAAAAAAATTTAGAAACTTTTTGTTTGTTTCTGTTTACACCATTGCCTTGGTCTTAGACGATTTTATTTTATGCACTAGAGCATAAAAAGTCATTTTATGTCGCCTGGATCTATCATAAACACGGACTTTACGAGCATGAGAAGTCAAAATGTAATTTTTAACCGACTTCATATTTCTTGCAAACCACGATTGTAACATAAAATTGACGAAAAGTGAGTAAAGATTATTCCTTGCAAGTGTCAGAGTTGTTGTTCGGTGGACTTCCGGCTGATGACGATTAGTCCTCTGCATTCTAGTAACACAATTATAACCAAAAAATAAAGAAAAACTGTACTTTTGTTGTATAATCATCCATACTCCAACAATTAGACGGAAATCTTAGGCATAGCGTGCTAACAAACCGTCTTTGCCGTCAGAAAGGGCGCTTTTACCACTATCATCCATATAAAATATATGCATTGACCGCTAGTTCTCTATTTGGCCACCTGCAATCGTAAAGTTGCGGTGGGAATATATTATTTCTAAAGGCTCTTGCGGTTAACCATAAAAAGCGACCGCAGGTAGGGTTGAGATGGTTGCCGTAATATCATAGGCACGTGCGCTTAACGGATTTTAGTGGCTTATTATCTGTTGCATGTTTTTGTGTTGGAGAGTGAAATGTATTAAAACATAAATGTGAAAAGAGAGCCAAGTTCGATATTATGATAAATAATAAATAAGTAAATAAATATCACGGGATAATTCACACCAATTGACCCAGTCAAAAAGTAAGCTTAGCAAAGCTTGTGTTATGGGTACTAAGCAACGGATAAATATAATTTTATAGATAGATAAATACTTAAATACATATTAAACACCCAAGACCCGAGAACAAACATTCTTATTTTTCATACAGATATCTGCCAAGACACGGAAATCGAACCCGGGACCTCAAGCTTCGTAGTCAGGTTCTCTAACCACTAGGCCATCTGGTCGTCTATAATACTATAAATACTACAGATAATACAGGGTGGAAAGTTGAGTTGGGGCAGCAATACTGGGTTAAGACACTAGCTTTAGTTACAGTTTTTAGTTGTCTAGGTACATACTGTTTAATTTTCTTTAAGCATAAAGTATTCATATTCGTAAAAAAACAACATGCGAAAGTTTCACTTTGCAAATTAGTACCCTATGAACTGTATGTAAAATATTTTCTTTGATTTGTGGGTGTTCTACTACTCAAAATTTAGTTGGTCTCTATAAAAAATCTGTGAATGTCGATTGTCATTGTAGCAGCAAGGGATCTAGTAGCTGCCCTTGCTGCCCCATCTCAACTTTCCATCCTGTATAACTTGATTAGTTAACTTTAACGACAAAAAAACCGTTTGAGGTGTGTTTATGAAATTTGAAGCACATAATATGTATCTCACAATTCTCAATAAATGAGCCCAATTTGACATGTTTAGGTGAAATAGTTTTTGAGTTATGTGGGGGTCAAAAGTGGCTCCATATGGTTCGGGTAAAATTACACACGGTACTGCTCGCCAGTTCTGTTAGATTTGAACTTGGCTTGACACGCTACCGCGTGTCTAGGTGACATCGATCGATTGCTCGCTGACAGCCTTGAAATAGTATATTGTGTCTTAATAGCGGTAAACAAGGAATTACGAACAAAAGTCCATTAGAAATTTGAAGTCAGTAGCATTCAGTCATGTAGAAGAACATAATTAATAAGACAGTGTGGAAGTGTGGGACTAAACACAGTACCTGGTAGCATGGTGTGCGGTTGTGTTACTCTGAAAATGAGCTCTGGTTGAGTTCCAAACGTGTCAGTGTAGATTGGCGGTGGTAGATGGGTTTGAAAGAAAGAAAGAAAATACATGTATTGTATTCACAACACAAGACACAACAATAGCATTAAGTACAAATAGACAACACACAGGAAATTATGCGTCATTGCGGTTGTGAATCGGACACTGGCTCAGCATAATGCTCGAGCGTTAATAATAATAGCCTGAATGGCTTCGAGAAAAGTATGGTACGGCCGTGCCTTTGTTTTTTTTTGCTCGACTTGGCGGGGGCACTGCCGTGCCCCCAGAACAACCCAGCGCTGATTTTCAGCCAGCACCGTTGGTGACCCTCGGTTTGTGTGATTTGTGTGTGTTCTTATAGTATGGAGGTGGAGGAGCTGCATGAACACGCATATTTTGCATAAGCTTAGCTATCATAAAGTCGCGGGTGAGCAAGGAAATTCTTTTAGTTCATTGATATGAACCTCCGCAAAGTAACGCCTGATTCAACAAATTATCAAACTTTATGTCGTTTATGATAGAGTTTGAAGTTTAAATTACAATAAGTCCTTTATAAAGGACTCTGGGCGTTTAGAAGGATACACGAAAAAAAATATGTCTTAGATTAGGACGATATTATATACCCTTGGTCAAGACAATAATGTTTCGTATATAGTCGGACGCCATAATGTATTGGATGAAGACAAATATTGTCTTGGTACAACTAATAATCTTACTTAAAGAAAACAATTACTTGGATTTAAACATTCCTGAGGGTATGAATATTCTTGGTCAAAGAATTAATTTTTTTCCGTAAAGTTTTTTAAAACCCTACAACTACTCTATTATGGTTTTTTAAGGCCTAAAATTTCTAAAAGTGGCTCTGAAGCGGTAACGTTCCGTATACTCTGCCTGTCTACCCCTTTTGGGAATACAGGCGTACCTAACATTTGTGTGTTTGTTTAAAACTCTAACTCTGTCTTAAAAATAAAGTTGTGTTAAATACTTGTGATGTATAGTATATGGATATCATATTGTAAATCTAATAAAGATTGTTTTTTTGGAATCTCTTTGTATTTTTCATTTCAATTCCAAATTTTTACTTTTACGGTCATCCCGTAAAACCTAAATTGAAAATACAAAGTGGAATATAGATACACAGAAAAATCAGAAAAATAAGACCTTATCTTGGACTTATTTTTCTGATTTTTCTGTGTCTATATTTCAGTTTGTATTTTCAATTTATTGTAAATCTGTTTAAAAAAATAACTCGTTTAGTTTCTTTCCGGATTCTTCTCAACAGAGGTTTTTCCCGAACCGGTGCTACATTTTTTTGACATTCATAAGAGCTTGTTATAGCCTTAATTGAATAAAGATATTTTGACTTTTGACTTTGACTTTGGATTCAATTTGTAGCATTCGAACATGGCGGATGTAGACAATATCTAATTTTGCTATTTCTGTTTTTATGGCTAGTTGAAGTATAATTTTGATAGTGTTTTATGCGGCGATTAACCTTAACAGTGAACAGTGATCACAGAATTCTATATTGCTCTCGTGTCTGACATTTTTAATGCGCAAGTTGTCTCCACTTCTGGAATTTTACTATCAAGTTGCAAAAACTACAACTACCGAACAACGTCCCTCTCAAAGAGAGTACTTTGACACTGGCGAAATTGTCCTAATAAGGACAGAAAGCCATATTTTAAAAGAGAAGAAGAAGAAGAAGACTGACTTTTACAAGAGGGCGGCAAAATTGTCTTCCGCCCGAGCGGCTGATCGTTACGCCACGTGGCCACTCGTTCCTTGTAACACCAGGATGACTTGACGTTTACATATTGACTCAATACTTGATGAAAACTGAGAGTAAATTGCAAAAGCGGTTGACGAATGACTTTAAAGTGCTAATAAGGACAAGTGTTCGGTTTAAGAGTTGCTTTTGGTGGACTTTTAATTTTTTTTTTGGTTCCGTAACTCCAAAATGCGGCAGGTCACCAATGCGTTGGACGGACAAGTTAAAGCTGCACTCAACGGACCTCTGTACGAGTGTTCGAGAAGGGCTGCAGTACGGGAGGAATGGCAACGGATTGTAAAGCTTGCCACCACCCCTGATGTGACCACGACCACTCTGCCAAGAGTGTGACGACCAAGAAGAACTCCAAAATAAAGGTGCGACCAAACCGCTGCTTAAAAAACGGTGACGGTGCGGAATCGCAGTGACGCACTGTATACGCACCGTTTTTGTTGCATGCTCTCCACACCGCTGCTTGAAATATGGAATCGCAGTGACGCGTCGTATGCGCACCGTTTTTTTTGTATGTTTGAGCATTTCAACCATCTTATTTTTGTGGACACTTTTCTGTAAAATAGGCCGAAGATTCTGATACAGTTTTTAAGTTATCTGATAGAAATAATGAAACACTTACAAATAATCGTAATAACGACATCAAAATCTCGAGCCAATTCGTAAAAATGTGACCAGATAAATGAGGCGGTTGAAACGCTCGAATAAACGCCCAGTAATTTGTTTTGTTTTAAAATATTTATTTCCAGGGTGTATCCATATTAATCTCTACACGTGACAGTAATGACAAAAGAATAGATTACTCTTTCCGAGATCAGCTTATTAAAACAATAATTCATATATAGCTACGTTAGTAGCATCGGAAGTTTTCACAACGTATGCACGTGGTTGCAGAAATACCGAATGGTTTTCATATTGTCCTGTGGACCTCTAAACTCTATTTGACAGCATGTCAATGCCAATTTACACTTTCTTGGTAACAGCGTTAAAATAATATTGACTTTGAACTTAGTGTATTTTCATCGTAGTAGCAACATTCTTAGTAAATAAACATAAATACAATAATGAAATACGGTACTTGAATGCCTAAATTAATCATAATTATGCAGTTTCCTGGGGGAAAAATAGTAAATTGCACAACAAGAGCATAAAACGAGCCAATTTTTAGAGTAAAATCACATCCGTATTATGCAAGTTGAAGTGGCAATGGTCGGGCCACTCGCTCGAAGATCAGTTTTACAGTTACAAACTGTTGGGTGGAAAAATCTGAAAAAATTCAGAATGGTAGTAAATATATATCAAATTTACAAGGAAAGTTATAGCGGCTAAGATTGCTTGAGAATTATTGTAGTTTAAGATTAAATGGCAGCCTGAGGTATAAAATATGGGAGCGCTAACGTTCGCATACTCTTCGCTAGTCATACCAAAATTTTTGTCCGAATCATCGTTTGTCCGAATTTTTTTCCCACTGAAACCTTATATTTTTCTAAAAATTTTAAATGGTCATCCTATAGAAAACTATAGGTTAGGTTAGGTTTATTTCATAAGAATTCTAAACAATCATTGGATTCAGAGAAAAAAGAGTTATGACAAACGATCGTTCTGACTTTCGATAAGTATGCGAGCCAATATGGACCCATAAAATATACCTTGGAAGATTCCGTACACAATACGAAGTCCTTAGAAAAATGTTATGTGATATTTTTCCTTATTTTTCGTAATTCCTACGGAACCCTATCCTGGGCGTGTCCGACACGCTCTTGGCCGGTATCTTTTTAAAGTATGGAACCGTATTAATGGAATCTTGGGTTACTACGCCAAAGTTCAATGGTAAAAGTAACTAGTTGACACGACTACAATTTGCTTAAATTCTCTAAAGAATTTGTCGAGGTCGCCATTTTGACACGAATACCATTCGTCAACGCACAGAAGCTGGGTTGAGGTCAATATCATAACTCATCAAGTCATCTTTCTTAGTTTATGTCCAAAAACAACGACTAAGTAGGGGTCAGAGACTAATGTAGACAGTGTTATATCTATGAACGACGCAAAGAACAAAAAAAAACTTAAGTGTAGAAAAACTTGAGTAAGTGACCTGTTGTAATTTTTAGGGTTCCGTACCCAAAGGGTACCGACGGAACCCTGTTATTAAAACAGCGCTGTCTGTCTGTCCGTCTGTTACAGGGCTCTCTCTTGAGTCGTAATAGTTAGATACTTTAAATTTTCGCAGATTATTTACTACGGCTGCTATTACAATAAATACTAGAATAAAATAAATACTTAAGGGCGGCTCCCATATAACAAACGTGATTGTTTTTCCGTTTTTTTTTGCCTAATCCTGCCGTGAATCTGCTGTGCTTGCACTGTTGTGTTTGGAGAGTAAGACAGCCGGTGAAATTACTAGCGCTTGAGGTATCCCATCTTAGACATCTAGGTTGGCAACGCATTTGCAATCCTCCTGGTGTTGCAGGTGTCTATGAGCCGTGGTGATTTCTTACCATCGGGAAACCGACTTGGTCGTTTGCCGTCCAGTGGAATAAAAAAAGCATATTTTTGCCATGTTCTCTTTGATTTCATTTCTTTATTTTGTAATAAGGTATTCATATTTTTTTGTAACATTATTGTATCTTGGATTTTTGATACTACTTTTTTACTTTTTGACAAATGCGTTTACGTTTTGGTCGCAATCTTAGTATTGAAAGTGCATGACATTTCAATATCGAAACCGATCTCTAAAGAATCTTGCAGTTTTAGCTTGTCTCATCACTAGTGCACTAAATTAGGGTTTTCACAGAGGCCAAATATCGCTAGATGGAGTTAGTATCGTGAGGTCCGTTTGAGGTCCGCCCGGATTGCTACCACCATCTTGCTCGCTAATCCTGCCGTGAAGCAGCAGTGCTTGCACTGTTGTGTTTCGGCGTGGAGAGTAAGACAGCCGGTGAAATTACTGGCACTTGAGGTATCCAACTTAGGCCTCTAGGTTGGCAACGCATCTGCAATACCCCTGGTGTTGCAGATGTTTTTGGGCGGTGGTGATCTCTTACCACCAGGAGACCCACATGCTCGTTTGCCTTCCAGTGGTATAAAAAAAAAAGTTTGCTTGCGATTGGCTCATTTAGTTATTCAACCAATCACGAGCAAACGTCAAATGGACATCGTGGTCAAGGCCCGGAACTGGTTTATAAAATAGCGGTAAATACCGGTTTATTTCCTTTTAACTCCGAACTTTCATAAGAACGCGAACGTTTTTAAGAACTTAATTATAACTTAAATAAACCGGTTTATTCGACGAGTGACAGCTGGCCGGCCGGCGGTGGGCGGCGACGATGATCCTGCGCCGGAATAAACCGATTTTTATTGTTCTAAACCGGTTGATCTGACAAGAACTTTATAGAAATTTATCCTTAAAAACCGGTTTAAAAATAACGGTTTCGCGAACGAAACTAAAATGAAAAGGTTTTGCGCCAAGTACATGATAACGGTTTGGAAATTTAACCGGTATCCGAGCCTTGCTCGCGATACTAACGCCATCTAACGCTTTCTCCTCTGTGAAAACCCTCATTGCCACAATTCGCCGCTGTATATTTATAGTAATGAGAAAAAATACATGTTTTCTTACGCACAGCGTAATACGTTACGCGCGTGAGACAAAAAATGATGTAACTAACATTTGTTACAAGAGGTCAGTAGTTCATTTGATGGAGCTTACGGTAATGTTATTAACTTCCCTGTAATCATGATCAAGCTTCGTTGCGGCACCATCAATAATAAATAGTATATTATTGACTAGGCTTAGGGAAGTGTGTAATAGCTAGTGTTGGTAAAGACTCATGTTTTTGAAATCCATATTTTAAGAACTCGGGACTTTGAACTTAATAGACTTCAGTCTTTTAAAAAAATAAAATTGTGTTAAATACTTGTAATGTATAGATATCATTTATAAATATTGTTAATCTTTTTTTTTTACAAAAAAACCTCGTCGAGTTTCTTGCCGGATTCTTCTCAACAGAGGTTTTTTCCGAACCGGTGGTAGATTTTATGACGTTCATAAGTGCTTGTCATAGCCTAAATTGAATAAAGAGATTTCGACTTTGACTTTGACTTTAAGTCGTGAGTCGAATCCGAGTTTAAGTCCTTTCACCACAACTCAAGCTTTAGAAAAGACTCCGGCCATCGTAATCTTCTATAGTCTTATGTTTTTCTTTTTTGTAAATTATGTATTATTTTAAGCTTGATGTCGAAATAAAGTTATGTCTATGTCTATGTCTTATTGAACTTTAAGCGTGCCTCAAGATTCCTAATAATCAAAAAATCGTCAGTAAGAAGGGTTTTTTTTTATTATTAATGGTTTTTTATTGAAGAGTGTGTTTATAGAAACATGAATGTTTTTGTAACAAGCAGTAATGCATTTAAGATACAAGAGAAAAAGCTCTGGTTTGTAACAAATTGAGGAAATCGGATAAACAGACTGAATTGAAAACCAAAAAATGTACTGAAACACTACCTACACTCAAGTAGGTATGATAAGTACATTTTAGTTTTAATCATAACTCAGTTTTCAAAAAGCTTTGTGTGTATACAAAACACTCAAGTCTTTATAAGGGACTCGAGTACTCTGTAGAGGACTCGACTCACTATGGAAGACTCGTGTCCGATACGTTGAAAATAACTCAAGCTTCGATTAAATGTCTAAAGCCTAAAAAACTAAGTCGAATCTTCTAAATGAACACTCAAATGACTTAAGTTTTTACCAACACTAGTAACAGCTGGTTGATTGCTGGTTTCAATCATCGATATCTATGTACAGTCAAGTGGAAAAATAAGTCTTTATTCGAACCACTCAAAAATATGTTACTACAGCCTTATTGCGTCGGAATAAGAGTCTATGGTATATATTTTTGAAACTTTGAATAAGTACATTATTTTTACACATGACTGTACCTTACGGCACTCGACTGGCTGTTTGTCACGTCGGTTTTTTTTATGATCAAGATGACATTTGCGCCGTAAATCAAACACAAACTAAGCCTTCATACTTAAAAAAGAGAGGAAAAACCAACAAATAGAGTAATAAGTTTTATGTAATAGTATGTATGTAAACTCTTTATTCTACATAAGAAAAACAAAACGCAATAGGCAAACTTTGAGATACTTGTGCAAAAGCGGACTTATCCCTTTAAGGCAGTGGTTCCCAACCTTCTCTTGACCAGGGACCACTTTGATTTCTTTGTTGTTGGTAGGGAACACTATTTACAAGTAAAATAAAGTGAATCAATCCGAAAATAAACTTTAATCAATAAGCTGCAAAATTTGCAAGCGTTTGCGGACCATATTTTGGTTTCTGCGGACCACTTGTGGTCCACGGACCATTGGTTGGGAACCATTGCTTTAAGGGATCTCTACCCGTCCACCTCTGAGTTGTCTTTGAGTTGTGTGAGTGAGTTTGTTAAATATTTCGTTTTTAATACAAGCTTTTTTGATGACTATGTTGATTGCACTTGCATTGTCATTTTAGCTAAATTCCAGATCAAATTTCATGTTTATACGAGGAGTCTTGATATAATTATATGTATACGACGGTATAAGATAAGGAGCTGCATCCTGCGGAGACGATCCTGCAAGGCTACCACGAAATTCGAAAATCGAAGTTCGTATCGTACCGTCCCGCCTACGCTTATGTTATTTAATACGAGAGTGAGAGGGATGGTACGATACGAACTTCGAATTTTATGTTTCGGAGTAATCCTTCTGGCCCAACCACCAGTACCACTACCATGAGTTTAGTGACTGTACTCGATAGCGACGGTATAAATTATTTGTATGGAGAATAGGCTAGACGACTAAAAAAAACTGTTTAGTCCGTCAGGTGGATAATTTAAAAATATTGTGCACATATTTTTTCTTTTCTTTGACAAACAAAAAATGACGAGAATACAGTGCTTAGAAGTTTCGAGTGACGTCACTATATGGTAGGATTTTACCTTATACTGACGTTACAAGCTCCCACTCCAGAAGTTTGATGATTTTTACTAAACAGATAAACCAATAATCCGTGTCCCATATTTTTCCATAATCTAAATGTCGGATTAAATAGAATGATATATTTTTAACCCAGTCGTCATCCCTATTGTACAGCGCCTCTACAAATAATTTACGCCGTCGCTATCGAGTACGGTCACTGTAAACTCATGGTAGTGGTACAGAATTTCACTACCAGATTAATGTATTGTCATTGTCACCGGACTTAAGTAGGTATGCCAAATTTCACGTCAACCACTGACATGAATCAAAATGACCTTGCAAGATTTGACCCTTAAACAAACAGGGCAAAAATAAAAGCTTGTAAAACGGTTGTCTAAACTATTATTATAAAGAGGAAAGATTTGATTATTTGTTTGTTTGCATTAATTAGGCTCCAAACATACTGAACCAATTAAAAAAATCTTTCACCGTTCGAAAGCTACACTACCTATCTCCGAGTGACATCCATACAATTGATACAAATACTATAGATGCGAAAGTGTGTGTTTTTGTATGTTTATGTATATGTTTATCCGTCTTTCACGTCAAAACGGAGCGCGGAGCTAATAATAAAAAACCTATAAGCTTCAGATTAGCATTCGCAAACCGAGAAATTGTACAATTCGTTACAACACTTGCGGGCATTACTCGCGCAATTTGTTTACGCGGGCAATGGAAAGATTTGAATAACTTAATTGTTCGTATCACACACGCAAGTTGTTTACATGTGTAAAAAAACTCATTATATTACTATCTACATTCTCAACAGGTATAACTTGATAAAACAAAATGGTCGTTGTGGATCATAGATCTCTCAACCGATAGAGAAATGAGAATTTATTTGCTGGTATAAAATCAACAACATAAAAAATTTAGAAAACTCCTGGCATTGTCATTTTAAAGTTCAATATGGCGACCGGATGGCCTAGTGGTTAGAGAACCTGACTACGAAGCTTGAGGTCCCGGGGTCGATTCCTAGTAGGGGCAGATATTTTTTTTATAATACGAATGCTTGTTCTCGGGTCTTGGATGTTTAATATGTATTTAAGTATGTATTTATCTATATAAGTATCTTTATCCCTTGCCTAGTATCCATAGTATAAGCATTGCTCAGTTTGGGACTAAGGTCAATTGGTGTCAAGTGTCCCCATGATATTTATTTATGTACATATTTTATTTTTTTATATCTATCTATAAAACAAATAAATGAACTTAAAAAAAACAAAGCTAAGAACCACCGCAAGAACAATCGCTTTTATATTTAAAAAAACCGCATAGAAATAAGTCCATCGATTTGAGAGCTACGATACCACATACGAACAGAACAGACAGACAGTTAGCTTTTCACTTTGTTTTAATGCATTTATTTTCAATATATGATAACCAAACGGCCTCAAAAGAAAATCAGCGCTGTTCTGCTGATTTAGGACCATTTCGTCATGTTGTCACGAATAATATTTTCTTTCTTTCACTAGTGAATACTAGTGAATGTTATAACTGTTAGTTTATTTATGAGTATGTTGTTAATGTTGTAATGTATCTTCCTATCTATTTGGATTTGTTGTGTATGTGTATTGTATAAATGGTTATGTATTCTTGATATTGCTGTAATGTTATGTAAATTCACCACCTGCTTAAATTTATTCCATTTTTCTCCATCCAATCCATTTTAAAGGTTGCCTGGAAGAGATCGCTCTGAAGCGATAAGGCCGCCTATTGCTTATCTCAGAACTCTCTGTGTATATACCCGTTTTCTGTAATTGCTTGCTATATGTTGGTATGCAATTTAGAGTTATTGTATTGTATTGTTGTAGGCCGATTTTTTTTTGCCGCTCAATTTTTTTTCTCTTTCCACTGTATTGTTTATTCACTCTACGTTCCGCCCCACAACTGGACAGTTTAAACAATGTGTTACATAATGGCACATCATCTCTGATCAGTGCTATTTTTAGAACCAAACCGGGTCATGACGGTAAAAAGTAATCTGCTTTTATGAAACGTTATGTAAGCGTCAGGGGTCATACCGACGAATTGGAGCCATCACGATTGCATCCAAACAAGCGGCCAAAGGCGTTCTTCAAATCGCTACACTGTACCGTCGAGCGAGCTCAAAACATGAATTTTTTTTATGTAATACTGGCTTATGCCCGCGACTTCGTCTGCGCGTATCTAGGTTATCGCGGGGTGGCGCCCCCCAACTAGCAAATTAGTCTTGAGAATTACATCGTGTAATGCTATAAATCACAAACAAGTCACAGGAAAGCTATGGATTATGTTTGTCGTCTTATAAACGCATTGGTAGGTACACCAAAAATAATGCTAGGAGTAATAATCTGCAAAAACATATCCCGAAAGCGCATTAGAGATTACAATACATGGCTTATTCAAGTGCAGTCATACAGTAGCAAGATATGAGACTTTAACTCTCCGCTAAATACATTAGTTTCATTAAAGTCTTATCCAAGTCTAACACTTCTCTACCGAAATGCGTTAATAGAACTTATATAGGACTAGTAGGCTTGCGAATGTCATTTATTGTGTCATCTAAGACTGAAATCCTGTATCAGATGATTCTTAGCTCTTACAGGAGCAAAAGCAAAATGGGAAATTAATTGCTCTTATATAAAGCAAAAAGTTCTGAACCAACCTTTTTTTTTGCTTTTTCGAAATCTTGCTTTATCAATATGGCGTCAGCGCCATATTGTTAATAACAATGTTTAATACTAATATTAGCTACGAACAATATGTACGATTTTACTGGATTGAACCATTATGGACACAATAAATATTTAAATAGAAACAGGTCACACGGAGCTTCATTTAAATTATTTTCAGTTTATAATTTACATCAGAGAGCAAAAGTTTCACAAAAGCATATTGTCAGCTATCAGATCTTGTAGCAGCAGGCACGTGAAATCGTAATATTGGAGTATATTTTAAATATAGAAAAATATAGGGAGGCATTAAAAATATACCACAAATACACATATATAAGAAAGAAAGAAAGAAAGAAAGAGTTTACAAAGTTTACAAAAGACTCCAAATTCCAAAGTCGAGTCTTGAAAGATAACTCAAGTTTTATTAAATAAGACTCCAAGACTCGAGTTTCTCACAACACTATTATTATCACAGTAAAAGTGTACACTTTTACTATGATATTATGATGTCCAAAGCTATCTTGTCTATGGTTAACGATTTAAAATAACACACTGATTTCTAAAAGCAATCCATCGAGTACCAGGCACCCATAAGTTCGTACGCACATCATTATCTCAGCAAATACCATTCCTCAAAAAAATAGGCCTACATCCATTAAGATAAACCACTTTAAAAACCAACCTAATGTTTATAACATCAAGGTTGAAATTACATCCTCCGCAACTGCCCCTGGTATGATTATTACAAAGTTATTAAAACCAACTCGGAAACGTCGCTAGTGTTAAACTATAAACGAGTAACAGTACCGGAGGAGAACAGTTCATAATTTTTCCACCCGCAAATCATAAGTTGGTAGTGAACTTACTCTTAATTCACACTTTACATAACGTAAAGCGCGTACTTTCACCATCTGACCTTTCACGGGGTTAAAGGTCAACGTACTATGGTCCATCGCGAAAGAGACAAACGGTCACGTTTTAATTTTAGTGTTAATTATTAGTCAATAGGTTATTGTTTTAACACTAATCCATACCCACGGCTTCGCACGCGGCCATTTAGGCTTAATTAAAAAAATATATAACAAAAAATAGAACCGACTACAAAACACCATGAAAATATTTGAGTGAACCTATAATCGTCTACCTCACCTTCAACTATACGAGTAAATGGCTTCAACCACTCCTGATTTGGTGCATAAGGGACCTAATTGAAAGCATTCCTAGACAAACACAAAAAAAAATCAAATCGGTTCATAAATGACGGAGTTCTGAGGTAACAAACATTAAAAAAAAGCATACAACTGAATTGATAACCTCCTTTTTTTGAAGTCGGTTAAAAATAGGGTCGATACCATAATTACAATAGTCCATGGTGTGTATTTGTATGTTTGTCTGTCTTTCACGCCGTAACGGAGCGACGGATCGACGTGATTTTTGGCATACAGATAGTTTATGAGCCCAAGAGTGACTACTTTTTATCCCGGAAAAATGCAGTTCCCGAGGGAACAGCGCGCGTTAACCGAATACCACGCGGGCGGAGCCGCGGGCAAAAGCTAGTATTTATTATATTTTTTATCGATAGCAGACTTATAATGTAGCTCATTCCTGTACATCCCTGTAGATTATTTTCTTTCACTTGATTTTTTTTAAACTCACAATTTGGCGCAAGAAAATCCGCCATTTTGATTTTTCAAGAATTTCATGTACCCAGTGTTACTCGCTTTATCAAGGCGAATTTAACGAAATAAATAACTATACATATTTCACACGAAAACAAGCCGAAACACGAATGCACAGACAAACCAGAAAAATTAGACCAGCGCTGGGAATCGAAATTGGAGTTGAAATAAAAAATACAAAAAGACTCCAAATAATAATCTTGAAATAAATGACTTCCTAAAGCGTATTTTTCTTCTGTCCATTCCTATATTGAACAAACTGTGATTCCCTTGAACTTGTTGTGTACATTCTATTGCACATTATAGGTATAAACATACACACATACATACGAATCAAACGCATAACCCTTCTTCTTTCAAAGCCTGGCATGTCCAAATGCAACTCATAGGCGTTAATAGTACAGCCGCCAGCACCAATATCTGACACAAGCGTGCATAAATATTTCCAGGGCCGGAAGGACGTGACAGATATTTTTGCACGCTCCGCTGTGGCAGATATTAATGCTGATGACTAGACATCGGATTATATGCACTATCAAAATGCCAATATATGCATGCAAATATGCACTAAAAAAGGGCGAAATATGCACAAAATATGCACAATCAAAATCCATTCATTATTAACAATTTACATTATTTTCACATTATGTTTATATGTATATACATATTTTCTATTTCTGCAGGTAAATGAGAACATGTTGATCGATTTGATATTTTTTTGATGAATTTTGGTAATTTTGTTTTGTCCAAAATTCCATTAAAGTCAGGGTATTTTTTTACTGGTGGCATTATTTCAACAAAAATAAGATTTTCGTAGATAGTTTGAACGTTTCGACAGCATAATACAAAACGCCTAACACGTAAAACAACTGAAATATGCACTGTCAACGAAAAAGTACCGAAATATGCAATAACTCTATAAAAATATAATTATATGCATTTGCATATGCAAACATGCAAATGCATATAATCCGATGTCTACTGATGACTGTACCTACGCCGAAGGGTATCGTTTGATGTCTCTTCCCCCCATTTCTCGGTATACCAGTATTGCGGTTCCCAATTGAAACAGGATGTCAAAGCGGCTAGTAAGTAGTATTTCATGCATGAACGCATTCCGGTTCCCTTACGATATACACCGTGTCGTTTTTGACTTCCGTGAACTTTAAGGCAGAATCAACTTTTTACTGACACTAAATCTGTCCCCGACGTTTTTCAAACAGATTTTCGTAAGAAAACATGTTTTTTCTGTAATTTAATAGATAGTGCACATGAATACATGCCATCCTACGTAAATTCAACCTATTAAATCGTGAAATATCTTGTTGGAAGTAAGTCTTTTTGGTAACGCCAGAGACAATTTTGGTAATGCAGGAGACGCCCAAAGTGTCGGTAAAATGGTTGATTGGCTCATTTAAAGATTTGGCGCCCGGGCCAGTAAGCTTTGAATCCCTATTAAGTAAGGATATAGAGGTACTGTCTTAAGGGGGGTAAATAGAAACCAAGGTTAACCTCTATGGATTTATTGCGATACTTAGTGCACAAGTATTAAGTATACTGTGAACCGAATTTCATTGAAATCAGTTCAGCGATTTAGAGGTGATGAGATAACAAAGAGGCTTACAAATTTTGGCATTGATAAAATATTATCACACAGGGATTAAGAAAAAAACCGTGAAATATGAGACTTAGACTAGAGCTGCCTTGGGGCATGGATGTCCCCTTTGACCCTTAAGTAAATACGCTGCTTTCAGGGAACATTGTACTCATAAAAAAAGGTTAATTCCTTGAAGACTAGTATCTAATTTAATGCTTCCTGGCCTTACCCTAACTATTTAAAAGATATTGTAGGATTAAAACTTAATTATGCGCACACAGACTAAAGGTTCTAAATGTATTGCTTTTTAAATGATTACGGGTCAAAGTGTTTTTAATTCACACGTATTGAGCATACGCATGTTAAAATGTGACCTTTTGTATGTCTCCCTTACGAGTTTGTGCCGTCAATTTCCCTCGTCAAGATTGTGAATATTACAATTCGACCTTTAACAATGACTACGAAGTAAAGAAAAAAGCAGGTGGTAGGACCTAGTGCAAGGTCCGCCCGGATTGCCACCACCATCTTGCTCGCTAATTCTGCCGTGAAATAGCAGTGCTTGCACTGTTGTGTTTAGGCGTGGAGAGTAAGACAGCCGGTGAAATTACTGGCACTTGAGGTATCCCAGCTTAGGCCTCTAAGTTGGCAACGCATCTGCAATCCTCCTGGTGTTGCAGTTGTCTATGGGCGGTGGTAATCTCTTACCATCAGGAGACCCACTTGCTCGTTAACTATCCAGCGAATTAAAAAAAAAGATGCCGAAAAACTTACTTATTTGTCAATCGATCAATATTTTTATTCACCAACAAGAGATCACAATATATATTCTGTTGCTATTGGCGTGTAAATATTAAAAGTACTTTAAAAATACATTCAAAAAATCATCAAAATATAACGTCATCAGTATTATTAGCCAAATTAGTCACAACTATGTCCACTAAAGGCAATTTCCTATTTGCAATTGGCCAAAAAGAGAATTACCTACCAGCTAGTTTTTATTAATAAACTGAGCCATCTGCGGAAGTTATTGGAAATCAAAATAACCACGGCGTATAATGTCCTCTGGTTTTGTGCAATCGTTTATAGAGATGATAATTACTGGAAATTGGGAATCTGCCTGTGGGAGGCGAATTATGTACGTGTGTGAGTGTGTCTGTTTACAACGCTAACTAAAAGGTATATTCTGCATACTCCCCATTATCGATCCTCGTCATAGTAAAAACCGGCCAAGAGTGTGTCGGAGATAGGGTTGCCACCCGTACTATATTATATAGTATCGTACTATATTTTAGTAAATTGTACTATATATTATAGAAAAACAATATAGGACGAAAAATACTATATTTTTATCGCTAATTCAATTGTCGCGCTTTTTTTTAATTAACTGTGAATGGAACGCACCCGCAGCGCTGTATAGGGAATTTTTGAACGAAACTCGTTACGGCGCTTAGTTAGTTGGTACCACTTACCAACTCCTTTGTCATTGTCACCTTCTTGATGGCCAAAGCAAAAAGTAATAATAAATACTCATGGAAAAATAATGGTTGAAAATAGATGTGTACTATTTTTTTTTCTGAATTTCCCAAAAGTACTATATTTTTTTGATTTAAAACAAAAATACTATTTTTCTTCAAAAAAAAGGTGGCAACCCTAGTCGGAGACGCCCGAAATAGGGTTCCGTAGCCATTAAGCTTGGGCCGAAGATCCCACGCGGGCCCAATGCAGTTTGGTAACTTCAGACTTGTGCAGTTGTTCACGGAGGTGCGAGCCTCAGTTTGAACCTATGATTCTCTGCTTGTGAGGCCATAGGTCAAACCACAGATATAGATTACACTAGATTACCCAAATGCGTCTTATCTTATCTTATCTTATCTTAATTTTAGGGGTCCTTGCGGATACACTTCGACCCGTAGGGATCTTTTGTGTAATTACCCCTCCTTCGCACTTACTCCATTGCTTTTATCACCTCATCCATGAATTTATCATCGCTACCCAAATGCGTCTACTTCGCGTGTGCGTGTCGGGGTTGGCCCCATACAAAAACTAACCGCTAACTGACTAATCATGACTATACTGACTCGAGCCCCACGGCGCGGGCGGGCGGCGCATTTGAATAGATTTTGCGTGGACATCGGGGAATTCACATCGCTAATTCGCTCTTAAGACGTCACAGTAGATATAAAAAAAGTGAAATGGTTGGTTTTCATACAGATTGAGGTGTTTGCGTTATCTAGTGTCTATATCTGTGGGTCAAACTTATTGACATCTATGTATAGAATGCATGTTTATACATCAAAACGGTAAACAAAATTGGATCACAGCGCAGTTTTGTGAACCTCGTCGGGTGGCAAGCAAGGGTTGCTAACTGGAAGAAAAAGATTAATGGAATTTTAACCTTACGATGCTATTGTGCCGAAACATGGACGCTCACGGCAGGGCTGGTCCACAAATTTAAATTTGCTCAACGTGCTATGGAAAGGGCTATGCTCGGAGTTTCTTTGAAAGATCGAATTCGTAACGAAGTGATCTGACAGAGAACCAAAGTTATCGACATAGCCCACCGCATTAGCACGCTGAAGTGGCAATGGGCCGGCCATATAACCCGAGGAACCGATAACCGTTAGGGTAGGCGACTTCTTGAGTGGAGACCACGGATCGGCAAACGCAGCGTCCTCATGACGTCCTCAGACTCGGTGGTGCGATGATCTTCGCAGGGTGGCTGGCAAGAGCTGCATGAGAGTGTCCGAGGATCGTGCTCAGTGGCGTGCCATGGGAGAGGCCTAGGTCCAACAGTGGACGAACATAAGCCTATGTTGACGATGCTATGAATAAATTTGACTATCTCTCTTGACTTTAAGTAGTAGTTGGTGTCTTTGATTGTCACTCAACGGCTTCACTAAGTTTGTTGACGTCCGTGACAGGTTGTTTCAAAGGTATATTGATGATTGATGCGCCACGCGTTTTGTTCCAAACAGCCAGTCTAGTGCCGTAAAATACAGTCGGAGTAAAAAGAGGTTCGTCACCCTAAAATCTATTTTCCTTTGCGCAGTGCGAGCACTAATCTGCTTTACGCTTTGATGAATTATACCTGTAGATTCACAATCGCGCCCAAATATGTCCGAACCAAATGAGCGCCAGAGGTAATCACTAGCCTAAAATCACTGGTTCGGATCACCGGGATAGATTAGGTCGATAGGTTGGTCGATAGGTCGATCGGTAGGTCGATAGTAGGTAGATTGATTGGTAGAATGCTCGCCTGCCACTTTGGTAAAATTGGCCTTCTTTTTTCTCAGTACGTTGTTTTCAAGTGTCAAGCGTTGTGGAGTTTTGCCGCTAGCGAAATTCGCCCGTAATAGAGTAAAGACTAGATTCAAATTTCGTCTCGTATTATTTTAATTATTTTGTGTGAGATGATTTTATTTGTCACGCAAACAAATCAATAGTTCTGACATTCTTTGAAGGGGATTTTGTTCGGCAATGTGCGTCCTGGTTTAAATGTCATTGGCTTTACGGATTGAGTAGGACATACTGCGTCAACCTGTCAACCTGCTAAACATAATCAGGTGATCATAGCAACCCTACCACTACACCTTGGCACTGACAAACACTGACAAATAAATAGAACATTATTTGATTGAAACTTTTACGAAGTTGTTAATTAAAAAGGTTTTGTATTGATATGAAACTAGATATATGTTAGAGGTGTATACTATTTTGACCCTTGTTATCATGTCAAGTAAGTGTCATTCGATATGTACTTGTCTATTTAGTACTTTGGTTTCGAAACGTACTAAGAGTCTATGACTTTGTAAAGGAATCAATTTAATAACTGACAAAGGTTTTCCTACCCCCAGTGTACATAGATGTTAATTGTCAAACCACTATCCACCACGACTTTTTCTTGGCCCTAACTCTAGCGGTTTCCGGGTCTGACGTGGTCTGGGTGGGCCCATCGCTGGACCATTGCGCAAGCGAGAGCCTAATGCTTAAGTACGTGTTTAATTCTAAGTAATGTCACCTTTATTATATAAGCAAGACGTAAGTGTAGCCGCTGGCATACACAAATAAGTTAAAATACAGGAAAAAGAAATTGTGGTGTCTATAAATTATTGAAATAAGAAGTCATTAACAATGTATGTATGTACCCCAAATTATTTCAACAAAAGAGTTAATGCATTATTACCCAGCATTAACTGAGCACGAAACAATAATTTTGTATCACAAATTGAAAATACAAACCGAAACATAGATGCACAGAAAAACCAGAAAAATAAGACCAACACTGGGAATCGAACCCAGGTCCTCGGTATTCCGTGCCGCGTGCTATACTACACCACTGCTGGTCAATTTTCAATTTAGGTTTCACGGGATGACCGTAAAAGTAAAAATTTGGAATTGAAATAAAAAATAGAAAAAGATTCCAAAAAACAAATCATAATTTTGTATCACGTCCTAGATTTCACCCTGTATTTGCTTACAGCTGTGTTCGCGTGGATTGAGATTTATAACAACCAATTATAAAACACTTTCTATGGCTAGAAATCATTAAAATAGGGAAAAATAAAGAAAAATTATAACGAAAAAGAAAAACCGATTCTAAAAATAAAATAAATGAAAAAAAGAAGCGACTACAAAAACCTTGAAAATAATTTTCTACTAGTTTAAAGTTGGTGCCTTAGCATGAGCCAACAGGAATGGGACTATAGTCGTCCAGCTCACCTATTACTATAATTTACATACAGTAAATAATATATACATATACAGTATATAATTGGGCTTCAATCACCCCTGCTGGCTCGTGCTGAGGCACCGACTTCAAACTAGTAGAAAATTATTTTCAAGGTTTTTGTAGTCGGTACCATTTTTTTTATTGTGACTACTAAACTACGAGCATACTTTAGTTGCAACAAAATTTTGCAACACTAAAAAATGTTTCTTTCCAATCGGTTTGTATGGAAGCCGGTTGGCGGCGCAAGAGTTGAAGAGCACTTGTCATGCGCGTACGGCGCGGTAATGACACAGTTTTAGAGCAGTCTAGTTAAAGTTTCACCTTTTCTACACGGCAGCGGCGAAGTTCGCATAATCTTCGCTAGTCATAGTAATCTTTGTCCGAATCATCGTTTGTCATAATTTTTTTCCCACTGAAACCATGCAGTTTTCTGAAATTTTTAAATGGTCATCTATAGAAAATTATAGGTTAGGTTACGTTTGTTTTATAAAAAATCTGAACATTATTGGATTTAGAGAAAAAAGAGTTATGACAAACGATCGTTCTACCAAACATAACATTCGGACTTCTAATAAGTTCCCTTGATTTCCTTAGGATCCAATCATCAGATCCTGATTCGGTGCTTATGAAACCTAATTGAAATCATATCTAGACGAACGCAAAAATATTTTTTCAAATCGGTTCATAAATGACGGAGTTCTGAGGTAACAAACATAAAAAAAAATACAACTGAATAGATAACCTTCTCCTTTTTTGAAGTCGGCTAAAACACACTACATCACAACAAAGACACAGCAAAAACATAAATAGAAGAAGAGAGAAAAATTAGAGACGTGCTGTAGTGTCATGACAAAAGAACTCAACTCAGCATGTGCCGTAGCACTGTAACCAGAGGACGCCTAGATAAAATGGTTTATGCATGTGAAAGCTTGTTTAGTCTATAATGTCTTTGTCATGCGCACAGATATACACTACACTAGATAACGCAAACCCCTCAATCTGTATGAAAACCAACCGTGCCACTTTTTTATACTACTGTGATGTCTCAAGAGCGAATTAGCGATGTGAATTCCCCGATGTCCGCGCAAAATCGATTCAAATGCGCCACCCGCCCGCGCCGTGGGGCTCGAGTCTTATCTTATCTTATCTTACATTTAGGGGTCCTTGCGGATACACTTCGACCCGTAGGGATCTTTTGTGTAATTACCCCTCCTACGCACTTACTCCATTGCTTTTATCACCTCTTTCATAAATTGGATGATTTGACGTAGCGGTAGTGCCTTAAAGTCTCCTTGCTCGGGGTATCCGACGCCAAAGAGTCTCATTCTTAATCTGGCGAGGGCATCACATTCACACATAATGTGTTCCATTGTTTAGTCTTCTTCGCCACATGGGGCTCGAGTCAACTAGTCATGATTAGTCAGTTAGCGGTCAGTCTTTGTATGGGGCCAACCCTGACGTTTGGTAAGTAGATGCACTTGCGTAATCTAGTGTAATTTATATCTGTGTTCACGCGGTTATCATGCAAGATGATGCGGGTATCGCCCCGTCTAGACCAGCGTTGCATAGTAATAAGCATTCGATTTCTTATATCTTGTGTAAACTGTGGCGCCACCGAACTGATGAGACGGTCGTGTTTACATGTTTGATAGCCTGTTGCATGACTCTTGGATAAGTTCCTCATGTTTTATACTAGCTGCTGCCGGCGACTTCGTCTGCCTGTCGTTTATCGCTATCCCACGGGAGCTATGCGAATTTCCGGGATGAAAACTAGTCTTGATTGTGTTTCGATCTATACATACCGGGTGTGGCCTGTAATATGAACAAATAAATAAATGAATAAAAATAAATAATAAATATTTTTTAACTTTTATTTATCTTACATCTTAATTGACAAATATAACTAATAGGCTAAACAAACACAGAATAAATGAAAATAATACACATAGGTACCTGAACTAGGATAAATTAAAATCCTGTGTTTCAGGTGTAATAGGACTTACAATGCTTACATAAATAAAATAATTAAAACATAGATCATACGCCTAAAACTGAATAACATTAGATCAGCGACTTTTAAAAAAAAATGTTTTTAATTTTTATTACACCTTTAAGTTTATTCGAAGAAGCAATGTAAAGCAAAATGCTTGATGTTTGACAAAACATATATCTAGCCGTCGCTAGGTATACTGGGTGACCTTAGCCTCTGGACAAATACGAATACTCTGGTTTAGCAAGATAGCTAAAACCAAACTGCAAAGTATCACAACAATGAAATCAGTCCAATATTTACCGAAAAACTAACGGTTATCAATGTATCACTTTAGAGCAGCCTGTGTATTTGGATGATCTGCTTTCATAGATTTTTTTTCTTGTCTAATTAAGCCAATAACCATTTTAAGATATATTGCTATATATATCAGTCTTATCCATGGTTTCATTATTTGTCCAGAGGCTAAGGTCACTTTGTATGTTTACGTTGTGTAACGGCATAGTTAAGGAAAAATTAAACACTGTCAGTTTTGTGACGTTTTACTCCATATTAACTGTAGGGGAAGCGCAGCGTAGGACGGCCACCACCGAGATGGACGGATGACCTGGTTAAAGCCGCGGGTTCACGATGGATGCAGGCCGCTGTCAACCGAAGCAACTGGAGGTCTATGGAGGAGGCCTATGTCCAGCGGTGGACGTCCTACGGCTGAGATGATGATGATGAACTGTAGGGGAAAATCGTCACAAAACTGATAACTATTATTTCTACGCCGTTGCTAAGTAAATGTTTTAATGATGATTCCCTACCGTGACAGGCGACGTCAGTTATGTTCTAGGATGGCGTACATTGATAGCATTATTTAGTTTGTATCATCATCATCATAATTCGAGCCTATATATTATACGTCCTACTGCTGGGCACAGGCCTCCTCTCAGAATCTCAGAATGAGAGGGCTTGGGCCGTATTTCCCACGCGGACCCAGTGCGGGTTGAGAACTTCACACGCACCATTGAATTGCTTCGCAGGATTGTCCGGGTTTCCTCGCGATGATTTCCTTCACCGCAAAGCTCGTGGTAAATTTCAAATGTAATTCCGCACATGAATTTTGAAAAACTCAGAGTTGCGAGCCGGGATTTGAACCCACGAGCTCTGCTTGAGAGGCGATAGGCCACCACGTCTTTAATTAATTTAATTTAATTTAACAAATTTAATTTTTACGAAAAAATGAAAATTCAAAGACTTCATTATTTTTAAAAGTATACTGAACTAATGTTGTTTAGTTTGACGAAGACGATCTATGTTTTAATTGTTTGCTCTTATTACAGATCACATCCGATATATCAACTAACATCGTTATTATTTACTGAGTCAGAAAATTATAGTTGGGTGTGAGCTGAAGTGAAAATGTTCTGAATTTAGTCCTGCATTGACACGATACTCTGATCAAAGGGTTCTAAAACGTCAAACGTCGCCGGCACAAAGCTTTTAAATGCGTCAATCCATACACGTAATTATTATAGTCGTGCGCTGTTCTTTGTTTAGCACAAAAAGGACGGTGTTTTTAATTCAAATTCGAAATTTTTATTGAAAATGAAAAATGAAAATGATTGCATGAAAAACTTATAAACAAGTGTCTACTCCTCTGGATCCTGTTATAGGGGTCCCCGTGTTACAGGATTCAGGTAGGAAATAAGACCGATTAATATATGAAAAATGGAAAATAGTTTGAAAAATAGTTTATTCATGTTTCAATGAGCTTCTACATATAACATATAACATAATTGATAACATCATTGATTTGTTTATACACACTTTTTGCATAAATTTTACTTACCTCATTTAATTTTAATGACCAAAAATGAATTCACAGCCTTTTGCCCACCCAAATCACGGTATCACAGTGATTTTTATTATAAATTACGCTAGGTTAGGCTGATGTCGTACACAGAGCCAATACAATACATACAGTGCCCTTAGTGTAAGTTTTCGGTTACAAAACACGTCTCGATCGCGTTCGCGCCAATATCTCAATTTGTATGGAAACACGAACATCGCAAACGTTTCGCTAGAGGCGCTGTTCGTGTTTCCATACAAATTGAGATTTTAACGCGAACGCGATCGAGACGTATTTTGTAACTAAAAACTTACACTAAGGGTACTTTCATCTTCTTAAGTTCTTTACCTATGAAGGTCCCTTAGTTACATGACTAAACACACAAGCAGTTGTATGTTTGCGATTGCCATCACATATTGTACGTGTAATGCATACACACATGTGTGTTTGCAACCGTTTTTCGTCGACACGTTAATGTGCTAAGTCGCGTTAAACAGTCACCCGTGCAAACATTGTTTTGTAAATAGTTTTGCTTTTTGTCCATACTGGAGAAAGAAAAATGGAGCCTTTTAGGATTATTTTACTATTCGTCTGTCAAGTCAGTTTCCTCAGGCCCTATGTACAACAAATTCCAACTTCGTATTTTGCCATCCCGCTGACGCTTATGTTATTAAATACAAGAGAGACAGAGGTGGTACGAAACGAACTGTGATTTTCGAACTACGGAGCAGAGCTGTTTCAGCGGGAAGCAGTTACAAACGCATACACATATCATTTTACTCATAGAGTTTTGAATTTTTAATATACTTAAATAGGATTTTTTTCAAACATCCTTTGTATTTTTTTAACAGAAAATTTCGATGTTCTTAAAAAGTTAGTGTCATTACTTAATTTATATTTATTCGTGATGTTATACAGCGTGTATTTTTAATATTACCTCAAAATTTAAGGGTAGTTAGCGAAGGCCCTAATAATCACGTTTTATCATACTTTAGTAAAAAAAATAGACTTATTATTTTCCTTACAAAATTAATTAGCACGCAATGTATCCCTACCTGACTCTACTTTGTTTTTATTCAAAACGTCGCACTTGTTGACGTGACAGCTGTCACAGAACGCTTCTCTCTTCTTGTACGCATTACATTGCTGCTCGAAAATATTTCAAAAATTAATTACGCTCTGCTAGTTAATTCTAAATTAACAAGTTGTTTTGATATCGGTACACAGTACTTAAATCTTCGTCTGGTTACAGTTTGAGGTAATATTAAGAATACACGCTGTATACATTTATTTATTTACTTGTAACAAAATCACATGCTATTACTAAGTGACAGACAGGTAAGACAGATGTGTTTGCGTGGTTAAAGTCAAAAAAATAGGCGCGAAAACTCGATTTCTATGCGGTTTTTAAAACAACAGTGAAGAAAGAATACACCCTAACTGTGCCAAGGATCAAACAAGCAAGTAGACACGGATTATTCTGAACTCTAAAGCTTCCAAGTTATGTCCAACAGTCAGCTTATTTGCTAGGCAATGTTTAATGTCAATATTTAGTACTAACGTTTGTATAAGCTACCGAGCTACCGAATTGGTTTGCGCGCTGCGTATTTGTGATATGAGTGGAAGCATTATAGCTTTGGTCTTGGGAATATCGGCGTTGAATTTTGAGTTTGATTTAAGTAATTTATTTAAGCTTATTTAAGAGGAGTCTCCTCGTTCCATTCCATACAAGGGTGAATCAACTTTTTTAACGACACTAATCTGACAGCGACATTTTTTAAACAATTGCAGATTTTTGTTAGTAAATTTAATAGATGGTATGCATGAATACATGCCATCCTACGTAAGTTCAACCTTTTAAACAGTGAAATATCTTGTTGGAAGTACGATTTTTTGGTAACGCCAGAGACAATTTTGGTAACGCAGGAGACGCCCAAAGTGTCGGTAAAATAGTTGATTGGTCCACAAACGTAGTCCAAAGGCCGTATTGTTGCCTAATGTTTCTAGCGCTCGCGATCGCAATCAAATAACAGTTTTTGTATGCGAAATCTGTCAATTGATTGCGATCGCGAGCGTCAGAAACGTTAGGCAATAGGTCCTCCGGTCTAATTTGAAAACTAGGCGACAGAAGTAGATGCAATTTTGTAAGTATGGACTAAACGTAATTATCTATGCCTGTGGTTTTTCAAATTTTCATATAAATGTGTAATATCAGAATTACAGGAGCTCAAAAGTCGCCAAAAAAAAGATGTCAACTTTGCACGAGAATTACAGAGTTTTACAAAAATCGAGATAGTACAGGCATAGATTGTGCCATACTTTTCGTATAATATGAGGACAAAGAAACCCAAAATTCAACCGCCCAAATCTTGAAAGCCTACAGCTATGTCGATATATATTAGCCGGAAGCGGAGAAGCGGGAGGGGATGTGCATGGAGGGGGACGGCTGCGAGCGCTTACGTCACGAGCGATAAAGACAGCAATATCCCAAACGAATACCTAACGCGGTCGCGGCCAGCAGGGAAACTTCTCTTAAGTACTAAAGTTTAACACTTGTACTATTTATTATTTATTGTATTATCTATTCCATGGTTTAACCGCGGCTTCGCACTTTGCAGGTGGTAGGACCTTGTGCAAGGTCCGCCCGGATTGCTACCACCATCTTGCTCGCTAATCCTGCCGTCGAAAAGTGCTCACACTGTTGTATTGCGGCGTGGAGAGTAAGACAGCCGGTGAAATTACTGGCACTTGAGTTATCCCATCTTAGGCCTCTAGGTTGGCAACGTGTAATACCCCTGGTGTTGCAGATGTTTATGGGCGGTGGTGATCTCTTACCATCAGGAGACCCACTTGCTCGTTTGCCATCCAGTGGAATAAAAACAAGGTATTTTTCTTAAGTTTCTTGGTGCCGTGTGGTGTCGGTTGAGAATTACACCACCCCCTCTCTTCCCGTGGGTGTCCTAAGAGGCGACTAAGGGATAAGGACTAAGGGATCAGGTATAACTGCGGGCGCCAACCCGCCTGCCAAGCGTGGCGACTAAGGCACTTTCCCCCTAAGGTACAAGATAGAGAAATAAAATGAGAGATTTGGGGGAGGCCTATGTCCAGCAGTGGACGTCTTTCGGCTGACATGATGATGATGATGATGATTTTTCTTAAGACTGTATTTTTTTTTAGATTTTCATAAATCTAACGTAATCTAGCCTAAGAGGTTGTATACGAAGCCGTTTTAATGAATCTTGAGAAGTTTACGGTTTCAGAAAATAAACCTTTCGAAATTATGACCCATTCGATATTTTAATATATTCGATGTTTTAGCATTCGATATTCAGACGCGTTCCCGGGCCCGTACTACGAAGTACAAACTTAGAACTTCACATCTCGCCGTCCCGCCGACGCTTATACTAAGATCTATACGAGTGAGAGGGACGGAACGACAGGAACTTCCATTTTGGAATTTCGTAGTAACCGCCAAGAATGCACCCAGCCTCTAATGGTGACATTCTAAACGGTAGCTCACACAGAAATCATCTTATTGATTTTCGCAAGCAATGTCCACACCGAATTGATAGCGCGAAAAAGATTGCATAAGTTGTTTTTGTACTTTTGAATTCCAACGCCTAACTTTAGATTTTTTTCGAGGAAATCATTCTGTCAACAATTTGGAAATCGTAAATGAGCATTATCACTTTAAATGACGCAATAAAGGGTGTAAATAAATAAATAAATAGGCCCTGGAGGTCAACCACCTTAAATACTTTAGTTAGCTAATTGTACTGAAAGGAAACATTACTTTATTCTTAAAATGAAACTAAACTGCAGACTCAAAGTGAGAACTCAGAATTACTTAATACAAATTCAAAAAATGCGTCAATTAAAGTAAAAATGTCTTAATAATACATGATAATACTAATGTAAAATATAGACATAGCTAGTAGTGGATGACCTAAGTTTCTAGACTTAATTTTTGGCACGATGGCCTTAAAGTCCCGATGTAATGTTTGGCAATTTCTACCGATTTTTTTGCGAAATCCCGGACTTTGGTACGAATGCCGGTTCTATTAAGCAGCGCGTAAAAGCTATTGGAGACATAAAAATAATCACATAATGCAAATTAATGCCTTGCTCGTTAATTATATAAACATGAGGTGATTTGCTCTTTCAAAATTTCGCGTGATCTGAGAAAGGCGCGGTGCTATGTCATGACTAAGCGTATTGACCTTGAATGATTATAAATACCTATGTTTAAATCAATAAATTAGAAGATTGTACAACAAGAGCATAAAACAAGCCATTTTACCCGAGGCGTTCATACCCGAGCCGGTACGGCGAGGGTGGATAGACACGTCGAGGGGAAAATGGGTTTAATGCTTGAGTTTTACACTCTGCTTTTCACTTCGATGGCGAGGAAACGAAATAGCAACAGCGGAAACAATGAGTCACTTTCTATGTACCTTTTATTTTTTATGCATTATTATAATAATTGCATTATTTTAATTTTACTGATTTATTATAATTGAATTAATTGATTTTTAGTTTTATATAAATTAAAAAATACTTAAAAAATATATAAAATCTTTTTTGTTTGTGGCTGTTGAGACCAGATTACCTTGGTCTTGAGTTGGTATTAGACGAAGATTTTGTTTTATCACTAGAGCATAAAAAGTCATTTTATGTCGCCAAGTTACAGCATAAATACGAACTTTTCGAGCATGAGAAGTGAAAACCATATTTTAATACCGCTACCCGCGACTCCGCCCGCGTAGAATTCTGTTATCGCTATCCCGCAGAAACAACGATTTGGAGCCCGGGTGTCAGCGAGGGCTTTGAAAAGCACGAGAGCAGTATAAATTACTTAATGCGAGGTGCATAAACTGCTTTTCTTTCAACTATTACAGGAACAGTAGCTAAAAAAAGCTCACGCTAAACTATTAATAGGAAAGAAATGTCACTAGCACTCGATGATTCCATTTTTTTTTATATTGGTTTACATTCGCACTCTCAAAAAATATCCACGGAAAATTCAAATTCAATCCAATTTGTTTTTGTTTCATAATTTCTTACTCTTTTTTGGCAGACCTTGCAGATATTTTTACCCGCGATCTGTCAAATTTCGGATGGGCACCAGGTTGGCCAACCAAACAGACAGTTTTTTTTTTATATGGCTTACTATTTGGATAGGATTGGTAGCAACAATTTTTTTCGCAATCTCTCAAATTTCATAAGACCGTTCGGTTAACCAATCTAACATTAGACAATTTTACACTATGCAGGCTAATTTTATAGCAAAAATACTTGTGTGACCTCTTTGGTGGTGCACTTACAAAAAAAATCAAAAACAATCCAATAAAGGATTTTCATACATTTTTTTCTGCTTTACAGCAGAAAAGTCCCGCTTTGTGCTGGGTAATTAGTGCGGTTATGATGAAATTAAAGCATAGTTGGAAGAAAAAACATTTCTTGCCCATAAAAAACACATACATATTAGTGAGAAGAGAAGGTACATGTTCAGCTACATGTGGCAAAAGGCTCAGGCTCAGCACGCGCGGTGAGGACTATGCGTCACCGCGCTGATTTTCAGCCTGCACTTCTATACAGCGTACAGATATTACACGAGACGTGTAGGACTTGACTCACGTTGATAAGGTCAAGCTAACAAATGCATGTTAAAAAAACAACACTACACTGTTTAAAACATAGTGTAATCGATTCTACTCTCGATTTTGAATAAACTACTTTCTGGTTTTCTATTATTTAATTGGGCCAATCAACTTTTTTACCGACACTAATCTGTCCGCGACTTTTTTCAAACAATTGCAGATTTTTGTAAGTAAAGATGTTTTTTCTGTAATTTAATAGATGGTGTACATGAATACATGCCATCCTACGTAAGTTCAACCTATTAAACCGTGAAATATCTTGTTGGAAGTACGATTTTTTGGTAACGCCAGAGACAATTTTGGTAACGCAGGAGACGCCCAAAGTGTCGGTAAAATAGTTGATTGGCCCAATTAACACCTTGTATATTCCTACTAATATTATAAACGTGAAAGTTTGTATGGATGTTTGTTGCTCTTTCAAGCAAAAACTACCGGGTGTGGCCTGTAATATGAGCAAATAAATGAAACATAGATCATACTCCTCAAACGGAACAACATTAGTTCAGCGACTTTCAAAAATAATTAGTTTTTGATTTTTATTACACGTTTAAGTTTATTCAAAGAAGCAATGTAAAGAAAAATGCTTGATGTTTGTAGCGTGACAGGCGACGTCAGTTGTGTTCTAGGATGGCGTACATTGATAGCAGTATTTAATTTGTATGAAATAGGGAAAATTCAAAAACTCCATTATTTTTAAAAGTCGCTGAACTAATGTTGTTCAGTTTGACGAGGACGATCTATGTTTTAATTTTTTGCTTGTATTACAGGCCACACCCGGTATGCGGGCGGAGATTTGATAATGAATAAATTAATTAATTAGAATGTTCTGTCTTTTTGGCGAAATATTTTGCGAAATGTTTCATTTGCTCAACTGTCTCATTTCCCAACTCACGATTTTCTCTGCAACAATATTTTTTTCGCGACTTTCGTAAAACCTACTCGATTCTATAAAACCATAAGAAAATACACTGAGTTTTTTTTGTTTCGGTTGACATTGTATACGTAGATAGGGATAATGAGTACCTACATTAATGTACGCCTGAATTGTGTTCTTAAAATAATTAAAATGTAAGACATAAATAAAATTGAGTCATAAAAAATTTTTTTTTGGGATTATTTTATTTCGGAATACGAGGGTCAAACTGAAAGTTCTTAGAAAATCAAAAACTGAGCAAACTAGCAAGTTATTAGTTTTATTATATCTTTTCAAAATAGTGTCCATTCACATCAATACACCGCTGCATCCGATGGAACCACTGAGAAAAGCACTTAGCCCACTCGTCCTTAGGGGTCTCTTCGACGGCCTTTTGAAACGCACCCACTGCTTCCTCGGTGTTCATAAAAAGTTTTCCTCGAAGTTTTTCTTTTGTTTTCGGGAATAAATAAAAATCGCAAGGTGCGAGGTCGGGGCTATACGGCGGGTGACCCAGTAATTCCACGTTTGACGTCACTAAATAGTCGATCGTTCGCCTGGCGGTGTGCGACGAGGCGTTGTCGTGGTGAAGAAGGATCCTACTTCGAGGTCGCTTCTCCCGAACTTTTTCCAATACCAGTGGCAAACAATTGTTAGTGTACCACTCTGCAGTAACTGTTTTTTGATCCTCTAAAACAATTGTCGCATAGTGACCTGTCCTTCCGAAGAACGAGGCCACCATCTTTTTTCCCACGCTTCGACCTCTCTTCACTTTAGTTGGCAACTCCTCGAAAGGAAACACCCATTGAGCAGACTGTCTCTTGGTTTCTGGATCATAACAGTAAACCCAGCTTTCGTCACCCGTAAGTATGTCGAAAACAGCATTTGAGTCACCTCCGTTAAATCTTTCAATCATTTCACGGCACCAATCAACCCGACGGAGTTTTTGGGCCTCGGTCAAATTGGGGATGTCTATTTTTTTGCAATGCGCAGTAAATCGAAAACCATTTCGAGATAAATGCTTTTTAACTCGGTTTCTGTAGTTATTTAATTTTAATATAACGTAATGAATTTATAATTTAACAAATAAGCAATGACCTTCATTTGACATTGGTGTAAATTACGTGACCGGTCCAAATCGTACTTTATTATGTGTGGTTAGAATTCTTCACAATTTACGCATGGATTGTACTACGGAGTTTGATTTAGACCGGCCGGCAATACATCTGGCACTGACAGTGCCGGTAAAGTGTCAATACTGTCAATGTCATTCTTGCTTGTTTTGCGACGAATATTGTATTGAGATGAATCAAGTAAAATACCCTGGCTGTGTTTATACCGGATTCTGATAAGCTTCTCTGAATGAATTGTACCTTTCTTTAACCCGGACGCCGATCATTCTGCACTTACGACAACCAACGCTTCCCTTTGAAAACTACTTGGCTTGGCCCTGGACACCGATCTTTCTGCAGATGCGATAACCTACGCTTCCCTTTGAAAACTACTTGGCTTGGCCCCGGACACCGATCTTTCTGCACTTACGACAACCAACGCTTCCCTTTGAAAACTACTTGGCTTGGCCCCGGACACCGATCTTTCTGCACTTACGACAACCTATGCTTCTCTTTGAAAACAAATAAGAAAATACATATGCTCTGGGTTAATTATGAACAGGACTATATAGATGAGCTTGTCAAAAAGTCCATAGACTTCTGGGAGAAATACATATTTCCAAAACTATTGGCAAGTGCTCTATCCTAGATTAAGTGAAAGCCTGTTCTGTTATATTAATAAAACAGGGACAAAGTATCCTAAAAAGTATGTTCTATTTTCATTTTGCTGGAATAAATAGCCTCTCCAAAAGTTATACTTAATATTACTTTTTTCATAGCTTAACTGAAACCTAATAGGATCACCTATTAAGGGACAATTTCACCCTTCTACAGTCAAATCCACTGGATCGTAACCTATTGTGAAAGGAACCTTTTCACTGAAAATATCAGTGACATTGCATTGCTTGACAAAGAAAAATCAACATGACTCTTACTTTTAAAATGTTCTATGATGGGTCAGACAGCAAAAGGTTCGACTGTAGACAGGGAAACTGAATTACGTCCCACCTTAGCCTTCTAAACCTAACCTATCCGAGTCGCTTCTGTTCCGAACCGTCTTGCTCACTCGTATTATCATTAAATCTTTGAACATTATAGTTAAAAATGTATGACTTTTGTGATTATAGAATTTAATATTATGTGCCATAAATATTAGAGCTAATAAGCATATAAGCATTATACTGCACAAAAATTATGACTAGTGATGTTTATAAATTATATGGATATCGATTTCTGACCATCGAAATTCGGAACAAAAAATGTATGGGAAATTGGGAAACAAAGGGATCCCTATTTTTTTAACACAGATTTATGGAATGTCAACATGACATTTGCAACAATAAGTTTCCACTCTGGTATGCGCTTGATTGTACATTAAATATTTGTTTCTCTTGCCCCGACACGGGAATCGAACCTGGGGCCCCAAGTTTCATAATCAGGGTCTCTAACCGCTTTTAGGCCATCTGGTCATCAAAATGCTATGCCTGAAAAAAGTTAACTAGACAAGGTGATACTGAAGAAAATATAATGTGAGTAGTTTCAAGATTGAAATTACAATAAAACTATTTTGGCTGTTTATTCACTTTTTATTATTTCAGTTTTTTCCTTCGTGTCCACTTTACACTGAACAGCATCATTTATTGTATTTATCCAACTAGAAACTATTTTGCGAGAATGAACTTCAGATGGTTTTGAGAGTACATTATCTTGCAGAAAAAGTCTTCGGAGTTCTGATGTTTCATGCTGTAAAAATAATTTGTGATTAAAATAGGTAAAGAATGGTCAACATGTTTTGAAGATCTTGGGGGAGAGTATTGATAGGGATGTTTTTAGAAATTTAAATTAACTGAGATTGAGGATACAACTACCTACAAAAAAAAGCTCTTTAGTTAGCACTTTGCTAAGATAACAATTTCAAAATCATACCTATGATGATCCAGGGATTTCAACACCTGTTGCAGGTATATTACTAATACTGCTTGACCCAAATGCCACGGAGGCTTGCTGTAGATTTTAGTTTGAGCCATCCTTTCATTAACTTCCAGTATTGGTAATTTTCTAAATCTTTATCCAGCTATAAAAAAAAAACTAAATTATAAATAGATTCATGGTACAGAAGCTTAATAGGATGAAAACTAAATTACATGGGTACTTAGAAAACTGCATTATTTACTTTACCTCTTTATAATATTGGTATAGAAATGTAAACTGAACCCAATCTAAAACAATTAATTATAAACTGCCCCTGTGGCATGGACCCAGAGATGCTATATTATGTTATGCGAGAAAACTGCCAGCATAAGTACATTATTCTAATTTTTTTTATTAACATAATACTACGAGGGTGAATTGAAAAGTTTTGAGCCTGAGGTTGATAATGAAATTAAAATGAAAAAATAATAGTGGCACATAAGGCTTACATATTTTGTCATCATAATGCACTATCTTTTGTTTTTCTTCTGTCGCAATTGCAAATTTTGTGTTCGATTTAATAACCGAGGTTCGCGATTTTCTTTAAAATGGATAAAATTGAGCACCGTTCTGGGATCAAATACTTACAAAAAAGGGCTTAACGCCAAAGTAAATTTTCGAAAACATGTGCCATACTTTAGGAGAATCCGCTCCATCATATGCCACTGTAAAACGATGGGTAGCAGATTTTAAACGCGGCACAGAAGCAGTTGAAGATGAACCTAGGTGTGGTAGACCAATAACGGCTTCTACAGTTGAAAATGTCAATAAAATACTAGACATGATTATGGATGACAGGCGGTTGAAAGTTGCAGAGATAGCGGAGACAATTGGCATTTCCTATGAGCGAGTACAAAACATAATCACCAAGGACCTTGGATTTTCTAAGGTTTCTGCTAGGTGGGTACCAAGACTGCTTTCAGCTGAAAATAAACGCACCCGCCACACAGTGTCACAGGATTGTTTGGATCTGTATCAATGTGACCCACAAGATTTTTTTAGTCGTTTCATAACTATGGATGAAAGTTGGGTCCACCACAATACACCGGAGTCAAAAGTGCAATCCAAACAATGGAAAATTTCAGGGTCTCCACCTCCTAAAAAAGCTAAGGCCATTTTATCCGCGAAGAAGGTAATGGCTTCAGTTTTTTGGGATTGCCAGGGGGTCATCATGGTTGATTATCTCGAAAAGGGTAAAACCATAAATGGTGATTACTACTGCACCCTCCTACAACGTTTGCATGAAGAAATAAAAATAAAAAGACCTGGTATGATATCCAAAAAAGTGTTGTTCCACCAAGACAATGCACCTGTCCATACTGCAGCGAAATCGATGGCACAAATCCATAGCTGTGGGTTTGAATTGTTGCCACATCCACCCTATTCGCCGGACTTGGCCCCTTCAGATTACCATCTTTTCCCGAACTTAAAAAAACACTTAGCAGGAAGGAAATTTTCAACGAATTTTGAGGTACAAGAAGCTGTAACCGACTATTTCGATAACCTTGAAGATTCTTTTTTTTTTACAAGGAATAATGAAGTTGGAAGCAAGGTGGCAAAAATGTATAGAACGTTAGGAGACTATGTAGAGAAATAAAATTGTTTTAAAACCTCAAGGCTTTATTTTAAAGGTTAGGCTCAAAACTTTTCAATTCACCCTCGTATACCATTTTCTAAAGTTGGTATTTTGTGACTCATATAAGTACAAAATCTTTAATTAAGTATGTAATACCTGGAATTCTCGGCCCTTTTTACTGCACTCCAACACAAATCAAACATGACTCAAGTTTCATGTATGATAGTGCATCTTTTATAAATACGACAATAGTAAAGTTATATTCGCAGGTTAGGTAAGTGTATAAGTAAAATAAAATACTTACATTTAGATGATCTCCACAGCAATAATACTGGCGTTTTGAATCGACATCGATATCTAATTTATAACACCCATAGCCTTTTCAAGTTCTTGTTTACGTGCACAAAAACTTTTTTGCTATTACAACTAGTGTTATTCATCTCGGTATCCAGAGGCAAGCAAAATTCAACGAATGCTTATACGAATGGTTATTCGTCGTTAGGTTCAGTCCAAGGTACTAGCACAGGTCGACGAGTATACGTATAATATTAGGGTAATCGAAATCCAGGGAAAAGCAGTTCAGCGCGTTATACGATAAATTACGAGGATGGAACGGATTGACATTGACAATAGTGATAGTTGGTTGACACTAAGTTTGACCACAGATAAAAAATAAATAAAAAGGGGGTGCCACATATGGCAAAGTCATGAACCAATCAACTATGTGGTAGCACTTTATCAAACTGTGACGTCATCAACCAAAATAGTTTCAATAATTAATTTTGGTAAAAGTAGTGAACTAAATGAAAAAATATTGAAATTAGTTTCTTATAATTGACTATTCTACACAAAAAAAATATAAAAACCATGGGTAATTTTTTTTAGACATCCCCAATTATGAGGTATCCACCTCGCACAAAGCTTCCTGACCGCTAAATGTTCATGGAGGATTTTATGCACTTGACTCATACCGATGCCTAAGCTTGTCCGAATCTGCTGATACGTCACTCTTTTGTCAGTCTCTATCATACGCTGCACAACACTGATGTTATTTTCAGTCGTCGCCGTAGAAGGCCGTCCCTCACGCAGATCGTCGGTGAGATTAGTGCGACCACGTTTAAACTCATTAAACCAGTTGTAAATGGTCGCACGAGATGGGGCTTCATCATGAAAGGCCAATCGAAGTCTATCATAGCTTTCTTGTTGACTTAAATGACATCGAAAGTCATAAAAAATCATTGCACGAAAATTTTCGCGAGTTAAATTCATGTTGACGTGACGCAGACAATTTTCAATTTGCCGCCAAATCATAAAACAAATGACAAATGAATGAAATACATACTCAATAATATTGGCAAAGAGTTCCATTTTCAAAATTTAAACTTAATTTTTTATTATATTGTTTACAAGTGGCCAGTTCTAAAAACTTTCAGTGTCGCCCTCGTAATAATTGTGGGTGATAAGTTGTCGTGGCGGTAGAAATGATGCAATGACCTATTTACAGTTAATTTACAAATAGATATGTACAACAAATAGAATATTTCACGCAAATTAGTATCAGTTTTTGTCTGGTTTAGACAGTGCCCTTAGTGTAAGTTTTCGGTTACAGAATACGTCTCGATCGCGTTCGCGTTCGAATCTCAATTTGTAGGTATGGAAACGCGAACATCACAAACGTTCCGCTAGAGGCGCTGTTCGTGTTTCCATACAAATTGAGATTTTAACGCGAACGCGATCGAGACGTATTTTGTAACCGAAAACTTACACTGAGGGTACTGTTTATGCCCGTTACTGGACGACGGTGGCCAGGGGGAACATGTGGCGGCCTGCTCGATAGAGTTGCGCCCGCTCGGTCTTTAAAGGGAGGGCTCCGATCTCGGTCAATCGGTCAAATGAACTAGTTCGGTCTTTTAGTTCCTTTAGCTCCTTTAGTTCCTTTAGCTCCGAGGAGCGGCTCCGACCGAAACAATGTTTAAGATCTGGGAGCGAGTTTATTTAGCTCCGCTCTTTATTCGTTTCCTCGTTCAATCATATATCGCTCACTCACTCCCGCTCCCAATGCTCGATCCCATACTGTTTTAGCTCCGACTCCGACCGATCGAAGCTAAGGAGCGCGGACCGGGAGCGGGACCGAGACCGATTAAGATCGTTTACAAGGAACTAGTTCCTTTCGGTCCGCGATGGGAATTCATTCTTTTTAGTTCTTAGTTCAGGACCGACTCTAGCCTACTGCTCGAAGAAAAACCAGATACCAATTTCTGTGAAATATTTTATTTGTTGTACATATCTGAATAAACTGTAAATAACCCACATAATAGTTCTGCGAAAAGACAGGACGACAAATCAGAACCATGCATTTATTCGACTGGTTGTGTTTTTGTCTGGCCTTGGTGTTAGGTATTTGTTTTAATTTACTACTTTTTATCCCGAAAACTGCACAGTTCCTGAGGGAACAGTGCGCAATAACCGAATACCACGCGGGCGGACCGCGGGCAAAAGCTAGTAAGTAAATAAATGTTAATTTAAGACATTTTATTAGGTGTACTAGGTTTGTTGTTTTTTTTTTTATATTGCTCAGTCTGTTGGAGGACAATTTTGCCAGTGTCTATTTAGTGGTTCTTGTAAAAAAATCTAGAAAACGAAATATGAGAGGTAATGGTGGAATAACGATGACAGCGACTATTTAGATTAGGTACTAGTTTTGTTATTTTACATTATAAAGTATAATTATGTCATCAATTGTAACGTTGATCTATGGTTATTGCCATTTGGTTAGCGATTTATTTACATATAGTGCTTTATATTTTCATCAGGCATTAGCATAATATATTATGTCAATTTTAGGCGCCGGTCGGCATGAATGTCTTTATGTATCGTTTAACCCACTTTTTATTATTCATACATGCATAAAATAATACAAAACAATCTTTTATATACGACTAGCTTTTTCTCGCGGTCTCGCCCGCGTGGAATCCGGTTATCGAGTAAAGTACTTTTTATCCCGAAAAAAATTCACAGTTCCCGTGGTAACAACACGCGATAACCGAATACCACGCGCGGGCGGAACTGCGGCCAAAAGCTAGTGTTACTATAAAAATATAAAATATAAAATAAAATAAATAAATATCATGGGACACTTGACACCAATTGACCTAGTCCCAAACTAAGCAAAGCTTGTACTATGGGTACTAGGCAACGGATAAACATACTTATATAGATAAATAAATACTTAAATACATATTAAACATCCAAGACCCGAGAACAAACATTCGTATTATTCATACAAATATCTGCCCCGGCCGGGATTCGAACCCGGGACCTCAAGCTTCGTAGTCAGGTTCTCTAACCACTTAGCCATCCGGTTGTCAAAATTTGTTAGGGGTGTTCAAAAAAGAACACCCCGTCCAAAAGATCTGTTGCAGTGTTCCCATCATGCTGGCCGCATCACCCCTTTGGACCGCAAGTGCTATCCGCTGGGATAAATACGTGCCAACTCTTGGGTCCCCAGAGATGTCGATCAACCGGAATAAGTCTATAAAGTCATTTATAAATATTGTGAATCTGTTTAAAAAAAAATACCTCGTTGAGTTTCTTGCCGGATTCTTCTCAACAGAGGTTTTTTCCGAACCGGTGGTAGATTTTTTGACGTTCATAAGTGCTTATCATAGCCTAAATTGAATAAAGAGATTTTGACTTTTACTTTGACTTTGAAGGACTATGGGCGTTAGGAGGGTATAGTCAACAAAAAAGGAAGAAAATAAGTCTACTTTAAAGTTCAATAGTAGGGACCCATTGCTAAGAGTTTTTGACCGTCACGTTTTAAATGGGTCCCGACTGTTGAACTTTAAAATAGCTACTTAACAGAGTTCTAGACCACTAGACTTTTTTTTCCTTTTAGTTTTTTTATTCCTCCGCCATATTTTTTTCGCCGACGCCATATTGAAATATTATATAGCCTGTGTCACTCTGACAGTATAACGAATCCAATGATACCTCATAAGTTAAAATCCGTCCAGCCGTTTAGACTGCAGCGAGGACCAGAGAAATGGACATACATACCCACATACATACATACATACATACATACGAGTATATACATATATACATACATACATAAATACATACGCTTGAAAAACATAACCCTCCTTCGGCCAGTCGGGTAAAAAAAGGTTTGTATTAGAAATTACGTTTTTAACACTTGCTCGTTTGCCATCCAGTCGAATAACTAAAAAAATAACAGAAACTTATTCATCATCATCATCAGCCGGAAGACGTCCACTGCTGGACAAAGGCCTCCCCCTTAGAACGCCATAATGAACGACAACTCGCCACTTGCATCCACCGGTTTCCCGCAACTCTCACGATGTCGTCAGTCCACCTGGTGGGGGGCCTGCCAACGCTTCGTCTTCCGGTTCGTGGTCGCCACTCGAGAACTTTTCTCCCCCAACGGTTATCTGTTCTTCGAAAACTTATTATTATTACGGAATAAAGATCGTTTGCTTGCCCCTTTTAAGGCAGGATAACGTTTTGAGACGTGGATGATTCGGGTCAAGATTCCAACCGTCGAATGGCCCATTCTAGTACACGCACGCACATCGGCGTACATAATTATATAACATAGAAAACTTCGATTACCCGCCAGGCGGCGCTCACGAACTTTGGCCTTAGTGAATGTGTTTTCAACAGAATAATCGATATGATTCACCGGTTTTTTCTCCATCCTACGCTCTCTTACGCCTGATCAAAATTAAAATTCACACCATCCACCGCTTGTTCAAATTTCGAATTCTGGTTCTGAAAATTGGCCACAAAGGGCTCTTTTTCGTGTTTTTTTTTTAACTACCAGACTACCAGCGCTTTCGGAAAGACCATCGTTAACAAGAAGAATGCGCCGCAATAAACTTAGCAGAAACTTTATTTTCTCAAAATAAATAAGATTTCGCGCTGTCGGTAGGCCTCCAACAAAATGGAACGACCACCTGGTTAAAAAAGATCGCCAAATTAGTTCAGCTATCCTTTTTTTCAGTGTGGTCGCCATCCGTCGGTATTAGTTATTGTTTGTAAGTTTGTTTATACTTAATAACAATAGCTTTTATTTATTGTTCAACAAGGGACTTAAGCAAGCGATGTTAACACGAGATGCTTAGCCACTCGAGCAGAGCGAGGGTGGCTATAGTCAAGTGTCATTATGGTTTTTTAGTCTCGCCTTAAGCACTCTACTTTTCACTTTGAATGCGAGAAAAAAACCGACGTTAACGCAAATTTTTTTTAAAGTTTCCCAACTGCTGAACTTTAAGCCACTTGGATCAGAGTTCTACACTACTCACTACACTCGTTTTTCCCTGTTTTTTATGGCACTCGCTTTTTAACTTGCAATGTATACGACTCGGTCCAAATGTTAAGGTCTCAAATGTTTAAGGGTGGTTTCGAAATAACGAATTAAGCGTATAACGATGACAAGGCACATTTTGAATTGCGTGTTACATCTTGCTTTCTATTTGTCATGCACAGAGTAACTGTAATATAGAGACTGATTTATAGAAGCTTTAATTGGGTACATTAAGTTTTCAAGGATGATCCATGTTATATTTATCACACCTCTCCTTCAGAAAAGTAACTTTTCCTCCCTGACGAGAGGGAGAAAATGCAACTTTTCTGTTCAAGGCTTTTCAAAGTGTTTTATTGCAAATGGCATTTTTTGAAGTTTATAATTATAAAGCCACGCCATTTTCTATGCTGTTTGTTCTTTACTAATTGAGATTTTTTTTTCAACTTTCTTAATGCATGGTTTGAAAAGTTGTATGAGCCACTCAGGAGCAAAATAATTTTCATCTTGGGCGTTAACACTTGAACCCCTCATTACGCTCAGGATTCTACTTTAGAATCCCTCGCTACGCTCAGGACTCCATTGCAGAAACCTTCGCTACATTCTGGATTCAATGTACTCTCTCGTCGTAAATACACCATTTTGCTACCTTGTGACACAAATAACTATTTTATCGATAGCAGACTTATAATATAGCTTACTCTTGTGGATAAATATTTTTTTTCACTTTCCATTTTTTGTTAAAATAAATTGAATCTTTATATAATAAACCACGCGTTTGGTGTGATTAATAGGTTTTGAGGCTAAGTCTGTTTGGTTAAAAAAAATAGGTCGTATTGACAACTGTCAGTTGTCAAATGTCGCCGTACGTACGCACGTTCGTCGTTTTTTACAGCTACAATGCCACAGACAGATAGACAGACTTATAACAACTCAAACTGGCGTCATACAAACGACACCATTTTGCGTGGAAGATAAAAAAACTCGTATTTTTATTCAAAAATGTATTTTTCTTGTAGATCCATTTCAATAACTACTCTATGCTCTTTGATATCATCAGTGTCCTAACTGTCCATCGTAATAATATAGTGGACAGCCACCAACTTATCTCTGCACGTGGACAAACCCGATACTAATATAGTCTTCAAACAAACATATCGCGATCGATCGTCAACAGCGCCTCAATCAGCTGCACCGGTAACTTTGTAAGCGTTGTTTTCTTACGCATTTGTGTCTCAATTTCTCGCACTGGAGTTTTTGCAACCGCAATTTATTACATACTAGCGTTTACCCGGGGCTTCGCACGCGTAAATCATTAGATACAGCAGTTCAATTTAAATTGGGACTTTATTAAATTCTCATGGGAATTCCCAAAAATGAGAAGAGTTTTCAATGACTGCAAACAAAATCGCGCTGTATTAGGCTTATTCCCGCCTGATACCACCAATTTTTACCAATGGTAACAGCTGGGAATTTTTTTCCCATCTTTTACCACTAAAGTACTCAGTGGTAACAACTGGGATTTTGAATGAGATAAAATAACTCCTGACAATAAATTGTTGAAAATTAAAATGAATGTGGTGGTAACTAATTGGATTTTTTCCCATCTCATACCCACTAAAGAAATTGGTGGTAACTAGTGGGAAAAAAATCCCAGTTGCTACCACCAATTACTTTAGTGGTAACAGATGGGAATTTTTATTCCCATTAGTTATCAGTGGTAACAGGTGGGGAAAAAAATCCCACCTGTTACCACTAATGTTAAATTATTGGTAATAGGTGGGAATAACCCCTGAATTACATGTCTCTAATTCTAAAGATTCAGGTTTCGAGATTTTATCCTGATTACGTTGGAATTTTGGAATAAAAGAAGCCTATGTACTTTTCCACACAAAAATGTCGTCCGTGATTGCGGGATTGCTAAATTTTCGTAAAAATTCCCAAAAATTAATTCGTGAATTTCATTCTTGTTTCATTAAATAAATAATTCCACGAGCTAAGGTTACATTACAATTTTTTTACAGTCGGTAAGTTTCCTTAAATCGTGTGATTTTCTGCGCAACGATCCTAATTTTTTTTTTTGCGCAAAGACCTTCTAAGAATAAGTATTAGAAATAATTATAACGTTTTATATTACTTGTGTGTGTTAGCGTGATAAGTCCCGTTGGTGGTATTTTGACTATAAGTATTAGAAAACTTAAAAAAGTGGATGAAATCGGTCGTCGTTCTCAACTAACTAATCTCTTTAGACATAGACATAGACATAACTTTATTTCGACATCAAACTTAAAATACATAATTCACAGAAAAGAAAAACATTTCGTGATGTCGAAAAGGAATTGACTCAGCATTATGCTGCAGTAAGTATGTGCTTTAATCTCGGCCGAACAGAAAAAATATTATTTTTTACTAACACACACATTTAGCATACTAATCACGTTTACGTTAGGTTTATTTTTAATTCATTCAGTTTAGTTTAGTTAGAGATCGCTCTTAAGCGATAAGGCCGCCCATTGCTTACCGTGTAATTTTTTTTTCTCTGTGTATTTGTTTTCCGTAACGCTTACTTTTTCTGGTGTACAATAAAGAGTCTTTGTATTGTATTGTATTGTTTATGGAAATTTTTCAAAACGGAGGCATTACGCGTAAAACGTAAGAATATATTTCAACCTTTTTTAAATACCCCCGAAATCTACAGCTCACAGAAATAAAAGTTTAATTATCACTTAAAAACCTGCTGAACTTGAGTTAAGATAACCATAACACCATATAAAGGGGATTTTTTTTAATTAGTCGTACCAACAATCATAAAGTAAAGTTAACGATCGGAGCTCGGAAAGGGTGTGCTGTTTTGAGAGTTAGCATAACATGGACACACCCTGTCATTTGATAGCTATCCTATGATCTTTCCCTATCTACAGGTGTTAATTAAATAACTGAAAACCTCAGACACCCCAAAAATATTTATAAAATATATAAATAAAATATCATGGGACACTTGACTGACACCAATTGACCTAGTCCCAAACTAAGCAGAGCTTTTTTGGACACTAGGCAACGGTTAAACATACTTAAACATAGATAAAAAATACTTAAATGCATATTAAACATCCAAGACCCAAGAACAAACATTCGTATTATTCATACAAATATCAGCCCCGGCCGGGATTCGAACTCGGGACCTCAAGCTTCGTAGTCAGGTTCTCTAACCACTTAGGTATCCGGTCGTCAACATCACGTTAATCAATTACATTAATTTTTACATTTTAGTAAGTAAGTTGATTGAATTTATGTTTGAACTAGCTTTTGCCCGCGGCTCCGCCCACGTGGTATTCTGTTTTCGCGCGCTGTTCCTTCGGGAACTTTGCATTGTTCCGGGATAATAAGTAGCCTTTGTCACTCTCGGGCTCATAAGCTATCTCTATGCCAAAAATCACGTCGATCCGTAGCACCGTTACGGCGTGAAAGACGGACAAACACACAGAAAAATAGATTAAGAGGAAATAATGAATAGAAAAAAACATTCAATAGTATAAATTGGGCCCCACTCAGCATAATACATACAATAACTTCTTACTGCACACCAACACAGTAAGCAGTACGGAAAACACAGGTATTAAACATAGTGATATTCTAAGGTATTTTCATAATGTTGCGGTTTTTTTTTATATAAACAAGTGGAACAAGTGAGTGGAAAATTACAAGCCACTATTGAAAACCCCTTAGGGATTTATGTAATAGCTGGCGAGTCGTCGCGTTTCAATCCGCGTAAGAAACTTTAGCTATAAAAGGTTCAAGGTGTATCCATATTAATATCTACACATGTCAGTAACAGCTCACCCTTTTCGAATTCTGATGATGATCCTGTTAAGGTCAATCCATATCAATAAACAGTGACAATGACATTTTGACGTGCCATCCGGGTACTCGACGATGACAGGTGATAATAAATAAAAGTGTTTTGCAGTTCACCTTAAAAGGAGAAAACGGAACTCTCACAGGATCACTGGCATATGTCTGTCACAGCTATCTTCAAAACTACAGAAACGTAAGTCAGACGCAAAGAGGGACAAGTAATTTATAAATTAACTTTATAAATGGGGGTCACTTTTGGGAGGTTATAAATATTGAGAAAATACGAAGTGATATATCCTGATTCATATTTATATTCATTTATTTGGCCAAGTAACATCAGTCACATTTAGCAAGTCATTACAACTAAATTTTTTTTTTATTCGACTGGAAGGCAAACGAGCAAGTGGGTCTCCTGGTGGTAAGAGATCACCACCGCCCATAAACATCTGCAACATCAGGGGTATTGCAGATGCGTTGCCAACCTAGAGGCCTAAGTTCGAATACCTCAAGTGCCAGTAATTTCACCGGCTGTCTTACTCTCCGCGCCGAAACACAACAGTGTAAGCACTGCTGCTTCACGGCAGGATTAGCGAGCAAGATGGTGGTAGCAATCCGGGCGGACCTTGCACAAGGTCTGCAAATATTCATATTTTCATTTTATATTCATTTTATTTGGCCAAGTAACATCAGTCACATTTAGCAAGTCATTACAACTAACTACATGCATTACAAACTCTTAATCTAAGTACTTAAACAATTTCAGTACATCAGATTTGGACTTTTCTTTATGTGAACTCATTTACTAATACAGTGGATTTAATTCGAAAAAGTGCTTTTTTATTTGCTCTTAAACCTATTCATATCTAATGAAGTAATTTCCAATGGTATTGAATTATACAAACTTATTATTTTTACTAGCTTTTGCCCGCGGCTCCGCCCGCGTGGTATCCGGTTATCGCGGCGCTGTTCCCTCAGGAACTGTGCATTTTTCCGGGATAAAAAGTAGCCTATGTCACTCTCGGGTCCATGAACTATCTCTATATGCTAAAAATCACGTCGATCCGTCGATACGCACATGGAGTCACGCCAGCATGTGCAGGGGATCCTTTCGACTGCCATAATCTTATAAGTCATAATGTAATGTTTGACATAATTATTGTTAGTCATAATTTTTTTTCACGCTGAAACCGTACATTTTTTATAACTTTTTAAATGGTCATCCTATAGAACTGTTTGTTAGGTTAGGTTTGTTTTATAACAATTCTGAAAAATAAATGGTTTCAGAGAAAAAAAGTGTTATATCAAACATTACATTATGTCAATTATGACTAACAATTTTTTACCAGTCAATATAGACCCCATGGGTAGATTACGATCGATACTAAGTATAAATGCGATAGTGTGTTTGTATGTTTGTGTGTTTGTTTGTCCGTCTTTCACGCCGTAACGGAGCGACGGATCGAAGTGATTTTTAGCATAGAGATAGTTTATAGGCCCGCGGAGTGACAGGGCCTACTTTTATCCCGGAAGAATGCACAGTTCCCGAGGGACAGCGCGAGATAACCGAATACCACGTGGGCGGAGCCGCGGGCAAAAGCTAGTAGGAAATAAAAATTCGTGACTCGTCACTTTCCTACTGTCCGCCATCTTTGATCTTAAGCGTAATTTTCTCATCATTGTTTCCGTAAGAAACTAAGTTCAAGTACGTAGTTCTTTGTATAGGTCATAGAGTACGGACAGACAGACGTGTCACACAGAATAAATAATATCATAAAGAATAACAAAAACCCCAACACCAATAATAATTTCAATCTTCAATCCATACTAATATTATAAATGCGAAAGTGTGTTTGTATGTATGTTCGTCTTTCACGTCGAAATGGAGCGACGGATCGACGTGATTTTTGGCATAGAGATAGTTTATGGGCCAGAGAGTGTGACCTAAGCTACTTTTTATCTCGGAAAAATGAACAGTTCCCAAGGGGCATTAAAAATACATACAACCTTAAATTTTCACCCTTGTACCACCAACTCCTAATTTAAATAGCGATATTAGTACTATAATCATTTTCAACCCTTGGTGATCATTATTGTTATTATTTTTATTGTCATTTGCTCTTTAATTGTATACTGGAGTTTTTAAGTATATTATTAATTGTATTTTATTTTGAAATAATGACTTTCTGCCAAGTTTCTTACGGCGCATTCTTCTTGGCAATGATGTTCTTTCCGAAAGCGCTGGTAGTTTAAAAAAATGACGTGTAAAAGTGCCCATTGCGGCCTATTTAATGAATAAATGATTTGATTTTGAATTTGAATTTTAAAACCACTCGATCAGTTATCCCCGCCACGCCAGTCTTTCGGCTGACATGATGATGATGATGAGTCAAAACAAATGAAGATATAGATAAAACTTTCACAATATTATCTTATGTTGTGGGTTTTTATCATCCAGCCAAGATTGCTCTAGTCACGTGGATGAATATAGTTGCAACAGATTTTCAAATATTTAGTAACTATGGTGGATTCACAGTTATAGATTACAATAGATAACGCAAACACCTCAATCTGTATGAAAACCAACCGTGTTACTTTTTTGTACATATATTATAATTACGGTGTCGTCTCAAGAACGAATTAGCGGTGTGAATTCCCCGATGTCCGCGCAAAATCGATTCAAATGCGCCGCCCGCCCGCGCCGTGGGGCTCGAGTCCAATTTTATATTTCTGACAACTAAAGAATTATTTAGACTTATTAGAAATCACGAATCACGAATAGCGGAAGACCGACAAAAATGGGATTCTTTGAAGGAGGCTTTTTTTTTACCCGGAGTATATTAAAGTATTATATGGACCCCATATAATAGGTACTTTAATATACATCCATTTACAAAAAAAAAAATACTGTAATTTGTATCTGCATGACATATTTTTAATAATTATTTCGAATTGTAATGTAATATACCTACTTAATATATGTATTGAACATATTGAACTATAATAATTAAATGTGATAAGATGATTTAAAATATGGAATAAATAAAGCTATATTATTATTATTACAAATCAAGCTACTGACAGTTCTCTTTCCTTTAATCTTTGCACCTAATTGTGGGAACTGGGAACGGTTAGATCAGGAAGTAGTTTCTTCTGATGCGTCCGCGCCTAGCGCACGCAAAAACGGAACAAGGCCCGGTTTCACCACAACTAGTAAACAAAAGTCTCTTCGTTCCATTCTCCATACAAACTTAGTCCCGGTCTCATTTGAAAACTAGGCAACAGAAGTAGATGAAATTTTGTAGTTATGAACTACACGTAATTATCTATGCCTGGGCGTTTTCAGATTTTCATTTAAATGTGCAATATCAGAATTACAGAGGTCAAATTTTGACAAAAAAAAGATGTCATCTTTGCACGAGAATTACAGACTATTGAAGCATTTTTACAAAAATCGAAAAACCACAGCCATAGTAAATATAATGAAGATTTTGATTATAAAATATCATTGATTTCTGTGCTATTCTTTTCGTCTAATATGAGGACAACAAAACCCAAAATTCAACCGCCCAAATCTTGAAAAGCCTACAGCTATCTCGATATACATTAGCGGGAAGCGGAGAAGCGGGAGGGGATATGCATAGGGGGGACGGCTGCGAGTGCTTATGTCACGAGCGATAAAGACAGCAATATTCCAAACGAATACTACTACGAATACTACTCTTAAGCCATAGTTACATAGGTACCAACAGCCAAATATGTGGTCTACTGTCACGGCAAGGCAGGAGATGATGTTCAAGGATGTTTTATTTTAAAGTAAGATAGTAAAGCATCTGTGACAATGCGTAAAAAGGAACTTAATATAAATAAAATAAATAAATAAATGTCATGGGACACTTGACACCAATTGACCTGGTCCCAAACTAAGCAAAGCTTGTACTATGGGTACTAGGCAACGGATAAACATACTTATATAGATAAATAAATACTTAAATACATATTAAACATCCAAGACCCGAGAACAAACATTCGTATTATTCATACAAATATCTGCCCCGGCCGGGATTCGAACCCGGGACCTCAAGCTTCGTAGTCAGGTTCTCTAACCACTCGGCCATCCGGTCGTCAATTTAAAACTAACAAATTTGGTTGTTGTAAATAAGTTGAAACGGTTATAAATGTTGTAGGACTTACAAATGTGCCTTCAAGGTCCCTTTGAGGGTTAAGTAAAACAGGATTCAAGTCTTATATAAAACTGGATACAGTTGCCATCAGTAATGACCCTACTAATATGGTGGCCGGAGCACACACATTTGTTGTATCTTTACATTATAAGTTTGTTTGTTTGTTCCTTTTTCACGTCAAAATGGAGCGACAAATCGACGTGATTTTCAGCATAGAGATAGTTTGTGGGCCAGAGAGTGCCATAGGCTACTTTTATCCCTGAAAAATGTACAGTTCCCGAGGTAACAGCGCACATAATCGAATTATACGTGGACGATGTCGCCGGTAAAAGCTAGTAGGTAGACATATATAGCTATAATAAGGCCGAGGCCGAGAGTGCGATTATTATTTGGAGTATTTTTGTATTTTTTATTTCAACTCCAAATTTTTGTTTATTTTACGGTCATCCCACACGAAAACACAAGTCGAAACACGGATGCACAGAAAAACCAGAAAAATAGACCAGCGTTGGGAATCGAACCCAGGTCCTCAGCATTCCGTGCTGCGTGATATTCCCCTACACCACCGCTGAACCGAGTGAGCAAAGTATTTTTTTTCAACCTCCGACGCAAAAAGAGGGGTGTTATAAATAAAAATTGTATGCGGCCACCAAGTGTTGGAACAACTTGCCGCCACCTCTACGTCTACCAATGTGCAAACACACATTTAAATTAAAGTTGAAGAAGCATCTTTTTGCCTATCAACAAGAACAACCTGTTGGTGGCCGAGTTGTTCCAACTTACTTGAAGCGTCCCTAATTTTATTTTATTTATTATTATTTCATTATTATTATTGTCATCATTATTGGAATTTAATGCTACTTTATTTTATTTTATTTAAATCATATTTTTAAAAATTTCCACTCATATATATGTTTATAGGTATTTTATAATTCTCATAATATTATATAATTTCTTTTTTCCCTGCAATAATTACGCGTTCAGTTACATGGGTGCACACTCACCGGGGTTCAGTTGAAAACCAGCGCTGCAGCTCTGGTCACAGTGCTACGGCACATGCTGAGCTGAGTCCTTTTGGCATCACACTACAGCACAACGTCTCAAATTGTTCTCTCTTCTCCTATTTATGTTTTTTACTGTTTTTGCTGTGATGTAGTGTGTTTTTGTTGTCAATAAATATTGTGAGTTTGAGTTTGAGTTTGAGTTTATATGTTTGACCGCTATGTATGTGTGTCTGTGGCACCATAGCTCTTAAACAGGTGAATCAATTTGAATTCAGGCTTTTATTTGAAAGTAGGTTTTCTAGCGATGTTTCTTAGAAAGAAAGAAAATACATTTATTTAACGCCATAAAACAAACATAGAAACAAACAAAGAACAAATAAAGGCATACATGACGCTAAATAAGTCCCCACTCAGCAAATAAAATAAATAAATAAATTAAATATCTTTTATCAAAATCTGTTCAGCCATTTTTAAAAATTTAACTTTACACTACACTACTTTACGTTACAAAGTCGGGGGTTACCCGACTTTTTGTTCGTAAATGCCGCAAGAGATAACCGCAGTTTAATCGAAAGGTGTCACCGGCCCTAGAAAGTGAAATAATAGTATGAGATTGGGTGGTTAAGCCACACTTAAATGAGGATTAACTAATGATTAACTAAAAGATAAAAATTAAAACTGAATACTCAGCAAAATACGTAACAATGCAGTTTGTGAAACAGGTTTTTGCCGTCTAACGTTTGGCTTGTTATTAGAGTAGAGAAAGGTGGCAAACGGAACCCTTATGTCCGTCTGTCTGTCATATCAAAAGGCTGTATCTCAAAAACAATAAAAGACCTTATTGGAGATGCCGCAGGCCCAAGACGAAGTTTTTATCGTAATAATTTTTATTGCGATGTGTGTGGCTCTACCGTAATACAAAAGATACACAATACAATGAAATTTACACAAATGGGCCTATCAACTTTTTTACCTAATCTGTCCGCGACATTTTTCAATCAATTGCAGAATTTTGTAAGTAAACATGGTTTTTCTTTAATAGATGGTGTACATAAATACATGCCATCCTACGTAAGTTCAACCTATTATACCGTGAAATATCTTGTTGGAAGTAAGATGTTTTGGTAGCTCCAGAGACAATTTTGGTAACGCAGGAGACGCCCAAAGTGTCGGTAAAATAGTTGATTGGCACACAAATAAACCAAAAATGCAAGAGCTGTCGGTAGGCCCCCAACAAGATGGAGCGACGACCTGGTTAACATCGCGGGATCGCGGTGGATGCGGAAAGCACAAGACCGGTCTGAGTGGAGAGCCTTGGGGGAGGCCTATGTCCAGCAGTGGACGTCTTTCGGCTGACATGATGATGATGAAACCAAATATATACTTACATATGAAAACACAAGAAAATAGTAACATAGAAAAGAAAATAGAAAATAGTAACACAATTTTGTATGTCCCCGCAAAAGCGAAACGGATCTGTTATCTAAAGCATAACAAAGACAGAAATTACTTAACAAACTTTCGCATTTATAGATTTGCAATAAAATTTTAAAAAGCCAATTAATTAAGAGAATTTATTTTACTATTCTTAATTGGATAGGCTTTTCTCTTTATCTTATCTAGTCGTAGTTTTGTGTTCAAATAAGAATGTAATAGTTATGTAATGTACTAGCTTTTGCCCGCGGATTCACCCGCGTGGAGTTCGGTCATAGAGCGCTGTTCTCTAAGGAACGTACATTTTACCGAGATCAAAACGTTGCTTAAATAAAAAAGGGCCACAAAAGAAAAAAAAATCTTTCTATCTCAATGATTGCATTTTAAATTCAAAAATTCTGAATTCTAAATTATTTATTTTCAACTTTTGTTTTAAAACTAGTGTTGAATCCTCCTTTTAAGTGCTCTTTCATACAAGTCGTTCCAAAGTCAAAAATAATAACTAATAGCTAATAACTAATAAATATAATAATAGTTCTTAAAATAGTTTACAATAGTTTACCTATTAAGTACCAAACAATATAATTGTTTTACCTTACTACTTAATAATGTGACAAACCTTTATAAATGAAAGCTAAAGAAATCAAGAAATTTGAGGACAAAAGTTACATGCTATTTCACATGAAATTAATACAATAAAAAAATATTTTTTTTTATTTGTGGCCCTTTTGTATTTAAGCAGCAAAAAGTAGCCTACCTATGTCATATTTACTCTGGCCGATAACTGTCAAAAATCACGTCGATATTATGAGGTGAAGAAATGTCACCGTAATGAGACACACATCAACTGACAATTGTCAATGTCATGTTGTTGGCAACACCAACAAAATTATCATAAACTTAAGTAATCTGTAGTTTGTACAATCTGTGGAATCCCCCACTTCTCTCTCTACTTCTGTCACTCACCGGCAATCGTCACGTCGTATTTTTTTTGGACTGTATGGCAAACGAGCAATTGGGTCTCCTGATGGTAAGAGATCACCACCGCCCATAAACATCTGCAACACCAGGGGTACCTATTGCTGATGCGTTGCCAACCTAGAGGCCTAAGATGGGATACCTCATATCTCAAGTGCCAGTAATTTCACCGGCTGTCTTACTCTCCACGCCGCAACACAACAGTGCAAGCAGTGCAAGCTTCCCGGCAGGATTAGCAAGCAAGATGGTGGTAGCAATCCGGGCGGACCTTGCACAAGGTCCTACCACCTGCAATTGTGTCTATATAATTTCTACATTTTACTTGCTAAGGAATCAAGAACCAGAGTATTTCTTCCACTTACACTACAGTCCACACAACCCCCACATGTATCACAAAACAAGCTGAGTCAATATAAATTTTCTATTCACGTTATTTTTTTTATTAAATTGATATGTCTGTGGCTAATCGTAAAATCCGCCAGATCACGAAATCCATATTAGGTATATCGTGAAATGGCATCATTTCTAAATTGGCCAAGGGACATTCGCCATATCGTTCGGAACTCACCGATTTGGCCAGTTTAGGCAGATCATGAAATTCCTAGGCATTATCATGAAACGGAAGAAAACGTTTTTGTCATACTTAAAACCTATAAAATTGCTAAAGTGACTCCGAAGCGGTAACGTTTTAGTCACAATTCATACTAACTACTCCTCGCTTCGCTCATCATCATCATCTCAGCCTATGTACGTCCCACTGCTGGGCACAGGCCTCCTCTCAGAATAAGAGGGCTTGGCCCATAGTTCCCACGCGGGCCCACAGCGGATTGGGAACTCGCTTTGCTCGTCGTATCTAAATTTTTCTTTTTTTCGGCGTATCACGATGTGCCCGGTATAGAGCTAGGAATATCGACGAATGCATATTGTTTCTCAGGCAAATCGTGAGCCTGGCCAACTACGAGTATTAGGCATCATAATAGGAGCTTGAGATCTCGGGTTCGAATCCCGATCAGGGCAGATACTTGTATGAATAATACGAATGTTTGTTCTCGTATCTTGAATGTTTAATATGTATTTATCTATATAAGTATGTTCATCCGTTGCATAGTGTCCATAGTACAAGCTTTGCTTAGTTTGGGCACAGAATAAAAGTAATAGTAGGTACTACCGTGCGGAACTAGGCCAATAGGGATGACGACTCGGTTAAAAATATATCATTCTATTCAGTCCGACAGTTAGATTTTGGAAAAATATGGGACACGTATTTTTTGGATTATCTATTTATTAAAAATCGACAAAAGTGTAGATCATCAAACTTCCGGAGTGGGGCTTGTGACGTCACTATAAGGTAAAAATCCCACCATATAGTGACGTCACTCGAAACTTCTAAGCACTGTATCCTCGTCATTTTAGGTTTGTCAAACATAAGAAAAAATATGTCCACAATATTTTTAAATTATCCACCTGACGGACTAAACAGTTCTTTTAGTCGTCTAGCCTATTGGTGTCAAGTGTCCCATGATATTTGGGCCAATCAACTTTTTTACCGACACTAATCTGTCCGAGAGATTTTTCAAACAATTGCAGATTCTTGTGAGTAAACGTGTTTTTTCTGTAATTTAATAGATGGTGTACATGAATACATGCCATCCTACATAAGTTCAACCTATTAAACCATGAAATATCTTGTTGGAAGTACGACTTTTTGGTAACGCCAGAGACAATTTTGGTAACGCAGGAGACGCCCAAAGTGTCGGTAAAATAGTTGATTGGCCCATTTATTTATTTAATTATTATATCATGAAATGGTGCTATTGATCTGACATATTTTACGATCGGCCGCGGATAGATAGGTACATTACCATAACCTCTCTTGTCATGGTAATGTATCAATTTATCACAGTGATGATACCCGTAGCGGAAAATTCCAGAAAACGTTTATTAAAAATAATGCAAATGAACGACTGAGTAAATTCTTAAAAATTAAACAAATACGAGGTAAAATTTAAATTTATGATAATTTCGTCATCATCATCATTCTGTCAGCCATAGGACGTCCATTATTGGACATAGGAGTCCCCTATAGAGCTTCAGTGAGTGAACCCGCGGATTGACCAGGTCATCTGTCCATCTCGTTGGTGGACGTCCTACAATACGCGGTCTCCATTCTAGAACTTGCCTAATGCCACTTCAATGAGCTAATTCGCTATGTAGGGCAGAAGTACCGGTTTTGGCCACCCGTTTGTGGCCAGGTGACATTTGCAGTCATATACAGCGTGTATTAAAAATACTACCTCAAACTGTAACCAGACGAAGATTTAAGTGATGTTAACCGATATCAAACCAAATTGTTAAAGTTTTCAAAAATGTATACTGAAAAGAATAAAGTTTGTAATGATTTCATCATGTCAGCCGAAAGACGTCCGCTGCTGGACATAGGCCTCCCCCAAGGCTCCCACTCAGACCGGTCTTGTGCTTTCCGCATCCACCGCGATCCCGCGATCTTAGCCAGGTCGTCGCTCCATCTTGTTGGAGGCCTACCGACAGCTCGCCTCCCGGTCCGCGGACGCCATTCGAGAACCTTCTGACCCCATCGGCCATCAATCCTGCGTGCAATGTGCCCCGCCCACTGCCACGTCAGTTTCGCAATTCTTCTTTATATTGATTTTAGATATGAGATTTTTTCAAAGTAGTGACGAGATGTTTATGGGTGGGTGTGATCTTTTACCCTCAGGAAACCCACTTGCTCGATTGCCATCCAGTCGAATAAAAAAAGTAAAAGTAAGGTAAAGTAAAGCAAGTGATTGCTGTTCATCATCCCGCTCGAGTCTCAAAGGGCTAACAATTTCAGCTCATTTAGACTCCAAGTGCCTGCCAAGCACCAGCAGATGTTCCTGCGCTCCGACTTCTGGCCGGAGGGTGTGGTGTTCCGTCGTTTTAGGGTAGCGACGACGAAGACGTTCAAAAATCCCTAACTATAGATAGTTTTTTTCTTTAAATATAGTTTTTTTTCTTTAAATATTTCTGTTTGTATAATTTTAATTTTACAGCGCATTGGTATTTAATATTTAACTGTAATGCTGTAATTTTTCTTGGAATAAATAAAAAAAAATAAAAAATAAAAAAAAAACTTTGTACAGAACCTTCGCTGTCTCACATACAAGCCAAAATAGAGCTTAACTAATACGCTAACAGTTGTTCAAATTATTGTATCACACAGCTGACTATTTAAGGGTCGAGATACTGAGCGGCAAGACACTTATATCAAGACTTGTACGAGTATTCAACATGCCGTGTTTTAGAATTTTGACTAATCTACCCGTTAACCAAATACCTAATGATTTCGTGCATAAGCTTGTCCCGGTGTTGGCTCAGGCGATCAGGAAAGAAGCCAAGGTAAGTTAACTGTTACAATAACCTAACCAACAAAAAGTTGGAAAACCCCCGACTTTGTCACTTTAAAGTTCAATATCTCAAAAATGGCTAAACCGATTTTGATAAAATATATCTAAGAACCATCGCTAAAAAACTCACTATCAAATAAAAAAACCGCTTTCAAATCGGTCCACTCGTTTAAGAGCTACGGTGCCACAGACAGACACACAGACAGACACACAGACAGATACACAGACAGACACACAGGCAGACACACATAGCGGTCAAACTTATAACACCCCTCTTTTTGCGTCGGGGGTTAAAAATACGGCAATGTGAATACTTTTAATGAACTAAAAGAATTTCCTTGCTCACCCGCGAACTTACGATAGCTAAGCTTATGCAGAATATGCGTGTTCATGCAGCTCCTCCACCCACACTGTAAGAACACACACAAATTACACAAACCCATCTATCACCACCACCACATCACGCTGACGCGTTTCGAACTCAAACAGAGCTCATCTTCAGAGTAACACAACCGTACACCATGCTACCAGTTGTTGGACCCACACAACACCAACTAACACAACTGGTAACAAATTAGCAATTTTTTTTTTATACTCACTGCAATTGCATTGCAAATACTTTTTTTTTATTTCCAGTGTTATGAAAATATTCAATGTATTGACCCGGATAACTGACGTCTTAAATTGAGTTTAGCTCGACATGTTTCTGTCTAATCCGTAGCGCTTCTTCCTCGGAGCAACGCGACTCGGCGGCTGCTGCAACACGCGGATTAGCCCGATACAAGTCGAGCTAAACTCGATTTAAGACGTGAGTTATCCGAGTCAATATATTAAATATGGGTCTCACGGTAGTTTTATGCTATGAAAATAATTTTAATTCGGGTTGTGGACATCAAGTAATGCAAACGTAATATGACTTTGTGTTCCATGGAACAGTGTTCTCGGAAAACGAGAAATCAACCATTTTTTACTTTATAGGTTAGTTGCCGTTACTCCATCAAATGGTACCATTTCATGGTAATATTTATATAATGATAATTAATCTTCTTACTTAGGTAAAAGGCTTTTATCATTTCCATCAAAGATATGCAAAGGGATTTTTCATTTAACTCTGTATTATCTCAAAAACGGTAGAACCGATTTTGGTGAAATATGTCTAAGAACCACCGCTATTGTTTTAAATAAAAAAACACTGCATTCAAATCAGTCCGAGGGGAGTTTTTTTAAAACAGTACATAGCTTGCGTTTGGCCGCAATCAGGCTGATGGAAAGCGAGGATGAGGCCTACGATGGAACACGCTTGCCTAGCAAATGCTCATTCACCCTAGACTTGAAAGGCGAATTCCACTCTTTTGCTGTGCGTTTGATGAAGGAGGAGCGAAAACGCTCGTTTTTCACTTCTCATGCTCGTAAAGTTACTCCACTAGTGCATAAAGTTAATTTCGTCTAAGACCAAGTAATCAGGTGTCACCCACAAAAAAAGTCTCTACATAATTTTTTTATAATTTTTAATTTTAATAACACCTAAAATCAATGAAATTAATCAAAATAATCATTAATACTAAAAAAAATATAATAATGTAATGCATGAAAAATAAAAATAAAAAGTACATACAAAGTGCACAATTGCTTCCACTCACTGTTGTTATTTCATTTCCTCGCCATCGAAGTGAAAAGCAGAGCGTAAAACTCGTGCATTAAACCCATTTTCCCCTCGACGTGTCTACCCACCCTTGCGTACCGTCTCGGCTATACGAACGTCTCGGGTAGAATGGCTCGTTTTATGCTCTTGCTGTACAATCTACTATTACTTGTTTGTAGTAAGTAAGGTTTAATTGTACTTGTCAAAGGTTTCAAAGCTTCCGGTTCCGGTAGTTTGGTTTTTTGTTAGTTGTTTAGCTTTTCGTCGATGATGTAATGCCGCGTCACAATGACTTGTTTTTTCCAGGAGAGCGTTAAAATTATAATATATTTGTGTTTACGAGTACATATACCCATTGTAGCATAGTAAAAGAGAAGTATGTAAACTCCGACCTTTTAGGAGACTTGCGTACTCCGGCGCGGACACTTAGGGTTCTCGATGTCTATTTTAGATTAATTACCTACCTACCGGCAAATAATTTTTACTACAAACTTTCGTAAAGTTAACTTAAAGTTGTCTTATGTCTCTATCTAGATAAACAAGATTCTATCCCGCGTGGGTACTATGGCCCAGTGCGTATTGGGATTGCTTCGCAGGTTTGTGCAGGTTTCCTCACGATGTTTTCCTTCACCGCAAAGCTCGTGGTAAATCTCAATTTCCGCACATGAATTTCGAAAAACTCAGAGGTACAAGCCGGGTGAACCCAAGACCCTCTGCTTGAGAGGCGATAGGTTAAACTACTAGGCCCCCATGTCTTCAGTAAACAACCACAGATAAAATTTTTAAAAACCCCCGACAAAAAAAGCCGCCAAAAAACGACAACTAAAAAGTAAAAAATAATTATGCACTACCTAGCTGTTGCCCGCGACTTCATCTGCGAACAATTCGTTTATCCCTATCCCGCTGGGACTATGCTGATTTTCCGCAAAATTAGCCTAAGTTAATTTAGTATAAGTACCTAGTAATATTCTTTTTATCTAAGCGTCGTCGGTGTCGGGGGACCGCTAAGGTTAACAGAAACTAAAGTACATATGTTGTATTTTTTAAAGTATTAATACACAGACACACATAGCGGTCAAACTTATAACACCCCTCTTTTTGCGTCGGGGGTTAAAAACAGAAAACTTAATCCTTATTAAATGCAACAGGTGCGTGCGTGCCGGCACCAACCGCGAACACATTTAAGCCACACGTTGTATTTTGTAAACAATTGCAGATATTTGTAAGTAAACATGGTTTTTCTGTATTTTAATAGATGGTGTACATAAATACATGCCATGCTACGTAAGTTCAACCTATAAAACCGTGAAATATCTTGTTGGAAGTACGATTTTTTGGTAACGCCAGAGACAATTTTGGTAACGCAGGAGACGCCCAAAGTCTCGGTAAATAGTTGATTGGCCCTCGTTTGTAGTGAAGTTACTAACCTACTTCTCCTCTTTTACTATGATTGCAGTCGCGAAATCTCATAATTTGCTATTTTTTTAGGTTAAGTGGCATTAGCCATTGTTGATGGCGAGTACCACCATTATCACCACCATCGCGGCATCGCGACAGTGTCATTGACTTTTGTCACTATCTTATGTCATACTGAATGAGTTACGTTGTGGAAGAATAAAAATTTTAGCAAAAAATAAAACCGAGTCCAAAAGAAATTAAATTTAAAAACGAGGCTATCAGTCTTTCAAAGGGCCGGCAACGCACCTGTGATACCCCTCGTGTTAACAGGTGTCCATAGGCTGCGGTGATTGCTTTCCATCAGGTGACCGCATGCTCGTTTTCCCCTCTTATATATATAAAAAATAACAAAAAATGGAACCGGCTACAAAACCCTTCAAAATATTTTTCTATGTACCTTAGCTCGAAGTCGGTGCCTCAGCACGAGCCAACAGGAATGGAACAATAGTCGTCTACCTCACCTACATACCATTGATTTCATTCAATCCATCCTGCTGGGTCCTGCTGAGTCCATTTTCGTCTATGATCCATATTGTTAATATTCAGAAACTTCATAGTTTTGCTGTGTCAGGATTACTTCACAACGGCCAATGATACAGCAGGGCTACTCTGAAACTCGACACTCGAAGTTCGTGTCGTGCGATCCCTCTCGCTCTCGTATCAAATGGTATGAGTGTCAGAAGGACGGAACGACACGAACTTCGATTTTCGAATTTCGTAGTAGCCCTGCAATACTTAGAAAATAGAAAATACATTTATTTAACGCTATAAAAATAAAAAAAAATAAAAAAAATAACATAGAACAAATATCAGAATTAAATGACACTAAATAGGTCCCCACTCAGCATAATGCCACGGCAAGTCGTGGCGCTGATTTTCAGTGAGGACCTTATTTAAAAACTAACTTAAAACTAAACTAAACTAAACTTAAATTAAATTGTCGTGTCTTAGCATAGGTGCATTGGGTCAGGTCAGTTCCAGGGTAGGCACCGCTTTGAGCTACCAACCGTACTGAAGGGCTACTCCGAAACACAACGTTCGAAGTTCGTGTCGTGCGATCCCTCTCGCTCTGGTATTAAATAGTATAAGTGTGAGAGGGACCGCACGACACGAACTTCGAACGTTGTGTTTCGGAGTAGCCCTTCTGGAGTCTGGCGACGCGCAGCCGCGGCGCACGGATATTGTTATACGTTGACGACATTGTTATATGTTACAGCTGTTCACCGTAGTCGTAAGTGGAGACTGCCAGATACTGGTGGCTGGAGAGACGGCCGAGCCTGCTGCTGTAGCTACCTTGGAGTCCGTAGGCCACGTCGGTCCAGAAGACAACAAGGTCACGGCGAGAGATGTGTCTCAATTCGTTCAGAAGGAGCTTGGCATACACCCCGACAGGTGACGATACAAAATAATGAAACAGAAGGGCTACTTTGAAACACAAAATTCGAAGTTCGTGTCGTGCGATCCCTCTCGCTCTCGTATTAAATAGTATAAGTGTCAGAGGGACCGCACGACACGAACTTCGAATTTTGTGTTTCGGAGTAGCCCTTCTGTACTATATTTAGCCTATCCCCTGGCTACCCTATAGGATGGGAACGCATCTGAATATCGAATGTTAAAATATCGAATATAAAATATCGAATGGGTCATAATATCGAAAGGTTTATTTTCGGAAACGGTAAACTTCTCAGATTCATTAAATCGGCATCGTATAGAACCCCTTAGGTTAGGTTAGGTTAGATTTATAACAATCTAAAAAAATTAAGTCTTAAGAAAAGTATATTTTCGATATTATAATCCATAAAATATTTTAATACATTCGGTGTTTTAACATTCGATATTTAGATACGTACCCTATAGGATAATTAGCTATAGCTTGAGGTATCCCATCTTAGGCCTCTAGGTTGGCAACGCATCTGCAATAACCCTGGTGTTGCAGATGCTTATGGGCGATGGTGATCTCTTCCCATCAGGAGACCCACTTGCTCGTTTTCCATCCAGTCGAATAAAAAAAACCTAATTCTAGACAACGGCCTCCCCTTGACCTCTCCTTCCACCAATGTTGAGATTGGAAGAGACACTCTCGGTTACAAAATAAGTTTATGTTGAAAATATATTTTTTAATGGAAGCTTCTCTTGCTGATTTTACATTTTGTTGATTGTACTTGTTGACGCACCAAATTTCAAGGCGATGCCATTAACCGTTGAAGATTTCCTTCCGAAAACTAACCAGGCCGAACCACAGAATTACTAACAGATTAAGACCCACTTGCAGGTAAAAATAAACCTAGATTTAGTTGTTAAGCCTGGCTTAAGCTTGACAGTTCCATACATTTTGACACTACTAAACCAAGATTAACGCTAACTTGAGATTTATGTTTCCTGCAAGTCAAAAAGTCAAAGGCAAATCATTTATTCAGCAAATAGGCCGCAATGGGCACTTTTACACGTCATTTTTTTAATCTACCACCGGTTCGGAAAAAAACCTCTGTTGAGAAGAATCCGGCAAGAAACTCAACGAGGTATTTTTTTTTTTAAAAAACAGATTCACAATATTTATAAATGACATCTATGTACTATACATTACAAGTATTTAACACAATTTTATTTTTAACACAGTAGGTTCACTATTTGAAGGGATCGCTAGTGCGGATCGGAATTATTTCCAAATATCCCTGTCCATGATATAATCGTTTACTTTATAATAAGCCTTAGATATTAATGTCTTTTTGACAGTAGATTTAAATTTTGTATCAGTTTCTTCAGTAATATTTTTTGGAATTTTATTATAAAAACGTATGCAACTTCCCAAAAACGACTTTTTGGTTTTAGCCATTAAGTATATAAGTTAATGTGTCTACTATAATAATTATTCGTGAAAGACTTTGATATTCTTTAAAGACGAACCATTTTTATTAACGGTTATATCAATGTTATCAAGTTCTAGATCAATCTATTTTATTTCAGATTCTACATCAGTTTCTACGATCTCGGTGCTGACAACATCGCGAAAGGAGGGACTACCAAAGCTGCAAAAAAGTTATTAAAGAACTGAAAAAATCGTTTTGAACCAGGCGTTTTACTTTGCCCGCAAATTCGCAAATGCTCCATATCAATGAACGAAAAACAATAGGGATGATGACGCCATTAAAAAATAATTCGAAGGCACCAGTCCAGTAAAAAAACGCTTTATTTTAGCCCTGTAAACCAGATTAATTTTCGATTTACTGTAATTTTTTTTTAACTGTAAACCAATAAATAGTTAGTTCATTGAGTTGAGATAATGACGTCATAGTTCGCTATTGCCATTGAAACTCTATGGGAGAATTGTGTTTTGACAGCTCAAAAAAAGTACGTCAGTTGATTGGTGGTGTCATCATCCTTATTACCTACTTTACTCACTCGCGCGCGACCTTTACATTATGTTATAGCAACTATGCAACAAATATGATTTATGGAATCAGGCGTTACTTTGCGGAGGTCCATATGAATGAACTAAAAGAATTTCTTTGCTCACCCGCGACCTTTATGATAGCTTATTATACAAAATAGCTGCATGTTGAAACAATCGCTGTAGAAGACAACTTGTTGTATCTAGTAGTAAAGTGTCCGTATATATACCTATGTCGACGTTCCATATTCAAAAAATTACATAAGTACCATATCAATTCTGTTCACTGCTACATAATTCATACTTATATTTATGAATTAATGTTTGTGTTTGTTTATATGTTTTTTCGTCTTTCACGTCGAAACGGAGCGACGGTTTGACGTGATTTTTGGCATAGAGATAGTTTATGGGCCAGAGAGTAACATAGGCTACTTTTTATCCCGAAAAAATGCACAGTTCCCGAGGGGCAGTGCGCGATAGCCAGATTCTACGCGGGCGAAGCCGTGGGCAAAAGCTAGCAATATATACTTAGACTACAAAAAGTCATCATCTTAAGTTTTTTGCCTATAGACAGCGCCTGGTGCACTTATGACAATGAAATTGAATTCCACGTATTTTGCTCCAAACTTTCTATAAGGTGTTCTACCAGCAGGTTTTACTAGACTGCCTGAAGAAGGATTATATTTCCTTATCGTATGTATCCATACTAATATAATAAATGCGAAATTGTGTGTGTTTGTACGGTTTGTCTGTCTTTCACGTCGAAAGGAGCGACGGATAGAAGTGACTTATGGCATAAAAATAGTTCATGGGCAAGAGAGTGACAATAGGCTACTTTTTATCCCGAAAATACGCACAGTTCCCGAGGGAACACCGCGCGATAGCCGAATTCCACGCAGGCAAAGCCGCGGGCATAAGCTAGTGTAGGTATTATTCTTTGGTCTACTCCCTAACCCGACTGGACAGTTTTCTAAATAATAAGGTATCATTGGTCCCAATGACGCTTATATTATTTAATACTGCAAACTCCCACATGTAACAAACAAGGAGTTAAAATCAGGATATAGTAAAAAAGCAGGAAAATCTAATAGGAAAATTGTAAAATGTACGAAATTCAAGCAGTGCTTTCTGTTTTCCCACCTTTCTAACGAAACCGTTCGGTTTCATTCACTGATTAGTCGAAGAAAATTAGATTGAAATGTATGGAAAAATTGGCAAAATTAAAGCAAGAGGTTTATCTATCAGGATATGTAGGTTATGGAGAAAAAATAAATTTTACCCACTCTCCCCCCCCCCCCCTCCGGGGGGAGCGTCACCCCCCCGCGCCCTCGAATATGTCCCGGACCGCGGTATTTTCCATTATAAAAGAAAACCGTACACGATACATAAAAAGTATGTAGGAACGAAATAATCCTAGATAAATTTACTATAAACCTTTCATACATACAAAAGCGATACCACTTACAGTTTCAGCGCAATCTGGCACCAAATACGAACATTTTTAATAATTTATCCAGTTTTTTTTGTTAATTGTTGAGTTTTTTCAATTATTTCACACTTTACCGCCAAGATATGTATGGCTAAAGTAAAGAACAGGATATCTTCTTTATAAAAAGGTATAATTCATTTCTAAACTCATTCATTTGACGCTGCTATGCTATTTTGAAAATTCACCATAATCAGCTACTGCGACATTAACTTAGGAAAAAGTACCAAAATAAAAACTATTTAGTCCGTAAGTAAGATTATAATAAAATATTACACATTTTTTAGGGTTCCGTAGCCAAAATGGCAAAAGCGGAACCCTCATAGTTGCGCCATGTCTGTCTGTCTGTCTGTCTGTCCGTTCGCGGCTTTGCTCAGAGACTATCAATGCTAGAAAGCTATAATTTTGCACGAATATATATGTAAACTATGCCGACAAAACAGTGTAATAAAAAATTTAAAAAAAAAATTTTTTTTAGTACCTCCCATAGACGTAAAGTGGGGGTGTTTTTTTTTTTCTCATCCAACCTTGTAGTGTGGGGTATCGTTGGATAGGTTTCTTAAAATCATTAGGGGGTTGCTAAAACAATTTTTCCATTCAGTGATTCATTTGCAAAATATTAAACTTTAAAGCGCAAATTTTCATTAAAATCGGGCGTCCCCCCCTCTAAAATCTAAACCGGCGGGTAGAAAAAATTAAAAAAAATTCAAGACGATAGTAAGTATATCAAACTTGCAAGGAAAACTATAACGGTTAAGTTTTCTTGAGAATTATTAGTAGTTTAAGAATAAATTGCAGCCTAAGGTATAAATATACCTAAACCGTCCGTCTGTCATAGCCAATGTGATCCGAAACTACTAGACCGATTGAATTAAAATTTAGTTCACCTATGTAAATTGATGACCCAAACACGGACGTGTAAAGTAAATTAATTAATTTTTAACACGGGGGCCAGTTTGGGGGGGGGGGGGGGTAAATTAGAAAAAAAATGTAGAAACTATATCATGTGACATATCAAATGAAAGGGTACATTATGAAAATCTCAAATATATATTTTTCATTATTTTAAATTAATCCGTTTTGAAGTTATTTAAGAAAATAGGTGAAAATTAACCATTTCCCCGCCTCTATCTCCTAAAAGCCCAGTAGGGCCTACATTTTTTTTTTAAATACAGAAAATAGGTCCATACCTATAGCTTATAGGAAAACATGTGAGAATCTAATGGTATTTAAAGTAACACCATTTAACCAGTATGAACATTTATATTTCGCTGAATGGCCAAATGAACTAAATTAAAAAAATAGCATAGCAATGCTAAATGAAAGATTTTAGAAATTAATTATACCTTTTTTTATAGAAAATATTCTATTCTTTACTTCTGTCATACATATCTTGGCGGTAAAATGTGAAGTATTTGAGAAAACTAACCTTTTAGCCGAAAAAATAGATTAATTATAAAAAAAGTTAGTATTTGGTATCATATTGCGCTGGAACTATAAGTGATATCGCTTTTAAATGTATGAAAAGTTTATAGTAAATTTATCAAGGATTATTTCGTTCCTACACACTTTTTATGTATCGTGTACGGTTTTCTTTTATAATGGAAAATACCGCGGTCCGGGACATATTCGAGGGCGCGGGGGGGTGACGCTCCCCCCGGAGGGGGGGGAGAGTGGGTAAAATTTATTTTTTCTCTATAACCAACATATCCTGAAAGATAAACCTCTTGCTTTAATTTTGCCAAATTTTGATCTAATTGTACTGAACTAGATTGCATGAGAAACTTACATTATGCGTAAGTTAGAAACACGTTAGAAACGTTCCATTTCATTCGCCATTCCTTTGGCAGGTCACTGATGACATAAGATTGACACAGGAAACAGGAAACGAATACCTAATCGTTCTTAAATTGCCACATCCTATATTAAAAAAAAGTAGTACTTACAGTCGTATATGTACCAAAAAAGAATCAAAAATTAGGAGATTTTGCAGAATCCAAAAATAAATCAGTAGATCAGGAGACGACCTTAAAAATCATGTAATCTCCTGATAAATCAGGAGAGTTTGCAGCACTGACGGTACGACACGAACTTCGATTTTCGAATTTCGTAGTAGCCCTGCTGGTCTCAAATCTAACATCAATACCCTTAGTGTAAGTTTTCGGTTACAAAATACGTCTCGATCGCGTTCGCGTTAAAATCTCAATTTGTATGGAAACACGAACAGTGCTAGCGGAACGTTTGCAATGTTCGTGTTTCCATACCAATTGAGATTTTAACGCGAACGCGATCGAGACGTATTTTGTAACCGAAAACTTACACTAAGGGTACTGTTTGAGCTAAGATGTAGGTATTCGTGGCACGCCCCGCCCTCCGCGACACCCCTACCGGCGTGAACAAAAAAGGCCGCCCCGTATTCTCCTGAATAGGTATACGTAGGAAAAGCATCCAACAACAGTTCACCTTCCTTTTCCACCACCCACCCCTCCTTAACACTTTACCAGGCCCTAGGAACTATCGCGTCTTCATACGTACTTTATAACGTTACAACCGTATTGAACGCCTTGGAAAAAATGTATTTACCAAAGTCGTAGATGTTCCGATCCATTCATGTCTTATAATATTCTTGATCAGGCGAAGGGATATATTCCTCCCACATCTTGTATCGGTTATCATAGTCAAGGTTTAACTCCCAATCTACTAAGTTCCCTCGGGAACTGTGCATTTTTTTCGGGATGAAAAGTAGCCTATGTCACTCTCGGGCTCATAAACTATCTCTATGCCAAAAATCACGTCGATCCGTCGCTCCGTAACGACGTGAAAGACGCACAAACATACAAACACACAAACATACAAACACACTTTCGCATTTATAATATTAGTAGGTATGGATTCACGGCACGCTTCAAAATCCAATAAGTAATGTATCTTTTATGCCATTATGACAAGACAAGACAATTTACCGGGCCATGGGAAGAATAGCTCTAATAAGGCCATGGGACAACCCGTCAACCTTACGTCAACCCACATCCTAATCCTGGTCATACACAATACCTACCGTGAGTCACAGGCGGTTCTGGCAGAAAATCAGCGCTGCAAAGGCTGCAGGCGTCTAACGCTTCAGCATAATGCTGAGTCAGCGAGTGTAATTTTTTTTGGTTATTTGTGTAAATTTTGCTGTATATGTGTGTCTTCTGTGTTAGTAAATAAATGTCATCTTTCTTTCTTTCTTTTTTACCTAATGCATGAATATTTAGCAATTTTTACGATTACATTATCTTCCAACACTCAAAATCTACAAAATATCAAAAAATTGTTCGACCTTCTGTTTCATAGAAATTAAGGAAAATATTCCAATTTCTCCGTAGATTAATTAAATTAGAGTTCAAGTGAATTTAAACGGCTGCTAAAGATTATATTACGCGATTTAGAAGCGTGGTGTGAAAAAAAACACAAAATACTACTTTCAGGGATTGACAAAATATTTTGTAGGAGGTTTGCAGTTAAAACCTGATGGTAACCAATATAAGATGTGGGAGGAATATATCCCTTCGCCTGGTAAAGGGTTAAGCATAAGCGGACGCCCCGCCCCTTTGTCAACCCCTAAACATTATGCCACCCCCCACTACCTAGCACCCACTCAGTCGAAGGATTTAGGCCTTCATGTCTACGATGAACATATAAAATACTAGCATTCCCCGTGGCTTCGCAAGCGTCAAACATTCGATGTAGCTTTTGAATTTGAGGTTTAACTGTTTAGAAAATGGTTAAACTGATTGAGTGTTGCCATATTATGCTTCCAGGTTGAAAGATTACTCGCGAACTTCCTTCCGCTGGCCTTCGTGTCGTCATAGTGTATTGTATTTGTTTTAGTTTTAAATGGGTCCCACTGAAAAACAGCGTTGCGGCTTGCCGTAACTATGCTGAGTGGGGCCCAATTTATACTGTTCGATGTTATTTTTTAATTTCCTTCCATGTAATGTATTTTTATGTGTATCGAATATGTATAAATAAATGTTTCTCTCTCTCTGAATTAAAATTCTGAAAGGAATAGCCCGAAACATGCAGAGCTAAACTTGACCTGGGCACGATTACCAGCGCTGGTCTCTTTTTCTGGTTTTTCTGTGCACCCATGTCTCGGTTTCTATTTTCGATATAGCCGCATTTTCGAGCAGTGTCAGCGGCCGTTTCACTTTTACGGGGACACACAAAATTGTATATTTTTATTTTGGTACCTATTTCCTTTATGTTTTGTTTGTGTTTGCTGTCTATTGTTTTTTTGTTGTTGTACCTAGGTATTTGTGTTGTCTTTGTGAATGTGAATAAATGACTTTCTTTCTTTCTTTCTTTCAGTGTCATTTAAAAGTACTTACCTAATAGGGTTGCATAAAAAGGGTTCAAATACATTTACACATGTATACATTTATTTATTTATAGTTTCATAAACAACAAACATGTAGTCACATTTAACATCAACTTTTGTAATGTAGCTAGTACATATAAAGACTACAGTAACTACTTGGCTTTTTGGGGTTCAGTAGCCAAAATGGCATAAAAAGGAACTCTTATAGCCACGCCATGTCTCCCTGTCCGTCCGTCCACCTGTTCTGTCGTCCATCGCAGCTTAGATTAGATTAAAGACTAGATTTGATTTGTAGCATTCGAACATGGTGGATGTAGACAATATCTTATTTGGCTATTTCTGTTTCTTTGGCTAGTTGAAGTATAATTTTGATAATGTTTTAAAAGAAAAGAGTACTTTGACACTGGCGAAATTGTCCTATTAATTAGAACAGAAAAGCCATATTTTAAAAGAGAAGAAGAAGATTACAGACTATTAGTGCTAGAAAGCTGTAATTTTGCACTGATATATTTAATAATTTTGCCGACCAAATAAAGAATAAAGAGAGAGCCAAAGTTCGCATACTCTTAAAGTTCGCATAAGTCATACCGTAATTTCGGTCCGAATCGTCGCTTGTCCGAATTTTTTCCCATTGAAACCTTGTTTTATTCTAAAAAATTTAAATGGTCATCCTATAGAAAACTACATATAGGTTAGGTTAGGTTTATTTTATAAGAATTCTAAACAATCATTGGATTCAGAGAAAAAAGCGTTATGACAAACGATCGTTCTGACAAAAATTATATTCGGACTTTCTATAAGTATGCGAGCCAATATGGACCCAAGAATAAAATATAGTTTTTTTATAGCACTACCCCCCCTAGTCGTGAAGTGGGGGTATTTTTTTTCTTCATTCTCTCTCTCTAAAAGCTAAGCCGTTGGTTTGAAAATGTAGAAACCATCATGATTGTAGTAAAATATAGAAATTTGCGAGTTTTGTAATTCATGTAAATTTTCTTAAAGTTGTTAGTAGGTATTTTACGGGTTAATAGCAGCCTAACTTATAAAATATACCTACTTGGAAAATGTCGTACAAATAGCAAAATCCATCGAAAAATATTTATTTTACGTAACGGCTACGGAACCCTGTGCTGGGCGTATCCAACAATCTTTTGGCCAGTTTTTTTTAGAGCGTACTACAAATATTAAGGAATGTTAGAAAATATATACTAAGCGGCAAAAAATCTGGTAAAAACCAAAAAATAGGTAAATTTTTATGTAAATTTTGTGCCGCTTAGTACATCTTTCATTTCAACATCAAGATACTACAGATATTAGTTTAACATCTACTTTTAGGAATACACCAAGTTAGAGCGTTTTCACATTATCCGATGCGATATCGGTATCGGACGACTATACAATATCGAGGCAAGTAAGTAGGTAAAATGTATGAAATATGTAAGTACTTACCTGTCTTTCACATTAAGATTGGTTTTTTGGGTTTTTTTGTATTTTTTATTTTAATTATTTTTTTTTTACTTTTACGGTCATCCCAAAAACCTGTATCGAAAATACAAACCGAAATATAGATGCACAGAAAAACCAGAAAAATAAGACCAGCGCTGGGAATTGAACCCAGGTCTTCGGCATTCCGTGCCGCGTGCTATACCGCTACACCACCGCTGGACAACGGTATAGACACGAATTCCTCCTATGCACCACATATCTCAGCTTGTTTGTTTCTTTATTTAGCCACTTAAGCAGCCACACTAGCGACATCTATGCCGTAGCCCTCATCGAGAAACTTTTCGGCACTCCATCGATACTAACCGCTCACCCGGACAAGAGATATTGTTACTAAGCAATCAACTTAAGATTGTTTTTTTGGAAACACAAAAATATTCAAAAAAAAAATCTTAATACCGAGAGCCTGGGTTCGATTCCCAGCGCTGCTCTTATTTTTCTAGTTTTTCTGGGCATCAATTTTATATTTCGGTTTGTATTTTCGTTACCTCTCTTTCAAATTGTTCGGCCCGATATCGGATATCGGAGCCGACACCGATATGTTCACGGCACCATCGGACGCCCGTGGACTGTCGACGATAAAGTTTGTATGTGTGCTATGCGTGTATCTAAATTGTCTCTGTGTGCGCAGAGCCCGATGCGTGGCGGCCATTTTGAGCCGGCCGTATCGGAACGATTTTGTCGGAAACATGTGAATAAAGCACAAGGTGCCGGCTTTCAGATCAGGGTTGTTGCTGATGCAGGTTTTTACTATATCAGCGGATGCTGATGCTGATGCTGATTTTCTCAGACCAATATCAGCGAATGCTGATGCTGATATTAATAAATTACTTCAATAAATCATATCCCACTAGGAAATTAATAGTAAAACAATAAAAGGCAATTTATACATAAAAAAACACTTTCAACTAATTGTTCACAAAACAATCAAATGATGGAATAAGTGACAACTTTTATTGTATAACTGTCTGTGATTGATCGAAACTTGCACGTGCCTCGAGGTAAGTCTCGCCTTCAACAAACACGTTACGACTTGAATATCAGCATTAAAAATCAGCATCGATTGTTGCTGATGCTGATGCGGATGCTGATATAAAAACCCATGCTGATTATCCGCGGATGCTGATGCTGATGCTGATATTCGCAACAACCCTGTTTCAGATGTCGTCTATTGTCGTCCTATACCGATATCGGATCGGCTAATGTGAAAACGCTCTTAGAAGTACATGCCATAATATTTATTATTAGTTTTGTTTTTATTTAAATGTATGAGCTACATATTAATGCTCTTTGGTAGGGAAACGCTTCTAATTGTAGTAGACTGGACACATTCAAAAATTTACCTTTCAATAGGTACAGTCGGAGTAAAAAAAGGTTCGTCACCCTAAGATCTATTTTCCTTTGCTCAGTATGAGCGCCAATCTGCTTTACCGATTGAGTAGGACATGCTGCGTCAACCTGTCAACCTAAAACTGCCATAGCAACCCTACCACTACACCTTGGCACTGACAAACACTGTACTGATAATTAAATAGAACATTATTTGATTGAAACTTTTACGAATTTTTTTATTAAAAAGGTTTTGTATTGATATGAAACTAGATATACCTATGTTAGAGGTGTATACTATTTTGACCCTTGTTATTATGTATATTAAATATAATTTGATATGCACTTGTCTAATTAGTACTTTGGTTTCAAAACGTACTAAGAGTCTATGACTTTGTAAAGGAATCAATTTAATAACTGACGAAGGTTTTCCTACCCCCACTGTACCTACTTGTACAAGTAATCACATACATTATACATGTAGACATGTAATATAAAGTGTAATCAACTAGAAAATATTTCTGAAAGTACATATTTTTCTAACTTTACAAAATACATCGATAAATATCTAGGACGTATTACGAAAATGATTAAATCATTTATCGCATTGGTGATACCTTGAATACAAGTATTGGGAATTTGTTTCCACTTTGACTTTGAATATTATTATCATTATTTACGAAATTGACAATTAGAACCAATCAGTTTTTTTCAAATACTGTTTTTTTTTTCAATTATTTTTAGAAAGCAGGTAAGGTGTAGGTACCTGCATATTTATTACACGATGTAGAAAATTGACAAATTGTTAGTAGATGCTATTTATTAAAAATACATAAATCATGCACAATGTGTACCTACAACGTGTCATAATAGCTATTTATGCAACTGTATCGCAATAGGGGTCCTTTTAATACGAGTGTGGTTTCATGAAACGAGGCGTAGCCGAGTTTCATAAAAGGGTCACACGAGTGTTATAAGGCCTAATTGCGTACAGTTGCATACAATATTTTATCTACGTTCATATATTAAATCCTCTATCGTGTGTTCAAGAAACTTGAGAATTAATTACCTGCATTGCAACCAGAACTTATACTAGGACCTTCACTTTGCTGGTAAATTATGAGTCATTCCTTCGCCGAATCTAAAATATCGGGCGGAGTCAAATCTTCTTCGCATTCAATGATATCAGACATTTTTAAGCAAAAACAAAATTTTCTCACGAAAATTCGTACAACAGAATGACAACCTATGAACGGAATGGCGGTAAAACCAGTACATCACTGCGCATGTGCGGGATGTGCGCGCATGCGCTAAAGCAGGCACTGCCACAGACAAGTGAATATTGGAATCAAAACTTTTTGATATAAACTTTTTGGATTTGCCCTGTATCGTAATGGTTTAAAAAATTATATTATAACATTATTTTGTTAGAAGAGAAGTGTTATAAAGTAATTTTTTTTTAATATTTCGGTATTGTGTTTAAAAAGTATGTAAATATAAACTCGTTTTGAATTTTATAATTCGAATATTACGATGCGAGAGTAGATAAAATATTTTTCTGCCTTAATGTATAGGGATGTATAATTTATAGAAATATTTTCCACTTCTCATGCTAGATCTAGGCGAGATAAAATTACTTTTTATGCTCTAGTGCATAAAATAAAATCTTCGTCTGAGACAAAGGCATTCCGGTGTAAACAGCCACAAGCAAGGAAGTTAGTACATATTTTTTTTATAATTTTTTATTGACATAAAACATAAAATCAATCGATATAGATTAATAAATTATTTTTTTTAATTATATACTAATGCATTAATAATCAAAGGTACTAATAAGTAAACAGTTGTTTCCACTGTTGCTATTTAATTTCCTTGCCATTGAAGTGAAAAGTAGACTGAAGAACCCGAGCATTAAACCCATTTCCCCCTCGACGTGTCCATTCACCCTCGCCATGCCGGCTTGAGCGGTTATATGAACACCTCGGGTAAAATGGCTCGTTTTCGTATTCGTTTTCGAAGCAGCAACCAGTATCACTTTTTTACTTTGTCGTTCTAACACAATTCTCATGAATGTTAAAAAATATATATTTAATTTCAACATCAAGATAACTACCGACATTTTGAATTAGTCATTTAATACTGCATACATACATACATGCATGCATACCGACATTAGTTTAACATCTACTTTTAGGTATACACCTAGTTAGAAGTACATACCATAATATTTATTCTTAGTTTTGTTTTTATTTAAATTATGAGCTCTTTGTTAGGGAAACGCTTCTCATTGTAGTGGACTGGACACATTTAAAAATTTACCTTTCAATAGGTACCTACTTACACAATTAATCACATACATTATACATGTACACATGTAATATAAAGTTTAATCAACTAGAAAATATTTCTGAAAGTACATATTTTTTCTAATTTTACAAAATAGGTACATCGATAAATATCTAGGACGTATTACGAAAATGATTAAATCATTTATAGCATTGGTGACCCCTTGAATACAAGTATTTGGAATTTGTTTCCACTTTGACTTTGAATATTATTATCATTATTTACGAAATTGACAATTAGAACCAATCAGTTTTTTTCAAAAACTGTTTTTTTTTTCAATTATTTTTAGAAAGCAGGTAAGGTGTACCTGCTTATTTATTACACGATGTAGAAAATTGACAAATTGTTAGTAGATGCTATTTATTAAAAATACATAAATCATGCACAATGTGTACTTACAACGTGTCATAAAATAATTTTCTGCCTAAATGTATAGGGATGTATAATTTATAGAAATATTTTCCACTTCTCATGCTAGATCTAGGCGAGATAAAATTACTTTTTATGCTCTAGTGCATAAAATAAAATCTTCGTTTAAGACCAAGGCAATCCGGTGTAAACAGCCACAAACAAGAAAGTTTGTAGGTACATATTTTTTTTATTTTTTTTTATTTACATAAAACAAAAAATCAATCGATATAGATTAATAAATTTTTTTTTTAATTATATACTAATGCATTAATAATCAAAGGTACTAATAAATAAACAGCTGTTTCCACTGTTGCTATTTCATTTCCTCGCCATTGAAGTGAAAAGTAGACTGAAGAACCCGAGCATTAAACCCATTTCCCCCTCGACGTGTCCATTCACCCTCGCCATGCCGGCTTGAGCGGTTATATGAACACCTCGGGTAAAATGGCTCGTTTTCGTATTCGTTTTCGAAGCAGCAACCAGTATCACTTTTTTACTTTGTCGTTCTAACACAATTCTCATGAATGTTAAAAAATATATATTTAATTTCAATATCATGATAACTACCGACATTAGTTTAACATCTACTTTTAGGTATACACCTAGTTAGAAGTACATACCATAATATTTATACGATTCTCAATGTAAAGAAGACACATTTAAAAATTAACTTTTATGGGTACTTACTACTTATACTGTCATTAATCATCTAACATGTACTTAATGTAAAGTGTAATCAACTACAAAATATTTCTGAAAGTACATATTTTTCTAATTTTACAAAATACATCGATAAATATCTAGGACGTATTACGAAAATGATTAAATCATTTATCCCATTGGTGATCCCTTGAGTACAAGTTTTTGAAAATTGTTTCCCCTTTGACTTTGAACAATATTTACGTAATCGACAATTAGAAACAATTAGTTTTTTTTTTTAAATCACTGTATTTTTTTCATTTATTTTTAGATTAAACAGCTGAGGCATACATTATTTATTTATAACACAACATAGAAAAATACCAGCCATAGATATAGATTACACTAGATAACGCAAACACCTCAATCTATGTGAATACCAACCGCGTCACTTTGTTATATTTACTGTGACGTCTCAAGAGCGAATTATCGATGTGAATTCCCCGATGACCGCGCAACATCGATTCAAATGCGCCGCCCGCCCGCGCCGTGGGGCTCGAGTCAGTCACTAGTCATGATTAGTCAGTTAGCGGGCAGTCTTTTTTATGGGGCCAACCCCGACGTTTAATCGGGGTTCGGACACGCGAAGTAGATGCATTTCCGTAATCTAGTGCAATTTATATCTGTGGTAGATGCTTTTAAAAATACTTATTATCATGCACATACTGTCTATACATAATATGTAAGGTCGATCAAGAAAGTGCTTTACCAACTTTAATTACAGTTCCTACTTCAGAAACAAAACAATCAGTCCGATTGTCACAATGACTCGTGAGTGAAAATAGGCGTTACAGATGAAAAAAAGAAAGACATAAAGAAAATACATTTATTCACGACACAAGACACAACAGTAGTATTAAGTACAAATAGACAAAACATAGGAAAGTATGCGTCATTGCGGTTGTGAATAGGACACTGGCTCAGCATAATGCTGAAGCGTTAATAATGAACACCCCAGCGCTGATTTTCAGCCAGCACCGTTGGTGACCCTCGGACCGCTACAAAGATATACTACACACAAACTACACAGTTTTATTACTATACATAAAACTACATAAATAGATAATTTGATAACTATGAAACATATTATATATTTTATGACTTTAAAAGATATTAGTATATAAACATAATTATGACATTAAACCTTAGGGTGGTATACCAATTTATTGGTCGACTCTGAAGTAATTTGGTACAATAACATTCAACAAGTATATAAATATGTCTTTATTTCTATGTTGACTAGACATTTAAGTAAAGATTTTCTAACACATGTATAACATTTAACAATCCCTAATTACTATGTTTTATTTTTGTACGTCTTTTTGTGTTTTTATAAATTTTTTTTTATAATTTCAATTTTACAGAGCATTGGTTTTTACTGTAAGTAAAGCTGTATTTTTTAAGTGAAAAATAAGTTAATAATTACTTAACGAGTTATAAATAAATATAAAAATAAAGTTTTTAAAATTTTTCAACAGTTACTATTTATTATTTTTGTATTAATGACTATTTTAATACATCCAAAAATATTAAAAATACTCCATCCATTATTTTTGTATTAATGACTATTTTAATACATCCAAAAATATTAAAAATACTCCATCCAAAATATTTTGTCAGAATTCTATGTTTCATATTTAAGAGAAGGGGGTAAGAATTTTTTTTGGGCTAGTCAGGAGACACATGTATACATACTAAACATCCCTACTGAGTGTCCTTAGGGGGTGCACAAAAAAGGTCCCGTTTTTAGGGTTCCGGAAACAGTAAGAGTTAGGCCACTTTGACCTGTACATTGTCCCCTTAAAGTTAAGGAAAATCAGAAATAATACGGTGTAGTCCCAGGCCGAAGGACTTCAAAGTACTTCATAAATATTTTGGCGAGTAACCGAAGTATACATAAGTGCAGCATTTAGTTCTTCAACTGCCTTCTTGCGCCATTTCCTTCCTCAGACAGGAGTTCATCCAAGAGGATGGACCTAGCTCTAGATCTCCAGCAATCCAGGTTATCAATCACGCTGTCATACATAATCCTGGTCGCTGGGAAGAGGTGATACAAAACCTTGTAGCATGGCAGGCAGATATCTGTCAAAAACTTTACCTGTAAAAAGTAGTGTATTAAATTCTTCATCATAGTATCTTATCTGAATTAATACCTATTTATCATTATTTTATAAGGCAAACACGTCGTCAAGTGATGTCGCTGGAATGGACCCTAGAACGCAGGCCGCACCTCTTTGTATAGCTATCCCTATTCTTTGCGCGAGGTAACCGCCAGCTCTAGAGTCCTCCGAGGCTTTTGCAGGTGGTAGGACCATGTGCAAGGTCCGCCCAGATTGCTACCACCATCTTGCTCGCTAATCCTCCCGTGAAGCAGCAGTGCTTGCACTGTTGTGTTTCGGCGTGGAGAATAAGAGAGCCGGTGAAATTACTGGCACTTTAGGTATTCCATCTTAGGCCTCTAGGTTGGCAACGCATCTGCAATAGCCCTGGTGTTGCAGATGTTTATGGGCGGTGGTGATCTCTTACCACCAGGAGAACCACTTGCTCGTTTGCCTTCCAGTCCAATAAAAAAAAAGGCCAAAACTAACCTCATAGACAAGTCTTTTAAGACTTTTTTTGTGTCTGTTGACCACGGTCTGACAATTTGTTGCTTACCTGGTTGTTTGGCTGTTCGTTCGGTTTGTCCCGATCCATCATAGGGATGGGTTCTCGACCTGCCAGCTTCTCCAGGTCTCCCTGGTGGAAGAACTCGGCCTGGATTATTGTTGCTGTCTGCAGCTGGACCGCAAACGGCTTCGCTGCTGCAGACAGGTCGGCGCTGGTCATGATTATGCTTCGGCATAAGGTTCTGTGGAAAGTGCATCAGAGAAAGGAATACACAGGTGGTACTCGGTTCCTAGGAATACCACTGGAAAGGGCAGGCCGTTCATTTATTACGTAAGACGATTTTTACTCGTTTTTTATCTGAGCTGATTAAAATGATTACATTATTACCTACTTTGTTCTCTTTTACTATAATAAATAATAATAAATAATAAATATCACGGGACAATTCACACCAATTGACCTAGTCCCAAAGTAAGCTTAGCAAAGCTTGTGTTATGGGTACTAAGCAATGGATAAACATAATTATATAGATAGATACATACTTAAATACATATTAAACACCCAAGACCCGAGAACAAACATTCGTATTTTTCATACAAATATCTGCCCCGCCACGGGAATCGAACCCGGGACCTCAAGCTTCGTAGTCAGGGTCTCTTACCACTAGGCCATCTGGTCGTCGTACTATGATGAGATGGTCTAAGATCTCAGGCTTCGTTTACCTGTGACTCTCGTCGCTCCAGTTGAAGTTCTTTTTTAAGAAAACCAGTTTGTTTATCTTCACCAAGTTTGGGAAGAACGCTGCCAAGTCAGTGGCCAGAATGCATTGGCGGATCAAATCTAGAACCTCTTTGTAGTCTTCGCTCGATAATCCCGAAAATATGTTATGTCCCTCCTGGTGATAAAGATAAATGTCTCAATAACTATTTTAAAAAGCCGATGATATCTACAATGAATAGGACTAAACAGGGTGGCCCATTTAGATCGGTCACTAAGGGAAAGTCTGATACTATAAGACATAGAAGATCTGTTGCTTTAAAACTTTTTAAGGAAATTTCTAAAAGGTTAGTAGACGTCACAGGTGACCGAAGAGCTGGCAGCTTCCTCGGACAAAGAATTAGCCTAGCTATTCAAAGAGGAAACGCTGCCAGCATCTTCGGGACCTTGCCTAAGGGGTACTCTTTGGACAATGTGTTTTAGTTTTAGATTAAATTTTTATTTTATTTTAAGTTATTGTTAGAAAGTTATGTTTAATATGTACCTATATTATTTAGTTTCTCCGAAGATCTGTTCTTAGGAATCATGTCATCGATTTTAATAACAAGAAAAAATGCATTCAAACATTGTTCTTGGTAGAGGAATCGAACCAGGTCGTTTTGAATGCCTTATTTTTTTTATGAGACTTGACTAATTATAATAAAAATCCGAAGACATGACCATGGAATATACCTGCTGCAAAATGGTGACCGTGATATTAAAGTGGTGATGTTCGAGGGTAGAAGTACTGTACATAGCAGCCAGGGGAGAGCCAATGTCCAACATGTACCTGTTGGTGTAACCCCGGTGGTCCAAATCGTGGCAGAGACAAGCCACAAACAAGGCCAATCTCTGGAAATATAGAAACTCCTTGATTACAAAGTAAGAGAGTACATTATTTTTCGTATTTTTAATGATTTAATGTTTCAATGACGAGATACGACGAGATACAGCATTACATATAGAGGTGCCATCAGCCAAATATGTGGTCTACCACCTACCGCCCTAAAGTTGATAATCGTTTGCATGTAATAAAACAATAATGCCAATAGACGTGTCTGTTAACTTGAAAGTTCGACTTTAGTTACATATTCATTTGATAGGAACTTGTTCAAAAATTTATAGACCACTTATCTGATGATGATGGAAGCAGTTTCTAGCTTGGTTACAAAGTAAGAGAATAAATTATTTTTCGTATTTTTAATGATTGAATGTGCCAATGACATGAAAGTAATTCGGAAGACGAGAGCAGGTCTAACCCTAATTTAGTAGTTGGTATTGCATCGTTCAGAATAATAATAAAACCCTTAGTAAATAAATATTTTTAAACAATGGAGGTATTCGAAAATAAATGCAATCAACTAACACAATGTTAAAGAATATTTTTGGAGTGTCTGAGGTTTTCAGATATTTATTTAACACCTTGTACATTAAAGATTTTTTTAATACTTACAGAATTATAATCGAACCGTTTCTTCACATCGCGTTTCAGAATAACATACACTGCATTAGCCACCGACCAGCCATGATCGAAATTATGATACGGCACCTTCCTATAATTCTTCTTCACTGTCAAGACGAATCGCGTCAACACCGTCACATCAAACTTCCTGATATCAAACAGATCATCAAACATCGTCAGGAACCCTATGCACTTTTCTACGTCATTCAACTCAAATGGATTCAGCAGAAAGTCATTATAGTTGACTGCTTCATATTTGCTACGTTTTCTTTCACGGAGCAACAAATTCACATCTTCTTCATCACATGTATTATGGTAACTTAATACTTCTAAAGCTATTTTGTATTTTTGTTCATTCCTCACAATCTGATCGTATAGTCTGGCATGGTGTAAAGCTAACCCGAATAACGTGGAGAATATCTTGAACGCGGCTTCATCTTCGCTATTGAAAACTGTCTTGTTCCGTTTGTTCACCATTTGGACGACAGCTATCACCTGCCCTTGTACCTTTATTGGCATGCATAAAATTGTGGACGTTCGGTAACCTGTGGCATCGTCAACGGCTCTGGAAATATCGTGTACTTTTACAATGAAATTTGAATGTATTACTGAACCACGTAATTCTAATGGCTCTTTAGAGTTTTCAAACCCAATGGGTACCTAGCTAGGTTAAATCAAGCCCCCGATATTTATCCATTACAGGGCTATATTTTTGAATAAAAACTTGAAATTTCACAGAATGTAACAGCGCTGCTATGGCGATCAAAAATGAAATTAATTAATAAATTAAAGGATCTCCTTTCAGCATTATCAATTTTGTAAAGTCCCTGAATATTCATAATAATATTTATTGTAGCTTCTAGTAAAAAGGATAATCGTATGTCTTTGATAACGGAAGCAAGAAGGACATGAAGCGTATATGTGCGTACTGCTGCTGCGTTAGGATCATGTGTTTCGGTTTTTTTGTGAGCGTATGACGTATCTTTACTTACAAAGTCATTGAATTGACAACATTTCATTTTTTCAACACCTGTAAATTACTATAGGAATCGAAAGAGTTTTGCCTCCTGAACATGGGAAAATATTTATTATAATTTATTTCTCCATATTTAAAAAATACAAAAAAAATTGCCAATACTACGATAGAATAGATATGTTTCCTTTGTCTTTTTCACCAGAAAAAGGAGCTCTCATAATTTTGACAACGTCTAAGTCAGATTTACGCATGATTTATGTGACCTTTTTTTTAATAGAGATTAGACAAAACTAATGGATCTATTGTATCGTAGTTTTGGAGTTATGTCCTTTTAGAATAAGCACATCTTAAAAAAATTGTAATAAATTAATTAATAATCGTAGCGAATTTTTTAAAATATCAGCGTCTTTCTATTTCCAAGCAGAATACAGAGAACGAATCAAATTATAGTGTAAGAAATATGAAATCTTGTCAATTCTTCAATACTTACTTGTTGAATCTCTTATCGGCGTAAGCATCAGGTATGTTCATCGTCACTCCGTGTGAAGCTACGTAACCTGCAATACCCTTGTTGAGTGGCATTCTTATTTCCTTCTTCTGAAAATCGTTTTCCTGATGCGGTTCGTATTTCAGATCAAATACAGTCGACACGAGTTCGTTGTTATTATTGTCGACCAAGAACAAAGACGCTCTGTCAGCGTTTACCAATCTCTGTGCAAATTCTAGAATCCTTTTTATAAGTGTGTCGAGTGACATCATTTCTTCAAAAACAGCCCTGAAAAATGTATTTGTATTAGGCACTTGTCCAACCGTCAACGATTGAAATGTAGTATTATTGCCTACTGTAGGAAATATTATTGTAATACTTACTGGGCAACTTGAAGCAGAAACGATGACAACTGGCCATCCTGTAATAACTTAAAACAAATAGCAATGAGTAATAAAACAAAATGACTGTCAAAAAATAACAAAAGAAAAGGAGGGGTTTGAAATAAATCAAGGTCCTAAGCTGGCTAAATCAGAAGAAATAAACAGAGTTAATGTACTGCCTGCATCAATGTGGTAGAAATTTGACACAGTTCAGTTTTGTTTATATGCATATGTACGGTCACGTCAATTTGGGATCCATTTTGTGAAAAAGTCCTTTGAATTGTCATACAAAATGTCAGATTTTGGTGATGATGTCAATCCCCAAGCTAGGAGCAATCGAAGAAATAAACTATTGGTTTACAAGAAATAGACTAGCTCTTTGCCGCAACAATGTGTACAGCATGGCGATCAAATTTTTGAATAAACTACCGCCTGCCTTATTAGAGTTGCCAGTGCGAAAATTTAAATTATTTTTATTAAATTGGCTAATGACTTACAATTTTTATAGCCTCAATGAATTTTTCAATTTAAGGGAATAATTTTGACTATGACATTATTTTATTTAAATTCTATTGTAATAATTCTTGTGATATTTATTTTGATTTATAATGATAATTGTGTTTTCGATTATGTAAGATATTGTGCAGTTTTCATATTTATTATATTAATTTTGTAACCTAGATTTAAGTCAAAAAATTTTGCATGCCGACTGTTAGAGGGCAGCTAGCACTATTGACACTTTTACAAGTTAAGAAATTCCAACATCACATTTATCCACATAGTGCTAAGGCAAATAAAATATTTCATTTCATTTCATTTCATGTCTTTCGACAGAAATGTAATGCGCTTTGCCTGCAACACAGCTTTACAGAAAGGTATTATATAAATTCGCAATCAGTTCTCGCTCAAACTCGCTTTGCCTCCAAACTTGTACAGAAAATTAATTATCTAAATTCGCATGATGGCCATGCCTTTCGTAAAACACGCACCCATTCCTTCACGTTCTTCTGCAACGTTGCATTTTTGTTAGTTTGTCTTGATTATTCCATAAAATTGAATGAAAAATAAAAATGTGGTCTGATGGAACTGTTCTTACTGTATAAGATAAAAAAAATTAACAAAAAATTTAAAAAATAAGTCATCCATTTTTTGTTATTTTTTTATTTTTTCGGAATCGGTTTTACTTTTTAGTTAAAAAAAATTTAAATCTCACTTTTTAGTGATTCCTAGCCAAAGTACATCACACAACGATTCCATTAAGCCCAAACACGACTAAGTTACGTTGTTTTATAACAGAGTTCCGTTGCCTACCTTCTGGCTTCAGCATCAGATCAGTTCGAAAGAATCATTAACTTAAAGCTTCTTCTTACTGGCTTATCTAGGTATGTTAATCATGATCGTTTATAGACGAGCGAGCATTACTTAGCTTCGATGAGTTCCATTGGTCACCTGTGGTCTTCTTCATCAGGTCCAGGTTACCAAATGATACTTTCTGAATGTAAATGCTCATCTTAATGCTAAAAATGCCAAAATCGCCATAGGTGTACCTATAAAATTTGAGGTTTGCCCTCGATTTCCTTAGGATCCCATCATCTGATCTTGACTTGGTGACAATGGGACCACCTCAGAGGAATACCCTTTCGAACAAAAAATGAAATTTTGAACATCGGTCCACAATTGACTGAGTAATCGGTGAACATACATAAAAAAAAAATACAAACATCGGAACATAGAACCTCCTCCTTTTTTTGAAGTCGGTTAAAAATGTGTCCACTCCAACAAAATCATGCGTGATAGACTTTTATATTCTTTAAAAACAAAACAAAAAAATTACTAACGGTTTTTAAAGAAAATAAGAGTATCACGAATAATGATTTGAGTAGACACATTAACTTATATATTAAGAAGAGTTCTATCGGACCACATTTTTAATTTTCATTCAATTTTTATGGAATAATCGAGGAAAACTAAGAAAAATGCAGCGTTGCCAGCTCAACAGGTATAAACGCTCTTAAAACAGACGTGCTGAACCCTCGCAACCCAACCAACTCCTTTTCAACCAGAGATGTGCTAGGATTGCAAAGAATGCGTTTTTCATCAACCAATAAACGTTTCAATAATTTTAATAATGGTTAAGTTATTTGTATTTTCTGTTTATTTTATTGATTTATAAAAAAAAAAATGACTGATTTGAATTTAATTATCTTCTTGATTGTGATTATGGTTAGGTTTTAATTATTTGATCTTCGTTTTAATGTGAATTTTAATTTAATGACACTAACGTAGGTAATAAGATTATTGTTACTAACACAATATGAATTGAATATTTGAAATAAATAATTATTATTATTATTATTATTATTAATAACAACCTCGCTCAGCTCGTCTCTAGTGGAAACAGCTCGGCGGAGCGAGGATAAGTAAATGAAGCGCATCCAGGGGCGTACCTAGCTTCTGGCCAATGGGGGCAAGTCAGATTTTTAGGTCAGCACGCCCGCGCTTGTTTTATCATACACACAAAGACACCGACATGAAACACAAGGTATATGTAGTGTGTAGGAACACTCGCAAGGGATCCTGCTTCATAGGTAAACAGGGCATCATACTGTAGAAAAGCGTTTTCAAAAAAAAGTGTACCCTTTACGTTTCTTTTGAATTATGGAAAAAAATATGGTTTTTCCTACACAGAATCAAGAGCACAGTCGATTCCGATCGTTTAAAAAAATGTCCCCGGTTTTTCATACAAAATTTTATGAGGCAGTTTTGTCACGCCCATACTGGGTGTGGCCTGTAATACGAGCAAAAAATTAAAACATAGATCGTCCTCGTTAAACTGAACAACATTAGTTCAGCGACTTTTAAAAATAATGGAGTCTTTGAATTTACCTTTTTTCATACAAATTAAATACTGCCATCAATGTACGCCATCCTAGAACACAACTGACGTCGCCTGTCACGCTACAAACATTAAGCATTTTGCTTTACATTGCTTCTGCGAATAAACTTAAAAGTGTAATAAAAAAAAACTTATTATTTTTAAAATTCGCTGAATTAATGTTAGTTCGAGGAGTATGATCTATGATTTAATTTTTTGCTTATATTACAGGCCACACCCGGTATACTGAGTGTATGCAAAAAAACGTCGCAAAACTGACATTTTTTTGGGGACATTTTTTCAAACTATCAGAATCGATTGTGCTCTTGATTCTGAGTAGCAAAAACCATATTTTTCCAAAATTACAGAAAAAAAAGGTACACTTTTTTGACAACTTTTATTGAAAATTGTATGTTCTAACATACAATTTCCAGGGGGGGCAGCTGCCCTCCCCAGCCCCCCCTGCGTTACGCCCATGAGCGCACGCACATTTATCGTGGAAATGCGGCATTGGCTTAGTGGAAACTCACCAGATTGACATTGTAGATAGCGGTCGGTGCCAGTTCGTTCCGCCGTGGCGGCACGTACCAACGAGGACGGTCGCTCACCTGCTGGAGTTGGAATAACTAATAATAATAATAAATAATAATAATAATAAATATCACGGGACAATTCACACCAATTGACCTAGCCCCAAAGTAAGCTTAGCAAAGTTTGTGTTATGGGTACTAAGCAACGGATAAACATAATTATATAGATAGATACATACTTAAATACATATTAAACACCCAAGACCCGAGAACAAACATTCGTATTTTTCATACAAATATCTGCCCCGACACGGGAATCGAACCCGGGACCTCAAGCTTTGTAGTCAGGTTCTCTAACCACTAGGCCATTTGGTCGTCTAAATATAACTAATAACAGCAGCAGGTGGTAGGACATTGTGCAAGGTCCGCCCGGATTGCTACTAAGAGAAAGGGCTACGGATTAGCCCGAAACAGTCGAGCTAAACTTGATTTAAGACAATTTATTGAATCAGGCGTTACTTTGCGGAGGTCCATATTAATGAACTAAAATAATTTCTTTGCTCACCCGCGACCTTAAGATAGCTAAGTCTATGAAAATTATGCGTGTTCATGCAGTTCCTCCACCTCCACACTGTAAGAACACACACAAATTACACAAACCCATCTATCACCACAACCACAACACACTGACGCGTTTCGAGCTCAACCAGAGCTCATCTTCAGAGTGACACAACCGTACACCATGCTACCAGCAGTACAACTGGTTTGTGTAATTTGTGTGTGTTCTTACAGTGTGGAGGTGAAGGAACTGCATGAACACGCATAATTTGCATAGACTTAGCTATCTTAAGGTCGCGGGTGAGCAAAGAAATTATTTTAGTTCCTTGATTTAAGACGTGAGGGGCGTTTATACCAGCTGAGCCGGGGACGCTGCATTTATGACAGTTTTTCTCGATATTCCATAAAAAAAATTATTGGAGTAAACACATTTTAACTTATATACTTATTAAGAATAGTTCTATCAGACCACATTTTTAATTTTCATTCAATTTTTATGGAATAATCTAAGTTCAGCAGGTTAAAAAACGCAGTGAAGTTATTCAGAGGCGGACAAGGGCATGCATTATGTCTCTTTTGTACAAGCCACGCTGTCGTAGAGATATTTATAAAAGAAACGCCTTCAACATGTGCATAATAATTTTTAATAATTTACCAGACGAATTGAAGGTGTTGTCGGGAGAAATTTTCAAACACAATTTGACGAAATGGTTACTGACGAAGTGTTTTTATAGTGTCAAGGACTACTTAAATTATAGGCAAAATTGTTGAAATTATTTTTGGACATTATTATTATTATTATTTATTTTAATGGAATTATATACCTTTAGCTTATTTAATTAAATATTTGTACGCTTGCTTGCAAGCTGAATACAAGGACAACTGTTATAATTATAAGACCAATGTATTTTTTTTTACTGTATTCTTACAAATAAAGTTAATTTGAATTTGAATTTGAATATAAACGCTCTTAATAACAAAAATGCAACGTTGCCAGCTGAGCAGGTACAAGCACTCTTAATATTCATTTTATTTTCATTGCTCTCACCGTTTCGTGCATGTTGGTAGCGATGTGTTGCAGACGCACCATGGCCGGCGACGGTGATGTAGAAGCAGTAGGCGTCGAAGCTGGTGACTGAGTGAAACAGAAATCTTAAAACTATATAAAAACTGGCCAAGTGCGTGTCGGATTCGAGCACGAAGGGTTCCGTAAATAAACAATGGCTATTTATGAATTTATGCAACTGTATCGTAATAGAGGTCCTTGAAACACGAGTGTGGTTTCACAAAACGAGCGTAGCCAGTTTCATAAAAGGATTACATGAGTGTTTTAAGGCCTAATTGCGTACAGTTGCATACAATATTTTATCTACATCCATAAAAAATTAAATAAAATAAAAAATCTTATATAAGAAAGTCTCGTATTAAATCCTCTACCATGTGTTCAAGAACCATTGAGAATGACCTGCGTTGCAACCAGAACTAGGACCTTCACTTTGCTGGTAATAAATTATGAGTCATTTCCTTCGACGCATTCACTGATATCAGACATTTTTAAGTAAGAACAAAATTTTCCCACGAAAATTCGTACAACAAAACGACACACGTATGAATGGAATGGCGGTAAAACCCAGTACGTCACTGCGCTTGTGCGCGCATGCGCTAACAGACAAGTGAAAATTGGAATCAAAACTTGGTGATATAAACTTTTGGATTTGCCCTGTATCGTAATGGTGAAAAAAAATTTACTATACATTATAACATTATTTCGTTAGAAAAAAAGTGTTATAATGTGTTTTTTATATTTCGGTGGTTTTTCAAGTGTGTACTAAAATATAAACTCGTTCTGAATTTTATAATTCGAATTATACGATAATGAGAGTAGATAAATAAATAAATATCATGGGACACTTCACACCAATTGACCTAGTCCCAAACCAAGCAAAGATTGTACTGTGGATACTAGGCAATGGATAAACATACTTTATAGATAAATACATACTTAAATACATATTAAATAATACGTGTGATATATAATACGCGGCTAAATAATATTAAAACTAACCAATTCGTGCACGTTGTTAGCAAGTTGTTGCAGGTGCAACATGGCTGCTGACGGCGACGAGTATTCCGAAGGTGTCCTCGAAAGGGTCTGTTGGCAACAAAAACATTCAACTATACACCATTTAATAGTCTAGATGACTAAAAAAAACTATTTAGTAGGTTATTAAGTTTTTAAGTTAGGTAGGTAGTTAGTTTATAGTTAAGTTTTATGTGGTTATTTTATTTTAAATTCATGTATATTAAGTAAATTAAATTTGCCTTTAGTCCGTCAGGTGGATAATTTAAAAATATTATGCACACATTTTTTTTTGACAAACAAAAAATGACGAGGATACAGTGCTTAGAAGTTTCGAGTGACGTCACTATATGGTACGATTACCTTATAATGACGTCACAAGCCCCCACTCCGGAAGTTTGATGATCTATACCTTTGTCGATTTTTAATAAATAGATAAACCAAAAATACGTGTGCCATATATTTCCATAATCTAACTGTCGGACTAAATAGAATGATATATTTTTAAAATTACTATTTAGAGTCTTTTTGTATTTTTTTATTTCAACTCCAAATTTTTGTTTCTTTAAACGATCATGCCGTGAAAGTTTATATTTTTCACACGAAAACTCAAGCCGAAACATGAATGCACAGAAAAACCAGAAAAACAGACCAGCGCTGGGAATCGAAGAGTCCAGCGGTGGTGTAGGGGAATAGCACGCAGCACGGAATGCTGAGGACCTGGGTTCGATTCCCAGCGCTGGTCTATTTTTTCTGGTTTTTCTGTGAATTCATGTTTCGGCTTGAGTTTTCGTGTGAAATAGATATATTTTTAACCCAGTCATCATCCCTATAATAATAAAGTAATTTATGTATGTATGTAAATACTTTATTGTACTAACAATAAAACTAATTGGATACGTACCTGCATAGTGGTGCTAACAGATGCTCTTTGGTCGCGACGATCACCAGAAAATGTCATTTCAAAGGATATGTCGCGTTCTGGTGCCTCGCACCCTGAGAAAAAATAGTAGATTGTACAACGAGGGTATAAAACGATCCATTTTACCCAAGTGGTGGGGTGGATAGGCACGTCGAGGGGAAAATGGGTTTAATGCTCGAGTTTTACACTCTGGTTTTCACTTCGATTGCAAAGAAACGCAATAGCAACCAGTGGAAACAATTGTTCAATATTGTTCACTTACGTACTTTTTAGTTTTCATGAATAACTTAATAATTATAATTTTTAGTTTTATTGATTTATTTTGATTGATTTTAATTGATTTGGACTTTTATATAAATTAAAAATCATAAAAAAAAATGTAGAAACTTTTTCGTTTGTAGTTGTTGACACCTGTTGATTAGGTACCTTGGTCTTAGACGAAGATTTTACTTTATGCACAAGAGAGTAAAACGTCATTTTTTGTCGCCTAGATCCACCATGAACACGAACTTTACGAGATCACAACAAGATCCCTAGTCTCTATTTTCTCGTAGACACAAAAGTTAATGAGAAAGGAGCGCGCCAATGGACCCGATTCTACAGCGGCCGCTAAAATTCCTAATTTTATTTAGACGTCGCTAAATCACTTTGCTATTCTATGAGCACCTGTCATAATCAAATGACATCGCTAATTTAATGGAATAGCACTTGTTAAATCCGCCGTCTAAATGACAATTAAAATTTAGAAAATTTAGATTTAGACAATTTAGCCGACGTGCGCGTAGAATCGCATCCAATGTTTCCATATTTATCGCAAGTCATATAAGTTTGTCTGAATTATCATTTGTCATAATTTTATGTTTACAGAACCATTATTTTTATAACTATTACATTTACTTGTCAAGTACTTACTTACAAAATAAAAAAAGTAAAAAAAAAGAATTTCCCTTATTATTTTTCTAAATTTTTAAATGGTCCTATAAAAAAGTGTAGGTTATATTATGTTTGTTTTATAACAATTCTAAATCATTAAATTCAGAGAAATCATAACAAAAAATGCATTCTGATGAACATTACATTCTGACTTTCAAAAATTATGAGAGCCGATAACCGTGAGTGAGTGAGACGAAACACTTTTCAACCTAACCACCTCTTCGCTAGAGTTCAACAGAGTTCATTGACCCCTTTGTGCCCCTCCCATACCAACCCAAGAGCAACAAGTGGCCGTGTGAGCGAGACGAAAAACAGAGCACGAGGCCAAGGTCAAGGTCAACAAAAAATCTTTTAAAACTACGAGCTAAAACCAAACACTTTGCTTTCCGCGATACGGTAGCAAAGGTTGGTTTTAGTTCAAATTAGCAAAAATCGTTTTCGCTCCTCCTTTGATATCCTGACGGACTTTGATATCGGTTTTGCCAACTGCCGTATTCCTGGATCGCTAGAATCTGGCCGTCTTCAAATTTAGGGTAAAATTCAAATTCATTTATTTCGTCAACATAGGTAAATACAATTAGGTGATAAATAGGTAAAAAAAGAACAACTATGATGTGCCTGTCGGCGTAGGAAATTTACAGAATCACATAGTAGCAGCAAATTGAACATAACAATAAAAATAATAATAAATCAAATTGAATGTGGTCCCGACTGTTGAACTTTAAATTAGCTACTTAACAGAGTTCTAGATCACTAGATTTATTTTCCTCCTTTTATTTTTGGCAGTCGGGTTTTTTGATTTAATTAATTTTATTGATTTATTTATTAATGTTTGTTTTTCAATGTTTTATTTTACACTTTTATGATATTAATGTGAAAACGGTAGATTAAAAGTATTATAACCCATTTATATTTAAAATGGGCTAATAATTAGCGTTCAATTTTTTTAATTCCTCCGCCATATTTTTTTCGCAGACGCCATATTGAAATGTTATATAGTCTATGTCACTACAACAGTTATAACGAATCCAATGATACCTCATATGTTAAAATCAGTCTAGCCGTTTAGGCAGCAGCGAGGACCAAAGAAATGGACATACATACCCACATACATACATAAATACGCACGAAAAACATAACCCTCTTTCGGGCAGTCGGATAAAAACACATTCCCCGCAACGCAACACATCCTCACACACCTCTGGTGGAAACGCAGCCTCAATTTTTCTAGAAAGAGATGGAATCCTTTATTCATGTCGACAGCTACACCATTAACGGTGTTAACGTCATCCCTTTCACGTTTTGGATAACGTTGATAAATTATTTTAGGGGAAATCCGTGTTCCATAATCCCTTCAACAAATCGGCTTACCTCATGAAGGGCAGTTTTATACAATGGACAGAGAGCAGTGGTAGTATCAGGGGAGGCCTAAGAGGCCTTTGTTGCGTGGGAGAGATTAAGCTAATACAATATATTGGCTCTGTGCACGACCACAGAATATACAATAGTACTAACGTACAGAAAGGCCACGCTCCGCCCCGCAGCGGTTCAAATTACCCCACCCCTCAAGCGCAGATTGCAGGAAAACCGCAGGAAAGCAGTCGGATGCCCAACGCGATCACAGTGTATATATAAGCTAAAGCAGTATGGAAGCTACGAACAAATCGATCGAAACGAACACACTCATACAAACGCACGCTCTACACGGCCTCTAAGGGGGTCTCGCGGTACTAAGTTCGGGAGTAATAATTTTGCAAAATGGTAACGGTACCCTCCCTACTTCCTTTTATAAATAAATAATGATTTCTGAAATTATCGCGATTAATTTGTAGTCGTATGTCTATTGTAATAATGCTGAAATATTCCCCATTAAACTATCTGAACATTTACATTTCTGTATTGAAATACATTAGTCTAGTTATTAAAGTCTATTTAATTTTATTGGTACAGTCTAGTTTGTATTACAATGACAGATAACTGAAATGTTTGAAATCCTTTAATGTACCAAATCTGGCAGCTGAAGTTTGTTTCATCATCATCATCCCAGCCTATACACGTCCCAGTGCTGGGCACAGGCCTCCTCTCAGAATGAGAGGGCTTGGGCCGTAGTGCGGCCCAGACGCGGGCCCAGTGCGGATTGGGAACTTCACACGCACCATTGAATTGCTTCGCAGGCTTTTACAGGTTTCCTCACGATGTTTTCCTTCACCGCAAAGCTCGTGGTAAATTTCAAATGTAATTACGCACATAAATTTCGAAAAACTCAGAGGTGCGAGCCGGGGTTTGAACCCACGACCCTTTGCTTGAGAGGCGATAGGTCAAACCACTAGGCCACCACAGCTTCGAAGTTTGTTTACATTTAGTTAATTACTTCAAAGTTTCAAGTATTTAGGTATAAAATATACCTAAACTTGGAAGATTCCGTACTAAAATACGAAATCCTTAGAAAAATATCATTTAATTTTTTCGTAACGGCTACGGAACCCTTTATTTTGGCCGGTTTTTTATGTTATGGTTAAAATAAAGCTTTAATCAATCAATCAAATAATAGCGGTTAAAGGGTTAATATTATAAATGCTAAAGTAACTCTGTCTGTCTGTCTGTCTGTTACGCTTTCACGTCGAAACCACGAAACCGATTTTGATGAAATTTGGTATATATGTAGGTAGTTTGAACCCCAAGGATCAACATAGGAAACTTTTTATTCCGCCAAAAGGATCCACCGCGCGATAATTTACTTACTGACTTAGCGAACGAACGATTTTTATGTTAATTAATAATTAATTATTATAATATTCCAAAACTATTGTGAATTCGAAAACTTGTGTGTGTGTGCATGTTTGTTACTCCCTCACACTAAAACGGCTGGACGGATTTGGATAAAATTTGCTATGTAAATAGATGGACATCTGAAATAACAATAACACATAGGCTACTTTTTATCCCGATACTCCCCGATATAGGGATAAAATCTCAAAATAACAACCGCTGGGCAGAGTCACGAAATTTGGCATAGTTGTTTTTAATGCAAAAATAATGAAAGCCACGTTGTAATTTTCGGGGATTCCCACGGGAATTTTTGTTCATCACTTCTTCACGCTAGAAGAAGAGTTACATTTGGAATTCAGATAACTAGACTAGACATCTGGAATATCACATACCTACGCTACTTTTTATCCCGATGTACTCACGGGATCGAAAAGCCGTGGTGGCCTAGTAGTTTGACCTATCGCCTCTCAAGCAGAGGGTCGTGGGTTCAAATCCCGGCTCGCACCTCTTTGTTTTTCGAAATTCATGTGCGCAATTTACCACGAGCTTTGCGGTGAAGGAAAACATCGTGAGGAAACCTGCACAAACCTGCGAAGCAATTCAATGGTGCGTGTGAAGTTCCCAATCTGCACTGGGCTCGCGTGGGAACTATGGCCCAAGCCCTCTCATTCCGAGAGGAGGCCTGTGCCCAGCAGTGGGACGTATACAAGCTGAAATGATGATGATGATGATGACTCACGGGATCGAAATAAAATCTTGAAATCTCATTCGCTGGATATAGTCACGAAATTTGGCACTGGTGTTTATACGATACAAGGGTGCTGTTGACGGACCTGCCCGTTTTGTCTCCTTTTAATTAAACGTCACAACGTTGTTTACGGTCCGAGGCTTCATAAATTTACAAAAAAAAGCAATCCTGATAGTGCAGAATGCTTGTGTTCGTTTTTGTGTTAGGGATGTGAAAATATAATCGATTATTAAAAAAATCGATTATTTTTTTTGAATAATCGATATTTATTAATCAATTTATTGACCAAGAATAATCGATTTTTTATTTCGCTATTTCACCCCATACTTTCGATTTTTTTCAATAGTCGCAGCTTTGAATTACTAAGTAGATGATTTATTTCGTAGTTTCACATCGTACATCGAACAGCAGCTCTATAATAGTATTACTTGCAACGCCATCTAGTGTCTAACAAACATAACGTATTTTTTTATTATGGCAGCACTCAAAAAGTAGTAGCTTTTGATTATTGAGTTGGGTTGTTTTATTAATTTATCAAAAAATCGATTTTTTTTTAAATCGATTATTTTTTGTAAAAAAATCGATTTTTGGTAAATCGATTATGATTTGGTAAAAAGAATCGATTAATATAAAAATCGATTTTTCTCCAGCCAAGTCACATCCCTATTTTGTGTTGATGTCCCAAAAAGAGCGCATATTTCCCCTATTCTCATGGAAATAGTTATTTGTGCAACAAGAGAGCAAAGTCGTTTTTTGGTGCGAGTGTTGATTTTGAATCCCGTGTAAGCGAAGGATTCTATAATTGAATCACGAGCGTAGCGAGTGGTTCTAGGTAAGAATCCTGAGAGCAGCAAGGGATTCAAACACACGAGATGCAAAAAAATTTTGATCTCGTGTGGCACATACAATTTTTCACCTCAGCAGCGAGAACATATTTAAATTTAAATGTAACATAAGAATAAAACCACATACACCTATCTGTTTACAAAACAAACACATTTTTTTTTATAATCCGATTATTAAGAAATAAATTTGAAGTCGCTTAAAAAACGGCACAGAGACATAACCTTCCTATAAATACTATGACAAATATCCGGCTGTGAACGTAGTGCCACTTTTAATGAAAATTAAATTCCCGTCTACAGACGTAGTGCCATATTACAAGGGTTTTAGTTTACGTCTCTCGACGTACTGTCCGTGAACGTGATATTTATTCTAACTCTAGAGGCATTATACGGATTTTATTTATAAAAAAAAAAAACAACAGAAGCGGCTTTCGTCCGAGATTGCATACTTTATTAAAAGAGCGGGCAAATATTTAGATGTCATGTAATTTATTATCCCACCAAACACATTCTGTAAAAAAGTAGCCAAGTCTCGATGGAGCTACTTGTTTATCTCTAAAAAGTAATGAAATCTAGACAAAGTCGTGCGAAGTCTAAGGTTCCTTACTGCGATTTCTTTATTATAGTTAATGTTGTGTGACTTGGCCGTTGACTTGTACCCACTCACGTATAAAGAATGTTGAGTCTTAAGTCTTATCCAGTAAAAGTTGAGACTCACTACGCGGACAATATAAAGAAATTGCAGTAACTAGACTGACAGTTTATAGTTCTCAAATAAAGAGTAAACCAAACTATTTTTTAACACATAAATGAGTTAGCCATCGTAAAGCTACATAATGACATAAGAATTACAATAAAAGTCAGCTATTTAAAGCAATTCTAAATTACTTAAACTAGCGCTAGCCCTAGCCTTGTAGTTTGAGTGATAGCATGTGATACACATAATACGAGAATGACTAAAGGTTGAGTGCGATGGCCAAGTCATTATGTGTTTAAAAATAATTTGATTTACTCTTTATTTGAGAACAATAAACTGTATTTTACCACGGTTTTAAAATAAGCAAGTTGATGACAATCGAGTTCTATGGACACCCCCCGGTATTGACAAAAATAACCGACTTGGTATAACTTTGCATCTCAAACCTTTTTAACTTTACAAGAACTGCATTGCGTTGCGAGACTTGCAGCTTTTTACTTGTAATGTTTTTGGTGGGATCTCATCACTTTTTGTAGTCAGTCCTTTTTTTTTCTTTTCGGGTACTACTTCTTGTAATAACGCATTATTATCGTCATTTGTTCATCCTCCCTCGTCCATCGTCCATTCTCGTCCATCGTCCATCCTTGTCCATCGTCCATATTCCAATTGGGGTACGTATCAAAATATATAAAGTTTAAAAATAATAATGGATGAAATGAAATACACAATGGTCATTTGCTATAATGCAATTTTCTTGGTGATTCTCAACTTTTCAAGATTTTCATAAAATAAACCTAACCTAACCTAAACCATTCTGTAGAGTACACGATTTAAAAAGTTCTTTTAATCAATAGTTTCATAAAAAAATTTAGTATAAGTAATGACCATTATATATTTCGTCCATTATTTGTTTTAAACTTAATATATTTTGTTACGTTCCCCTCCCATTGTCATCGTTCATCCTCACATCCAGTCGCATCGCACGCACTCACACCACACATTCACAAACAAATAAACAAACTTTGGTACTTAATGTATTAGTAAGATTAACAATTTAATTTTAACCCTTAACACTCAGGTATTAAGACTCAGCATTAATACGTATACAATAAGACTACGTTCAATAAACTCATTGCTGTGTAATTTTGTAATCGCGACTATTTATATGGGATTACAAACTTACTTGTGCAGTTTATATAACTTTGAAACGTGACTGAAATTGCAACATTTTGGATTTTTGTATAACCATGTAGGCTAAAAACTAACTATGTTTAAAATTTGGAGCTTGTGGGTCTGCTAGAAGTACCTTAGAATTATGATGATCATTAGTCAGTGAGTAGGTATGTCAGTGACAAAACTGAGGAACTTTAACATATGATAGTTCTTAATCTACGTCTTCAATTCTAATGTTATTGTTAATATATCTAAGTCCCATTAGGCCCTATAGGTAACTGAAAATTCAGGGTTCTAGCTTTAGCTATAACAAAAATACAGGATGTTGAAAATAGCCTGAATGGCTTCGAGAAAAGTATGGTACGGCCCGTGCCTTTGTTTTGTTTTGCTCGACTTGGCGGGGGCACTGCCGTGCCCTCAGATGAAATATGAGTAACAACCATTAGTACGGTGAAATACTTAAACTATTTCTGAATAATTACCGTTAGATCTTTGAACGTTATTGTTAAAAATGTATGAGTTTTGTGATTATAGAATTTAATATTATGTGCCATTAATATTAGAGCTAATAAGCATTATACTGAATCAAAATTATGACTAGTGATGTTTATGTTTATAAATTATATGGATATCAATTTCTGACCATCGAAATTCGGAACAATAAATGTACCTATGGGGATCTTCATACAAACATACAATTTATGGTGAATTAATAAATAAATAAATAGCTTGTACTATGGTTACTAGGCTATGGATAAACATACTTGTATAGATAAATACAAACTTAAATAAATATTAAACATCCAAGACCCGAAAACAATCTTATTATTCATACAAATATCTGCCCCGGCCGGGAATCGAACCCGGGACCGCAATCTTCATAGTCAGGTTCTCTAACCACTTAGCCAACCAGTTGTCAGTCACAAATAAAATAGAAAAAAAAACTGTTAGTGTTTCGGAAGTTTTAAGTATTAATTAACATACAGGGTGAAATCTAATACGTGATACAAAATTAGTGTTTCGTGCTCAGTTAATGCTGGGTAATACGAGGGCGACACTGAAAGTTTTTAGAACTGGCCACTTGTAAACAATATAATAAAAAAGTAAGTTTAAATTTTGAAAATGGAACTCTTTGCCAATATTATTGAGTATGTATTTCATTCATTTGTCATTTGTTTTATGATTTGGCGGCAAATTGAAAATTGTCTGCGTCACGTCAACATGAATTTAACTCGCGAAAATTTTCGTGCAATGATTTTTTATGACTTTCGATGTCATTTAAGTCAACAAGAAAGCTATGATAGACTTCGATTGGCCTTTCATGATGAAGCCCCATCTCGTGCGACCATTTACAACTGGTTTAATGAGTTTAAACGTGGTCGCACTAATCTCACCGACGATCTGCGTGAGGGACGGCCTTTTACGGCGACGACTGAAAATAACATCAGTGTTGTGCAGCGTATGATAGAGACTGACAAAAGAGTGACGTATCAGCAGATTCGGACAAGCTTAGGCATCGGTATGAGTCAAGTGCATAAAATCCTCCATGAACATTTAGCGGTCAGGAAGCTTTGTGCGAGGTGGATACCTCATAATTTGACCGAGGCCCAAAAACTCCGTCGGGTTGATTGGTGCCGTGAAATGATTCAAAGATTTAACGGAGGTGACTCAAATGCTGTTTTCGACATACTTACGGGTGACGAAAGCTGGGTTTACTGTTATGATCCAGAAACCAAGAGACAGTCTGCTCAATGGGTGTTTCCTTTCGAGGAGTTGCCAACTAAAGTGAAGAGAGGTCGAAGCGTGGGAAAAAAGATGGTGGCCTCGTTCTTCGGAAGGACAGGTCACTATGCGACAATTGTTTTAGAGGATCAAAAAACAGTTACTGCAGAGTGGTACACTAAAAATTGTTTGCCACTTGTATTGGAAAAAGTTCGGGAGAAGCGACCTCGAAGTAGGACCCTTCTTCACCACGACAACGCCTCGTCGCACACCGCCAGGCGAACGATCGACCATTTAGTGACGTCAGACGTGGAATTACTGGGTCACCCGCCGTATAGCCCCGACCTCGCACCTTGCGATTTTTATTTATTCCCGAAAACAAAAGAAAAACTTCGAGGAAAACTTTTTATGAACACCGAGGAAGCAGTGGGTGCGTTTCAAAAGGCCGTCGAAGAGACCCCTAAGGACGAGTGGGCTAAGTGCTTTTCTCAGTGGTTCCATCGGATGCAGCGGTGTATTGATGTGAATGGACACTATTTTAAAAAGATATAATAAAACTAATAACTTGCTAGTTTGCTCAGTTTTTGATTTTCTAAGAACTTTCAGTTTGACCCTCGTATAATGCATTAACTCTTTTCTTGAAATAAGTCTGTTGAAATTTGCAGTTTCCATACATTGTTCATGATTTCTTATTAAAGATAATAATCATTTTATAAGGATATGTACAGCGTGTATTTTAGATATTACCTCAAACTTTAAGGGTAGTTATCGGAGGCCCTAATAATCACGTTTTACTATGTTTTAGTAAAAAATTAGACTTATTACTTTCCTTACAAACTGAATTAGCACGTAATGGACCACAACGTGATACTACTTTGTTTTTATTCAAAACTTCGCACTTGATGACGTGACAGCTGTCACAGAACGCTTCTCTCTCGCATCAAATTATTGTACGCATTACATTGCTGCTCGAAAATATTTCAAAAATTAATTACGCTCAGGTAGTCAATTCTAAATTAACAATTTCTTTTGATATCGGTTCACAGCACTTAAATCTTCGTCGGGTTACAGTTTTAGGTAGTTTTAAAAATACACGCTGCATAAAATTAAAAATCACAATCATTTATTCAGTAAATAGGCCACAGCACTTTTACACGTAATTTTTAAACTTTTCGGAAAGACCATCTTTGCCAAGAAGAATCCGCCGCAAAAAACTTGGCAGAAAGTCATATACAAAAAGAGTTCGTTAATTATGTAGATTCAATACTCGCAACAGGTTAAGAAACTACAGTATTTTCTTTATCAGTATCATTGCCAAGAAGAATCCGCCGCAAGAAACTTGGCAGAAAGTCATATACAGAAAGAGTTAGTAAATTATGTAGATTTAATACTCGCAACAGGTTAAGAAACTACAGTATTTTCTTTATCAGTATCATTGCGAAGAAGAATCCGTTCTAAGAAACTTGGCAGAAAGTCATATACAAAAAGAGTTCGTTAATTATGTAGATTTAATACTCACAACAGGTCAAGAAACTACAGTATTCTCTTAAGCACTGCATCGCAAAACTTTACTTCTTGTTTACAGACTCGCGAGTTGCATACAAGTGTGCACGCCGCGGCTGCAACTTACTAACAGGGGATGCACCTCCGATGCAACCACCCCTTTAAAAAGGGGGAGGGCCGGAAAGGGATGGCATACGTTTTCAATGTCACTGCCGGCTTTTACTTTCGTACACGCTCAGTGCTTCGAACGCGTATAAGTGTGACATTGTCCTAGTGCTTTTGGTATTCGGTTATCACGCGCTGTTCCCTCGGGAACTGTGCATTTTTCCGGGATAAAAAGTAGCATATGTCACTAGCTCTTTGCCAAAAATCACGTCGATCCGTCGCTCCGTTACGGCGTGAAAGACGCGGCGGACAAACACACAAAGAGACTTTCGCATTTATAATATTAGTATGGATTAAATACAAATAAATAAAAGTATGGGGCACTTGAAACCAATTGACCTAGTCCCAAAGTACCTATGCAAAGCTAGTGTTATGGTCTTAAGAGAAGTCTCTTCGTTCCATTCTCCATACAAACGTAGTCCCGGTAAAACTAGGCAACAGAAGTAGATGAAATTTTGTAAGGATGGACTAAACGTAATTATCTATGCCTGTGGTTTTACAGATTTTCATATAAATGTGTAATATCAGAATTACAGGCGCTCAAAAGGTCGCAAAAAAAACATGTCAAGTTTGCACGAGAATTACAGACTATTAAAGCATTTTTACAAAAATCTAAAAAACCACAGGCATAGAAGATATAATGAAGATCTTGATTGTAAAATATCATTGATGTCTGTGCTATACTTTTTGTATACCTAATATGAGGACAATGAAACCCAAAATTCAACCGCCCAAATCTTGAAAAGCCTACAACTGAAAATACAAACTATATAATATATATAATATATGTAGATGCACAGAAAAACCAGAAAAATAAGACCAAAATAAGAAATTTGGAATTAAAATAAAAAAAATACAAAAAGATTCCAAAAACCAATCTTAAGCCTACAACTATCTCGTTATACATTAGCGGGAAGCAGAGGAGCGGGAGAGTATGTGCATGGGGGGACGGCTGCGAGCGCTTATGTCACGAGCGATAAAGACAGCAATATTCCAAACGAATACCTAACGCGGCCGCGCGGCCGGCAGGGAAACTTCTCTTAAGCTCATATAAACTAAATGAAATATAATAGTAGATTGATAACCAAGGGTGGAAAGTGACCCATTTTACCCGAGATATTTTTGGCGCTCAAACGAAGTGAGAGCGCCAATAGTTCGAGGGGAAATGGGTTATTTCACCCGAGTTAGACACTCTACTTTTCATTTCGACTGTGAGGAAACTAAAATACTACAAAAAACGAGAATAATAATAAATTGAATTTACTTATACCTATCCAACATCCAACGTTACCTTTTCAACAGGCCACTTGCCACGGCCGACTATAAGAAAAAAAACTAGTTGGTCACGACGTGCATCTAGATGGCCATGCCGAAACGTGAAAAAAATGTCATTGACGTAACTCAATTACCTTCGATGTCGTGGCTAACCGGAAAATTAAAAAAAAATACTTTCCACCCTAGAGGTGAAAACTCAATTTTCCACCCGGCTATCTACCCATGAAAATAAATAAAAGTACGGCGCACATGAAACCAATTTACCTTTCTAGCGATGGTTCCTAGACATGTTTCATTAAAATAGATTTAGCCGTTATTGAGATATTGAACTTTGAAGTGACAAATTCGGGGGCTTTACAACTTTTACAAGCTTTTATTTAGTTTCACCTGTCGCGTTGTCTATCAGTCTGTCTGTCTGTAGTCAAAACTTGCAAGTTAAATTCGACCAACTTCCAGTGGTCGGATTGACTTGAAATTTAGCATACTTATGTAAATTAGGTACGTATACAATAATCTAGTAGTGACATCCTGGTAGTCCAGCCAGGATTGTCTCCGAAGGACGGAACTCTTCAACGGTTAATAGCATCGACTTGAAATTTGGTATGCAAATGTAGTTTGGGTGACAATGCAAGTACAGTCAACAAAAAGTACAGTCAGCAAAAAATTTTGTATTAAAAATGATAGATAGATAGATAAAACGTTTATTTGTTACTGCAAACACACACAATCAAGATTACATAAATAAAACAAGAACAGTCCTAACCTAAAGTAAACAATTTCAATTGTTTGTGTGCGCTGCAGTAGTGCAAAAGGGCCATGACTCAGTTGACCACTGATTGCTCATAGGAGCAAAACACTGATATTCTGCCACAACCCAGAGGTCCAAGAACAAATATTTTCACGTTATTAAAATAAATGTACAACAAAAAACGAAACAAACAGTGCCAAGCAAAATTCATACATTATCAATAGACTTTTGCACCTGCCTACCAACAACAAAAATGAAATTTTTATAGTCAGGTTATTGTTGGTTAGGTTATAGACCACTAACTAACCTGTGAGCACTCGAAGCCGAGGAACTATAGTTTCCTTTTGCCGCTCATTATCGACCCGCGAGCGCGCGCGCTGTGCGGGCGACAACTGTTGCTCACCTGCAAACGGTACGGGCTGGAGTATCCCAAACGGATCTATTTATTTATTTATTTTATTCGACTGGAAGGCAAACGAGCAAGTGGGTCTCCTGGTGGTAAGAGATCACCACCGCTCATAAACATCTGCAGCACCAGGGGTATTCAAAAAAAATGTAAAGGTTGCCTGGAAGAGATCGCTCTGAAGCGATAAGGCCGCCTATTGCTTACCTCAGAAAGTCTTTGTGTGTATACCTGTTTTCTGTAATTTTTTGCTATATTTTGGTGCGCAATAAAGAGTTATTGTATTGTATTGTATTGTATTCCAGATGCGTTGCCAACCTAGAGAACGAATGTAGAGAACGAATGTATTTATATTATAAATTTCGTTTAGTTTTTATAGCTCGCTTTAGTCCCGTTGTCATCCACCTAGGCTTGCAAATTGCTTTAGTTTTTACTTTTATCAAAGGAAAGCACAGCTCAAAAAACAAAGTGACTAGATCGTGAAAAATCATTAAAGGCATTATTTGCATCAGTACATTCAATAATATTCGAGTATGATAAGCTACTTATAGCTTGTTGAAACTTTTTACGATTTTCATACGAGAAGTCTCGTTTCCATTCGTACCAATAGCTTACAGACTTAACCGGTTTATCCGGGACAGATATTGTTTGCGCAGTATGATCTCAGAGATTCAGATTATGCACTTCACATGTAGCTTTATTATTTAAATTAGTAGCAATGTTGTCAATGCATGTGTTAGAGGTGATTGTAATGCGCGTTGGTTCATTTATTTGTAGCCTGAAATTATAGTTCTGTAATATTTGCTCAAATTCCACATTTAAAGAATTTTTACTCAGTCGATCTATGTTGTAATTTTTACTCAGTCGATCTATGTTGTAATTTTTACTCAGTCGATCTATGTTGTAATTTTTACTCAGTCGATCTATGTTGTAATTTTTACTCAGTCGATCTATGTTGTAATTTTTACTCAGTCGATCTATGTTGTAATCGCCGCAAATAATTATGCGTTTGGAGTGTCTTTGTGATTTTGTAAGAGTATATAATAGCTTGTGAAGGTTTTCGAAGAATAATTTTAAATCCGCTCCTGGCACTCTATACAGGCATAAAACAGTAATATTGTATAAGGGTATGTCAACACCGCAGCATTCAAAAAGTTTTTCAACACATATGTCTTTAATCCATGTTAGAGACTTAAAGTCAATGTCGTTCCTTAGAAAAATGCATGTTCCACCTCTATTTATTTTTTTACGACAGTAACATGCTGCCAATTTAAAACCAATGAGGATCATGTTGACGACCAGATGGCCCAGTGGTTAGAGCACCTGACTACGAAGCTTGAGGTCCCGGGTTCGAATCCCGGCCGGGGCAGATATTTGTATGAATAATACGAATGTTTGTTCTCGGGTCTTGGATGTTTAATATGTATTTAAGTATGTATTTATCTATATAAGTATGTTTATCCGTTGCCTAGTATCCATAACACAAGCTTTGCTAAGCTTACTTTGGGACTAGGTCAATTGGTGTGAATTGTCCCGTGATATTTATTTACTTATTTATTTATTTATTTTACATTCATTCTTTACCTGTACAAAACGTTCGGATAGACATAATACATTTATATAATTATTAGCATTAGACAAATTCTGGAGTGACAATTCAATATAATCTAGTTTTCCAAGAGCTCCCGCAATATTTCAATGCATAATATTAAAAGAATGATTGACTGGATTTCTTGTTTTTTATTTTATTTCGTGTCATGTTTGAGAAGAGCATTATACAAGCCTCGGCCGGAACGTGGGGATGCTGGCCTCGCATCTCTATCCTATATCTGCTAGGCTGGCAACCCTCTACTTCCCGGCCTCTACAGTAATGTACTATTAACATTACACATAACTATAAATAACAAATACTTACGGTGTTAATGCCCATTGTAAATTCGGATAACGATGACTTGGCATAAGTATTAATGAGTATAAATAAGTTTTTTTTAATTTTTAGTACGCTTTAAAGTTTATTCGAAGAAGCAATGTAAAGCAAAATTTTAAATGTTTGTAGCGTGACAGTCAACGTCAGTTAGGTTCTATGAATAAATATTCGTAGATTAGGTTCTTAGAATTTGTATGAAAAAAGGAAAAACTAAAGACTCCATTATTTTTAAAAGACGCTTAAATTTGTTCAGTTTGACGAGTACGATCTCTGTATTAAATGATATTGTAACGGATAACTCACGTCTTAAATCGAGTTTAGCTCGACATGTTTTAGGTTATTTCGAAACCCTTCATCAGTGGAGCACGCAACGCGGCGGCTGCCGCAACACGCACTACGCGCCACTGCTCTGAAACATGTCGAGCTAAACTCGATTTAAGACGTGAGTTATCCGTTACAATATCATTTAATATGAGTGAGTCTCACGGTAGTTTCATGATTAAAATACGATCTAAGTTTTAATTTTTTGCTCGTATTCAGTGTTACCAGATACACGGTAATTACCGTAGATGCACGGTAATTTTGATCAAAACACGGTCTACGGTAATGGCCCAATACCGTGGTCTTTTCTACGGTATTTTTCATTACGAATTACCGTGTCACGTTTTTGCAATTATATACGAGAGTGAAAGGGATGCACGATACGAACGTCGATTTTCGAATTTTGTAGTACTCCTTTTGATCCGTGGTAGTAGAGAGGTTTTTGTTTTAGAGAAGTTTGTCAAATTCAATTTTAACGTCAAAATTTAAACTGGCAATGCAAGGTAATTTATCACTTAAACACGGTAATTTTAATGTGTCTCTACGGTATTTTACGAATCACCATCTGGTAACACTGCTCGTATTACAGGCCACACCCGGTATAATAAAATTGTAAACCTACTAGAGGCTATGTTTGGACGTGGAGAGACACAATCTCGATGATACCACGACCAGGGGGCAGGACTTGGAGGTGGGGGCGGAGGTCTAGGTGACCTGTTACCTGGAAAACAAATACTCGAAATATACACACACACACATACAAACATTACGTCTGTATTCCCAAATGGGGTAGGCAGAGCACACCAAACGTTATCGCTTCGGAGCCACTTTTAGCAATAAAAAAAGGAAGAAAAACAAAGACAAAAGTATTATATATGCTAATAATATGTAGGCTAGTCCTAAAAATATAGCATATTCTGCCTAAAAATCCTCTATTAAAAAGGTTGCCTAGAAGAGATCGCTCTTGAGCGATAAGGCCGCTTGCTTACCTTGTAATTTTTTTCCCTGTGTACCTTTTTTCTGTATCGCTTACTATTTCTGTACCGCTACTTACCCCCTTATTCATAAAACTTAACAAGCCCATGTTAACTAACAAATGCTTTGTCCCTTTCTAACAAATACAAATGTCGAAGTGACAGATAAGGACAAACGAGTTTTAGCGGCATTTTAACTAAAATAGGTTTGATTGTCGTTTATGAATAAGGGGGTAAGAGTTTACAGTGACCGTACTCCATAGCGACGGCGTAAAATAATTGCTATTGCGCCTCTATTAAAAATTTACGCCGTCGCTATCGAGTACGGTCACTGTAAGTAAACTCACGGTAGTGGTACTGGTGAACAATAAAGAGTCTTTGTATTGTATTGTATTGTATTCTGCTTTAACGTAATTGTCGTGTATATCGGAATAAAATACCTTTAAATAGTTTATAATATGGCTCAATATGTAATATACATGATGTGGATGTACTTTCTAAATAAATAAATAAACGTACCAGGAAGCTTTTTTCTTTCTCGTTTGTCTAAAGGTGGGAGCCGAGCAGGTTTCTGATGTAGTGGCATGGAGTGGGGCGACAGTCTCAGAGGGCTGGAGTCCTTTGAACGAATGTTGCTTGTCGTTGACCCAGCCATCGCTATGCTGAAAGGAAAAACAATCCTTTAACAAAATGCTCTAAGTTTTTTAACAAAAAAGTAAAACCTACGCAAAAAAAAAATGGAACCGACTACAAGACCCTTGAAAATATTTTTCTAGGTACCGAACTCGAAGTCGGTGCCTCAGATCAGAACGACCCAGCAGGAGTGGAGCAGTAGGCGTGTACTTCAGTACTAATGGGTTTCAATCACTCCTGCTGGGTCGTGCTGAGTCACCGACTTCGAGTTAGTAGGTACCTAGAAAAATATTTTCAAGAGTTTTGTAGTCGGTTCCATTTATTGTATTTTTTTTATTTTTTGTAGTCGGTTTATTTATTTATTTTTTGTTAAAAAATTTCTTTAATTCTCCCTTTTTAGTGATTTTGTAGCTAAAGTTCATCTCACAAATAAATAAAACTAATAATAATATTTGATGTGCTAAGGCAAATAAAATATTTCATTTCATTTCATAACGATTCCATTAAGCCCAAACACGACTTAATTAATAATTTTGAAAATCAGTCCACAATTGACTGAGTAATCGGTGAACATACATAAAAAAAAAATACAAACATAGGCACATAGAACCTCCTTTTTTGAAGTAGGTTAAAAAGAAGAAAATGACAATACTTAATCATATATATTTTTTATTACAAGCTTTTGTTTAGTTTCACCTGTCTTGTCTGTCTATCTCAGTGAACGGAAATAAATAATTTCCGTCCGCTACGTCTGCCTGTAATCAAATCTTGCAAGTTCAGTTCGACCAACTTCCTGTGGTTGGATTGACTTGGAATTTGATAACCTTATGTAAATTGCGTGACAATACAATAATCTGGTAGTGACATCCTGGTAGTCCGGCCAGGATCGTCACCGCAGGACGGAACTCTTCAACGGTTAATGGTATCGACTTGAAATTTGGTATGCAAATGTAGTTTGGCTGTCCCAAAATTTATTTATTTATCCTACTCCTACTAATATTATAGATGTGGAAGTTTGTGAGTGGTTATGTTTGTTACTTCTTCACGCTGAAACGACTGGACGGATTTGGATGCTTTTGAACTAGCTTATGCCCGCGGCGTCACCAGCGAGGAATTCGGTTATATCGCGCGCTGTTCCCTCGGGTACTGTGCATTTTTGAGGGATAAAAAAAAAGCCTATGTCACTCTCGGGCCCATAAACCTATCTCTTTCTCTTGTAAATTGTAAATTTCATATGTTTTATATGTACAATAAAGAGTTACAATACAATACTATCTCTATGCCGAAAATCGACGATTTCGACGTGAAAAATGCACAAACATACAAAAAACACACAAACACACACATTTTCGCATTTATAATATTAGTATGGATGTTGCTGTTGCTATTTAAGTTCCTCTCAATCAAAGTGAAAAGCAGAGTGTAAAATTCGAGCATTAAACCCATTTTCCCTTCGACGCGTCTACCACCCTCGCCGTGCTATGGCTCGTTTTTAGCTCTCGTTGTACCATCTTCTATTTTCTTTATTTCTTTATAGTGAGGAATCCAGCAAAACAATTAAATGGTGTATGAAAAGGGAAAAAACTTTGCAATATACAATAATTATGTATTATTTAACATACGTGGAATAGATAACCCCCTTTTTTGAAAGCGGTAAATAGATTCAAGACTTTTCACTTCCAGTGCCGGGACTAAACTAAACGATACAAAGGACTTAACGATCGGTAATTAAGTTGTTTGAATACTAGGGTTGTATGTAAATAAATGTTGCCTCCGCTTCCATGTAACTTTTGCGGAGTTGAAACGGAGGTTAACATTGACAAACAACGCGTTGCGGAGATAAAATATATAATAAATTTAGAATGAAAGATATAAATCGTGAATGGGTTGCCCAAAAAATTCCTGGCCAAAGTATGAAATCTAAGAAAGTATGAAACTAAAGTATGAAAATGAAAACTAAGAAAAACATCTACAATCATAATTTAAAATTATTTTTTCGCTTCTGATGCTTGTAAAGTTGTTGTTTATGCTGGGTCTAGGCGACATGAAATTATTTTTTATTGGTAAACAGGTGTATATCAATTTTTAATATTTTTTATTTTAAGTAAAACCAAAAATCAATGAATATAAATAAATAAAAGTAAAAATTTATAATTATTTAGCAATGCATGAAAAATAAAAGGTACCTAGTAAGTGACCAATTATTTCCACTGTTGCTATTTCATTTCCTCGCCATCGAAGTGAAAAGTAGAGTGTAAAACTCAAGCACTAAACCCATTTTGTCCTCGACGAATCTACATGAACGCCTCGGGTAAAATGCCTCATTTTATGCTCTCGTTGTAAAACCTACTATTTTTGAAATAACTATTATAAATCATCATGTTTGCATCCACTTCCTTCTCGCCGTACCGCGTACCTAAATACAAAATTTGTATTAATAAGTACGGAACCTTTGATGTGCTATTCAAACTTGCACTTAGCCAATTATTCCACTCCCAATTTTTATCTCCACCTCCGCTAGAATACCTCCGTAACAGCCCTGATTACAACCCCTAATCGAACTTCAAATAAGTGCTTCATTAATGGTAAGTATTAATCAATCAAGTCAGTTAAATTAATCAAGTTAAGTAAAGTTTAGTACCCTTACTGTTATTATAAAATGTCACAGTTACATTGTCTGTCTGTCCGTCTGTCTATCAAAATGAATGGTACATATTACCTCCTGCTACTAAAGTATTGAAGATGAAACTTTATGTCACTTATATTATGAGAGTTATGTTTTGAGAGAATATGGTATTTGACAACTCCTGAATTTGCCATGTCTATCATTATTTTGAATATTATATAATTTTGAAAATATAGTTATAAGGCAATGAGAAAACTTAAACCGGTTAAAAATTGGATTTATAATGGTTTTTTGAAAAATCTATATTTTATACCTGTTTCTTTCTCAAACGCTTTTCTCTATGCAGCAAGTGTGGCGGTACTGGCGTGTGACGTCACATGCCAGTATGTCTTTCTCTATCTAATCTTGAATTTCAAACCTTTATAACTTTGTTATTTGTTAAGGTAGCTAAAAAATTGTTTCTCTATTCGATAACACGTACTGTAAAGTTGTAATTTATAATATAAAAAATAGTCAAATACAGTATCCCATGTCACATTATAGTTGTTTATGCAACTGTGTCGTAATAGGGGTCTTTAAAACACGAGTGTGGTTTCATGAAACGAGGCGTTGCCGAGTTTCATAATAGGGTCACATGAGTGTTTTAAGGCCTAATTACGTACAGTTGCATACAATATTTTATCTAGGTATATCCATATATTAAATCCTCTATCATGCGTTCATGAACCATTGACAATGACCTGCATTAACTAGCCTAGGTAGGACGCTTATTGAAAACAAAAATGACACTAAACAAAAAATGACAAACTGATGTGATGTGCCGAGTCGCTGTTTTGGTGGATCGAGTCGACTCGAGTCATTTTATGTTGTACTCGAATCCTGACTCGATTCCGCGACTCGAGTCAGTTAATATGGTATTCGAATCCTGACTCGATGGCGCGATTCGAGTCCAGTGAATATCTACTCGAGTCTATCTATCGAGTCAAGAAATTCGAGTCTAGAAGTCGAGTCCGTTACCAATTTTATAACAAAAAGGAAAAATCGAAAAGGTGTATCTTCAAAAAGGATATAGTATAGAGACAATGATTCAAGCGAGTCATTCTGATTTGAATACTAGACTCGAGTCAGTTCTACTCGCGTGATAGAATCAAGTCAACGAGTAAGAAACCGATTCTCTCCGACTCGAATACCGAATCGAGTCTGGCGTACTCGAATCAAAATATTTTGGTACTCGAGTAGGCGAGTCCTAAGCAGAAATCGAGTCTGACTCGAGTCAAGCCGTACTCGGCACATCACTAAAAGACACTTACCTTTGCTTGACAAGGGAATTCATTGTGACGCTCACTGTGAGAATGTCCTACGGTCGGTCAGGAATCAAATGCGTCCATGCACACTTAACGGTCGCTGACTCAGCACGACCAAGTCACGTTAACGAAATGTAAAATGCCTTTCGTTAGAGACATTTTTCAAATTGTCCACTAGTGCGGCCCGCTTCACTTCGCCGTGCCGTGTTTAAGTAGAAATGTATGAGCTACATAAACAGCTTTCATATGGCACCTTCGATCTACGTTGTTGGGCATTTCTATCTACCGTTGCACACTGAGTTTATCTCTCCGATTTCAACAAAATTTGGAAGGTAGACTCAGTCCATGATTGTGAGCTAAAAAAAAGGGTCTCCATGTGTCCCCATAATATTGTATGGATGTGTCCGTATTGTTACAAAAATTATTTACAAATTTTCGTAACAAAACGGACAGATTCATACAATGCCCCAAAATATTGTATGGATGTGTCCGTTTTGTAACGAAAATTATTAAGAAAAATTCGTAACAAAACGGACACATCCATACAATGCTTTGGGGACACATCTGGAGACCCTGTTTTTACAGCTCGGAATCATGGAATGAGTACATTCCAAATTTTGTTGAAGTCGGAGAGATAAACTCTCTGAGTCCAACTCAGAGACCCGAAGAACCGATAACCCTTGGGGTAAACGAGTTCTTGAGTGGAGACCACGGATCGGCAAACGTAGCGTAGGACGCCCTCAGACTCGGTGGTGCGATGATCTTCGCAGGGTGGCTGGCAAGAGCTGGATGAGAGTGGCCGAGGATCGTGCTCAGTGGCGTGCCATGGGAGACGCCTATGTCTAGCAGTAGACGAACATAGGCTGATGATGATGATGAACTCAGAGTACAACGGTAAATAGAGCCCTGTTGATCGAAGCGTGGGACAGTCACGGCACGGTTGCCGTGCCATCGGTGCCCTTAGTGTAAGTTTTCGGTTACAAAATACGTCACGATCACGTTCGCGTTAAAATCTCAATTTGTATGGAAACACGAACATCGCAAACGTTCCGCTAGAGGCACTTTTCGTGTTTCCATACAAATTGAGATTTTAACGCGAACGCGATCGAGACGTATTTTGTCACCGAAAACTTACACTAAAGGCAATAAAAGCTGTCTATAGCTGATACATTTCTTCTGAAACACGGCACAGCGACCGTGTGCATGTTGAACGAGTAAAGCCGGGGTGAATCGCTAGCTATCTATTAATTACTGCTAGTAACTAAACGTAAATAGAAGCTTTAGAACCTTAATTAAATGGACGCAGTTACTCCGTCTATGCGGTCCGATAATACTGTTCGCTATTCAATGGTTTGCTTCACACACAGTAGGTATTACGTACGGTGTGTAATTGACAAGATTATAGCGATATTATATCAATATTTTTTTTTTTACTGGATGGTAAACGAGCAAGTGGGTCTCCTGATGGTGAGAGATCACCACCGCCCATAGACACCTGCAACAGCAGAGGGATTGCAGATGCGTTGCCAACCTAGCGGCCTAAGATGGGATACCTCAAGTGCCAGTAATTTCGTCGGCTGTCTTACTCTCCACGCCGAAACACAACAGTGCAAGCACTGCTGCTTCACGGCAGGATTAGCGAGCAAGATGGTGGTAGCAATCCAGGCGGACTTTGCACGAGGTCCTACCAGCTGCAAAAACTGCAAAAAAAACTGCCTGTTCTTGCTAACTGGAGGTACTTGTTGACTGTGTCTAAAACTATCACATCTAAGTAAGTAACTATTTATTAAGATAGAAATAAATCAAAACGTAGAAATAATACTAAATATTATAAACTAAACTATATCTAAAAAACCGGCCAAGAGCGTGTCGGACACGCCCAAAATAGGGTTCCGTAGCTATTACGAAAAAATTAAGTAATATTTTTAAGGATTTCGTATTTTATACGAAATCTTCCAAGTTTAGTATATTTTATACCTTACGCTGCTATTTACTCATAAATTACTCATAATTCTCAAGCAAACTTAGCCGTTATAGTTTTCCTTGAAAGTTTGATATACTGACTACGATACTGAATTTTTTCAAATTTTTCCACCCACGGGTTTAGATTTTAGAGGGGGGGACGCTCGATTCTAATGAAAATTTGCACTTTAAAGTTGAATATTTCGCAAACAAATTACTGAATCGAAAAATCGTTTTAGTAAACCCCTAATGGTTTTAAAATACCTATCCAACGATACCCCACACTATGGAGTTGGATGAGAAAAAAAAATCACCGCCACTTTACGTCTATGGGAGGTACCCTAAAAAAATGTTTTTTGAATTTTGAATTGTACTATTTTGTCGGCATAGTTTACCTATATATCCGTGCAAAATTACAGCTTTTTGTAACCGAAAACTTACACTAAGGGTACAGGAGTAGGTCGACAAAATAGACAATAGCTCTTGACTTGGACAGGGTCGGAACTGATAATTATCATTCCGCTAAACAAATAAGGATATTCCAGTTTTATTAAAGCTTTTGCTTTAGATAGACAGCTAGTATTAACTGATAAGATACTTATTAAACTTTTTTGTTCGATTACGAAAATAAAAACTATTGCAGGGCGTGCGGTCCCTCTCGCTCTCGTATTAAATAGTATAAGTGTCAGACACGCACGACACGAACTTCGAGTTGCGAGTTTCGTAGTAACTAAGTCCTGCTGGCATTCCCGGACTCCGCTCCGCTCCGCCGAGCTCCGCCTGGCAGTTTTGAAATTACGGGATTTTACAAAACAATTCCTTAAATTCTCAAAAATCACGTGATTTTCATTAAAGTTGCATTAAAATCTGCGGTGAATTCCATTCAATCCTAATGAACTAAAACAATTACTTTTCTCATCTGCTACTTTATGATAGGTGGCTAGGCTACGTTTATGTAAGGAATAGCTTTCATGCAGTTCCTCCACTTCCGAGCTGTAACAACACACACACATACACACACACAAACACACAAACACACACACACACACACACACACACACACACACACACACATACACACACACACACACACACACACACACACACACACACACACACACACACACACACACACACACACACACACACACACACACACACACACACAAACTTTCGCATATACGGAGCGTCCATACAGCTGCGTCACTGCGATTCTGTGCCGTCGCCGTTTTTAAGCAGCGGTGTGGCCGCTCCTTTATGTGGCGTTTTTTTTAGTAGGATTTACCTTATGAATACGAGTTCCAAAGACACACTAAACCAAATTATATACTTTTTATTACACGCCAAAAATCAGCTATTACTGACAGTGACCTCAAACTGTCAAACTTATAAAAAAAAAACATCAGTCACAACGCACTGTCAGTTGACGCAAAACATACCCGATATGAAATCAAAATAATGTTCTCGGCACCATCCCCTCCGGAAAAATGGTCGTAAATTATGGTCGGCTACGAGAAAGATGACATCCTCTCGCCGAATCAGAAGCTCATTGCTGGATGCGTGTCGGGCTGCGTTACCAGGTAAAACACAGGATGGCAGAAGGTCGGGATGCGTTACCAGGTAAAACACAGGATGGCAGAGGGTCGGGTTGCGTTAACAGGTAAAACACAGGATGGCAGAAGGTCGGGCTGCGTTACCAGGTAAAACACAGGATGGCAGAGGGTCGGGCTGCGTTACCAGGTAAAACACAGGACGGCAGAAGGTCGGGATGCGTTACCAGGTAAAACACAGGATGGCAGAGGGTCGGGCTGCGTTACCAGGTAAAACACAGGATGGCAGAAGGTCGGGCTGCGTTACCAGGTAAAACACAGGACGGCAGAAGGTCGGGTTGCGTTACCAGGTAAAACACAGGATGGCAGAGGGTCGGGCTGCGTTACCAGGTAAAACACAGGATGGCAGAGGGTCGGGCTGCGTTACCAGGTAAAACACAGGATGGCAGAGGGTCGGGCTGCGTTACCAGGTAAAACACAGGATGGCAGAAGGTCGGGCTGCGTTACCAGGTAAAACACAGGGTGGCAGAGGGTCGGGCTGCGTTACCAGGTAAAACACAGGACGGCAGAAGGTCGGGTTGCGTTACCAGGTAAAACACAGGATGGCAGAGGATCGGGCTGCGTTACCAGGTAAAATACAGGATGGGAGAAGGTCGGGATGCGTTACCATGTAAAACACAGGATGGCAGAAGGTCGGGATGCGTTACTAGGTATAACACAGGATGGCAGAAGGTCGGGATGCGTTACCAGGTAACGCGTAACACAGGACGGGAGCGGGTCGGGAGCGGGTCGATTCGGGAGTGCAGCTGGCCTATTTAGGGCAGGGTAAGGTTAAAACTTAAAAAAATACAACATATGTAGGTACTTTAGTTTCCTGTTAACCTTAGCGGTCCCCCGACACACAAAAAAATACTAAGTACTTATACTAAATTAACTTAGGCTAATTTTGCGGGAAATCAGCATAGGTCCCAGCGGGACAGGGATAAACGAATTGTTCGCAGAAAGTCGCGGGCAACAGTGCGGGCAGTGCATAATTATTTTTTACTTTTTAGCTGTCCTTTTTAGGCGGCTTTTTTTCGGGCGTATTTTTATTTTTGCTGGCGTTTTATTAGAACTCATTACCTGCTAGCGAGCTCGCAATAGCACGCGTTTTTCAGTTAATTCAGTTAAAGTCTTGAGCTATCAAACACGCGCTGTTGCGAGCTTGCTAACAGTTAAATAAGTTCCCAAAAATCTGTCACAACTCTGTTTGGTCTCCCCCACTTCCAGCGTCTAAACTTGGTTGAAATCCAGAGTCAATTTTGCTCCAGATTCATCACTCAGCCCCTGGACATCATCAAACTGAGGACCCAGCTCCAGAAGAAGCCCGCAACTGGCAACAAGAGATTCTTCCCGACCACCAGGGCCATCCTGAAGGAAGAAGGCGTCACGGCATTCTGGCATGGACACAACTTAGGACAGGTTAGCATTTAATATCTTCAGTGTGGGACGTCCACCAATGGGTGTTCCCTTCTTTCGTATTGCAGAAAATGATTCATATAATATTTTGGCTGGTATTTTTACTTCAAATAATATTGTTTCTACTAATATTAACTTGAATGAAACATATTTAATAGTAATGTGTTAATCTCAAACTCAAACTTAATTGTAGAATTATTTTTCATCAAATATTGTTTGTTCGGTAAAATATACTTATCGTAATAGGTTAGAAATCGCTACCAGAAAAGTTAGTTAGGTTAGGTTAGAACAATGACTCCATTAGAAACGACTCGCTACTAGAAAAGAAGTTAGGTTAGAACTGCGACCACATTTAAAAAAGAAATTGCATGTAGTTAAATAATATGGGAATAATGAATATTACATTGGTTATTCCATGATATAAATATCTGAACAAAAATTTATTTTTGCAACAAAAATCAAATCAACGATTTCAATTTCTTCAAAGTAAGCGTTCTGTGTATCGATTATTCTATGAAACGATAATTATGAGAAAAAAATGTCTGTTAAACGAAATTCTATTAAAATTTTGTCTGTAAAACAACGTGCAACCGTTCAATAGGCTTCCAAACCCGCTCCGTTCGAATCTTGTCAGTTAGCGTAGACCTTATTATATATATACTATAAATTTCACTTATTATATTATGAATTTCACTGTTTACACTGTTCACAGTTACATTCCATCCTGGCAGTCAGCAGTCAGTTCTACGTGTACGAATTGACTACGAAGTATGTGATGAACACCATTCATCCAGAACACAAGTAAGTTCACATCATCCTCAATCATCATCATCATCATCATCTCAGCCTATATACGTCCCACTGCTGGGCACAGGCCTCCTCTCGGAATGAGAGGGCTTGGGCCATAGTTCCCACGCGGGCCCAGTGCGGATTGGGAACTTCACACGCACCATTGAATTGATTCGCAGGTTTGTGCAGGTTTCCTCACGATGTTTTCCTTCACCGCAAAGCTCGTGGTAAAATGCGATGCGCACATGAATTTCGAAAAACTCAGAGGTGCGAGCCGGGATTTGAACCCACGACCCTCTGCTTGAGAGGCGATAGGTCAAACCACTAGGCCACCACGGCTTCCTCAATAATATTTAAATATTGTAAGATTGTATAATTTTATTCAATAAGGATAATATTTTGATTTTATCTTGAAACAGTTCACTTGTAATGTTGTAATGAATTTGGGATTAAATGCTGACAACTGAGATACAGGTTTATACCAAGTTCAGTGGTCAGTGACTTCATAAAATTATGTACAATCTCTTCTTGATGAATAAAATATTATTATTATTATCATCTAAACATAATATGTCGGCGGCCGATCGTAAAATCCGCCAATTTCATTAAGGGACATCCGCCATTTCGTTCAAATCTCATCGTTTAACGATTTGTCTAGTGACGTTTAGGCAGATCATGAAATTCCTAGGCATGTCATGAAACGCCGCCATATCGGTTCTGGCACTTCGCCGGCCGCTGCAACGGCACGCTTGCTTCGCTCGCGCGTTGTGGTCACAATTCATACATTTAGCGGCAAAATAAATACGCAAACGATTAAAAAATGCAAATGAAATGAGTTTTTGGTAAAAAAAACATAATTAATGGAAAAAATGCTGACTGTACTTTTTTACTTGCATTATCACCCAAACTAAATTTGCATACCAAATTTCAAGTCGATGTCACCGTTGAAGAGTTCCGTCCTGTGGAGACGATCCGATCCGATGGCCAGCAACAAGGATGTCAATACCAGATTATTGTATTGTCACGCAATTTTCATAAATAGGTATACCAAATTTCAAGTCAATCCGATTACTGGAAGTTCTTCGAATTTAAGTTGCAAGATTTGAATACAGACAGACAGACAACGGGTCAGATGAAACTATTGAAACTAAATAAACGCTTGTAAAAAAGCGGTTCCTGGTAAATCATTAGCAGTTTATTTGTCGATAAAAAACTTTGCTCAAACTTTTTCTACAGGAGTATCGATCGCGCAACCGGGAAATTTACTAAAACCTCTGACATTATCATATCAAAGTTCTATACGAGTATCTCATAAGCATTTATTTCCCAGTTAAATTATTATGGGTCTACTTAAGAACTACCTATGGCACAAGTCTTCTTAGTTTGAGAAGAGGCCTGTGCCACAGAATAACTAATAGTTCTAAAGTACATTTCAATAGAATCTGTCAATCCATACTATAATAATTATAAATGCGAAAGTGTGTTTCTGTGTTTGTATGTTTGTCCCTCTTTCACGCCGTAACGGAGCGACGGATCGACGTAATTTTTGGCATAGAGATAGTTTATGGGCCTGAGAGTGACATAGGCTACTTTTTATCCCGGAAAAATGCACAGTTCCCGAGGGAATAACGCGCGATAACCGAATACCACAAAAGCAGCATATCGCAAAAGCTAGTTTTCTATACATTTAAGACACCCTAACGTGGGCACGCTTTTTTTAATGTATTAACTACAATTTACAAAAATAGCAACTTAAAGATATTCTCGCCAAACTGCTAAGCAGTTTGTTGGCGAAGACTTGATTATCTATGTCCCTGTTGTTGTGATTATCATCTGAAAGGAATCAAAAAATAATAATAGTCACATCACAAAGCCTTAGGCAGCCCGGTGTTTATATTAGTAGGCTGGAACTGTCTACAGGATTGTCAGATTCTTTTGAAATGGATTTTACCGCCTGCAATTTGTTGTGGCTCATTATACAGTCTGAGATAACTATACCTATGCTGACGGAATAAATAAATGAATTTGAATTTGATTTTAAATGAATATTCCAGAGGCTTCTTCCTGTTCTTCTGTGGCATATTCGCTGGCTGCTGCAGTGCGACGTTGGTCATTCCTATAGAGGTGATCAGGGTCCGCCAGATGTTGGTCAAGGCACAGTACGGGGGGATACTGTCGGGGGCGCGGCGTGTGTACGCAAGTGGGGGCATACTGGCGTTCTACGAGGGCCTGGGAGCTTCGCTGTTGCAAGTAAGACATCTGTTTCTGGTTGAATCCACGAGCGTCTCAACCGCTGTCAGTCCCTTGCCTGAGATTTTAAGAATTGGAAGGCAGATTGTTCTTTAATTATGACGTAAATAGCTTCTGTACTCAGGCCAGGATCTATTTCAATACAAAAATCAATGCGTATGAATTATTTACTTCTTAATATAAACAGCTAGGGACTGACAGCGGTTGAGACGCTCGTGGATTCACCCTTCTACAGCAGCGCTACTAGCGCGTAACTTTAAATATTCAGTTTAAGCAACCATTTAAATAACAATGTTTCGTAAAAAATCGCCTACCCGTTTTTTGTACATAGCTTTTGGTTCATATTTTTTGTACGCTACCCTCTTTTAACTAGATTTAAGTCAAATAATAATAATAATGTTCTAAGTATATGAAAGTGATCTTTTCAGAAATACTTAAATATATTGTTAAACCTTATTTTGTAATAGGGATAAATTAAATGCAAAATTTTGAACGATAACATGACATTGAGTCGTTTAACTTCAAACTCGGATAAATCCGCTCTACCCTCTTAAATAGGAAAGTAGGTATATCTACCTTATTCGCCTTTTCTTTTGATACCAGGGCCAATCAACTATTTTACCGACACTTTGAGCGTCTCCTGCGTTACCAAAATATTGTCTCTGGTGTTACCAAAAAATCGTACTTCAAACAAGATATTTCTAGTTTTCATGTACACCATCTATTAATTTACAGAAAAAACATGTTTATTTACAAAAATCTGCAATTGTTTGAAAAATGCCGCGGACAGATTAGTGTCGTCAAAAAAGTTGACTGGCCCACCAAAATTGTAAAATTCTTAGAATTCGAATTATTTCAGTTTGAAGTTAAACAACTCAATATCAATAAAGTAATAAATAAAATATCATGGGACACTTGACACCAATTGAACTAGAGCCAAACTAAACAAAGCTTTTACTATGGACACTAGGTAACGAATAAACATACTTATATAGATAAATACATACTTAAATACATATTAAACATCCAAGACCCGAGAACAAACATTCGTATTATTCATACAAATATCTGCCCCGGCCGGGATTCGAACCCGGGACCTCAAGCTTCGTAGTCAGGTTCTCTAACCACTCGCCCATCCCGTCGTCATCCGGTCGTCAAAGTAGTTACTTTGATGACTTTGCTCGCTTTTCGGCAGTCAACGATGATTCTCCCGCAGATGGGCCCGTCTTGTGGCATATCCTTCGGCGTGTTCAAGTTCGTCCAACCCCTGATCCTGGAGTATGTGGCCCCGCAGTGCCAAGGCGAGCATTGCGTGCACTCCACCTCCGGGAACGTCTATAAGTAAGAACGCAAACCGTCACTACTTTGAAAAAATCTCGTATCTAAAATCAATATGTCAACGAAATGGAACCTTAACATAATGTTCATAAAGTTCACTAAGAAAAATTTACTATTTTTGAGTTTTTTTTAAAGTAGTGACGAAATAGTTCAATCAATTTTTAGTGCTGTTATTCTGTCCGTAACTCAGGAGACATTAGTAATACACTTCGTTAGAAAAATGTTTGCAATGTTTACTAGAATGCTTGGGAGACGGGTCTAAATACTAACATTTCCGTACCAAATCTCAAATCGATGCCGTTTGCCGATTGGTCCCTCTGACACTTATACTATTTAATGGGCGTTTTCAAAAAAAGTTGTTGAAATGACTTTGTTTAGATGTGGATGAAATTTGGTATTCCTACTCAGAATCAGGAGCACTTTCGATTATAATAGGAGAAAAAAAGTGTCTCAATATTTTTTATTCCATTACGTTACCGTTTTCATACGCATGTCTGTGGCGGTAGTGTAATGGATACCTAACACAAAATTATATGAAAAACCTGGGACACTTTTTTTTCCTATTGCTATCGAAAATGCCCCCGATTCTGATTAGGAATACCAAATTTCATCCACATCTAACAAAAAAGTCATTTCACATTTCACCACTTTTTTTGAAAACGCCCTAATACGAGAGCGAGAGGAATCGTAGACACGAACTTCGAGTTTCGTAGTAGCCCTGCAGCAAGGCTACCACGAAATTCGAAAATCGAAGTTCGTGTTGTATTGTCCCGCCTACGCTTATGTTATTTAATACGAGAGTGAGAGAGATGGTACAATACGAACTTCGAATTTTGTGTTTCGGAGTAGCCCTGCAGCACCGCCTCGACTTTCGGCGCCCACTCGTTGTCAACTGATGGTCCACGCGCGACGGCGCGTTGACAACGAGTGGACCCCGAGTTAATCTAGTGAGCGGTGTAAAAAGTAGCCTATGTCACTCTCTAGACCATTAACTATCTCTATGCCAAAAATCACGTCAATCCGTCGCTCCGTTTTGACGTGAAAAACGGGCAAACATACAAACACACACTTTCGCTTTTATAATAATAAAGATTTTGCCCGCGGCTCTTCCCGCGTGGTATTCGGTTATCGCGCGCTGTTCCCTCGGGAACTGTGCATTTTTCCGGAATAAAAAGTAGTCTATGTCACTCTTTGGCCCACAAACTATCTCTATGCCAAAAATCACGTCAATCCGTCGCTCCGTTTTGACGTGAAAAACGGGCAAACATGCAAACACACACACTTTCGCATTTATAATATTAGTATGGATGGTCAGACGCAGATAGAGACCAACGACGTGGAGTGGCATCCCGTTTTATTAGTATGTTTCCTTTAGCCATGTCCGTGTTGCCAATATAAAGGAAGATGTCTTGTTTGGTTTAAGATAAGCTGGCCTTCGTGCTTATACAGTCCAGGCTGTATGCAAAGTGTGTTGACAGGCCAGAGTACGTCCTCCTGGCAAGCACCGCCGCCGGCTCGCTCGCCGGGTTCCTCGCGAAAACTTTCACGTACCCGTTCGATCTGGCGAAACGAAGACTCCAAATCTCAGTAGGTATTTAATATTTGTTTACTTACTCTAGTTTCATCATCATCATGTCAGCCGAAAGACGTCCACTGCTGGACATAGGCCTCCCCCAAGGCTCTCCACTCAGACCGGTCTTGTGCTTTCCGCATCCACCGCGATCCCGCGATCTCGCTCCATCTTGTTGGAGGCCTACCGACAGCTCGTCGTCGTCGTCATCGTCGTACTCTAGTTTAGTTGGTAGTATTTGTTCATGAAGGTACAGTCACCAGCATTAATATCTGCCACAGCGGAGCGTGCAAAAATATCTGACACGTCCTTCCGGCCCTGGAAATAGAGTCGTATCAGATATTTATGCAAGCTTGTTGTGTCAGATATTGGTGCTGGTGACTGTACATCATCATCATCATCCCAGCCTATATACGTCCCACTGCTGGGCACAGGCCTCCTCTCAGAATGAGAGGGCTTGGGCCATAGTTCCCACGCGGGCCCAGTGCGGATTGGGAACTTCACACGCACCATTGCATTCGCAGGTTTGTGCAGGTTTCATCACGATGTTTTCCTTCACCGCAAAGCTCGTGGTAAATTTCAAATGTAATTCCGCACATGAATTTTGAAAAACTCAGAGGTGCGAGCCGGGGTTTGAACCTACGACCCTCTACTTGAGAGGCGATAGGTCAAACCACTAGGACACCACGGCTTCACGGTGACTTTACACTTCCATAGAAACGTAGCGACGTTCTGAAACGTATGAGGCCAAGAGATGTTGACACCACCAATCAACTGACGTACTTTTTATGAGCTGTCAAAACACAATTCTCCCATAGAGTTTCAATGGCAACAGCGACTTATGACGTCATAAGTCATTTGTTTTAATAAAAACTGATATACCTACCTGTTATAATCTATGGAAGACCGGAGTTTCCCTATATAGGCATTGTATGCTTACCGGTAGGCTTCACCCCCCCCCATTATAAATGTACGTATATTTTATGAAATAAAAAAAAATATTTTTGTATTTGTAGAACGCAGTTCAGTAACCTCAGTGTAAGTTTTCGGTTACAAAATACGTCTCGATCGCGTTCGCGTTAAAATCTCAATTTGTATGGAAACACGAACAGCGCGTCCAGCCAGGGCCGGATTTAGGGGAGGGCAGAGGGGGCAACTGCCCGGGGCCTCCACAAAATAGGGGCCCCCACAGTAGAGACATCGCAAAAAAATCTTTCAAATTCCGACGAGTAAATACTGGGAAACAACAATTCATATATTTCTTCACTTCAATCAGGCAATCAGTAAAATATCAAAAGACCCTCATTGGCCTCCACTCCTTTGTTGCCCCAAGGCCTCCACACCTCTAAATGCGGCCCTGCGTCCAGCGGAACGTTTGCGATGTTCGTGTTCCCATACAAATTGAGATTGGAACGCGAACGTGATCGAGACGTATTTTGTAACCGAAAGCTTACACTAAGGGTACAGTTTCTTCGACTGTACAGTCGGAGTGAAAAAAGGTTCGTCACCTTAAGATCTACTTTCCTTTGCTCAGTATGAGCGCTCATCTGCTTTACCGATTGAGTAGGACATACTGCGTCAATCTGTCAACCTGCTAAACATAATCAGGTGACCATAGCAACCCTACAACTAAACCTTGGCACTGACAAACATTGACAATTAAATAGAACATTATTTTATTGAAACTTTTACGTAGTTGTTTATTAAAAAGGTTTTGTATTGATATGAAACTAGATATATGTCAGAGGTGTATACTATTTTGATCCTTGTTGTCATGCCAAGTAAGTATAATTTGATATGCACTTGTCTACTTAGTACTTTGGTTTCAAAACGTACTAAGACTCTATGACTTCGTAAAGGAATCAATTTAATAACTGACGAAGGTTTTTCTACCCCCACTGTACGTCGGAAGTCGACTATTGAGAACTCAAGATGACAGGTCCAATATGCCATTAAAATTCTCAGCTCTGGTCATTACGCACTGCATAGTAATCAAGATGAGGAAGCAAATACATTACAAAATAACAATAATTCCGCAGACAACCGACGTTTTTAGCCTTCCGCACACCGGCCATAACTTATGAAGCTAGCGCGAGATCCGTTATCCGAGATGCGCAAGAGTGCGAGAACAAAATGACAAGCAAAAGGCACTTAGTACCAATAAAGTACCTACTTATAACAAAGCTCGTATCTCAGTGTGAAATTACTAAATAGATACGACTTTTTGAAGAACACTGACAGAATTTTTTGTGAGCTTTGCTTGTCATCCGGCGAAATAGACTATGAATTTGCAAATAAGTGACGTCATACGTACCATATTGCTATAGTAAAACTACGGGAGAATCAACTTTTGACTGCATATTTGAACATATAAACTTTTTTTTCCACACGATCATAAACCATGTTATTTTTAATTCTTGATACAATTTAAAATCCAAGAAACAAATTACAAAATGCAGTTAGGCTAATATATGCCAATATTTGAAAGAAAGAAAGAAAAAAATATTTTGGCTCCATAAGTAACACCTAAGACTAAGACTAAAACTAGCACTATAACTATATTAGATACTTGGTGACACGACAGGATACCAAAAAGGGTCTCCACTCAGCATGTGTTGCCGCACATTATGTGCAGCAACGCTGGTTTTCTGTGGAGCCTAGAAAAGTACAAAATTAAATTAACAACATAAATATAAACACATCCTACAAACTCCTATAAACTGTTAACTTATAACTCACTATTTAAGGCCGTTCCCTGAGCCAAATACGCAAAACTAGCCCAAGAATTAACTTACTTTTCTACGAAACGTTGATATTTGTAGACGTGGGAAAAATATATATCATTCTTGATTATTATTATCTTGTCAAAGACAGCTTTCGATACACGATTCATCACACTTCGCTCGATACAATTAATTCCCAAAGTAACCTCCAAATCGAATTTTTAATCCAACTTTACTTGTTTTCAATGGTCAATGGTCAGTATTGTTAAAAAAACGGTATATTATAAGTATGTGGTTTAAAAAAAATTGAAGGTGGGATCCTGTACTATGGTATAACCAGCTGTTACGTAAACGGTTACAGAGCGTCCGAACAATTTCTGCACAGTAATTCTGATTTGAAACTTGTGTTAGATTCTAGTCTAAACTAGATATACAGTGCCATATCTTTGGCTTTCTACCCACTACACCGTTGCCATGACCGTTAGGGATGACGACTGGGTTAAAAATATATCATTCTATTTAGTCCGACAGTTAGATTATGGAAAAATATGTGACACATATTTATTTGGTTTATCTATTTATTGAAAATCGACAAAGCTATAGATCGTCAAACTTCCGGAGTGGGGGCTTGTGACGCCACTTTACGTCTTTGGGAGGAACCCTAAAAAAAATTTTTTTTTAATTTTGAATTGTACTATTTTGTCGGCATATTTTACCTATATATCCGTGCTAAATAACAGCTTTCTAGCATTGATAGCCCCTGAGCAAAGCCGCGGACGGACAGACAGCAAAAAGCCTCTATGCAAATGTAGCCCATTTAATAAAGCAATGATGGCTGAATATGTGGATTTTGTGTTAGGTTTCCCTACTTACCTAATTGAATTTGAATGAACTAAAATGTATTCACAATCACAACCGTTTGTTTACCTAAACCACGGTATCACAGTAATGTTGAATTATTAATAGGTTTGATCTCTCAGGGAGGGATGACCTATCCGTAACCGTAACCGAATCCGATATAAAAATTACGAATAGTTTCGGATAAGGGCGGAGTCTAAATGTTGTGACAGGTTTTTGTTTCTGCCCAGCCGACAGAACAACCGCGCGCATCAATTTTTTATTATTTTTGAAATAAAAGAAAAGAAAGAAAGAAAAACATTTATTCGTGACATTTTACAAATTAAAGAGGAAGACAAGAAAAAGGAAATCATTATAGTAATAAAGAGTTACAATACAATACAATACAAATTTTGTCATGAAATGGTCCCAACTCAGCATGATGTCAATCTTGCGGCTGACGCTGGTCTTCCGTTGGAACCATTTATTTAGAGTTAAAAATGCATCAACTCAACAATGAAATCGACAAATAATTTATTTTTTATTTTTTTACAATACACAAAACTAGTAATTTACAAGAAAAATATAACTTAACTACACAGACTATAAATAATACACAAAAAAAAAATATGCATGTCTGTATAGGCCCATTGCCCCTGCCTGCCAATCTTTCAACATTGATTGACGTAGAAAGACAATAAGTCTATCTATATTAATTGGCGTGGCATTTTCTATTGCTAAGTCGTAATTCACGACTCGTAACTATCACAATAAAATTAAAGTCAAGTCATATTCCTATTAAAAAGCAAACTCTATATTGTACAAAAGAAAATAAAAAAAAAATACATTAAAAAAATTACAAAACCATACGGTTTAAGCTGATCGCTTTTGTAATTTTTTATTGTACTTTTATTTATTCCTATTTGTATTTTACTTTTAAACTTCCATAAAAATCCAATATCCGTAACCGAAACCGAAACTATCGGATAATCCGTAATAATTTAACATCCGTAACCGTAACCGAAACCGGTATTATGTTTGACATAATATATCCGTATCCATATCCAGATCCGAAATGTTATATCCATAAAAGTTTGTAACAATGTCGATTGTCGCGATGAAATTTCAAATCTTGGGACCCTGGAGTGCAATATGTGAAACAATACAAAAGAAACAGAATAAAACCCAATTTAGTCGAGAAAACCTAGATTACATTTAAAAAAAAGACGACAAGTGCGCAAGCATTGTGTGTGTGTGTGTGTGTGTGTGTGTGTGTGTGTGTGTGTGTGTATACTTAAGTTTTTATTTTTAGTCAATTTGTGTTCTAAATACCGAGAAACGTGTGTTACAATTTGACCGTTAATTCAAATCTTAAATTATATGGAGTACTTAGCGTCTTAATTATGGAGCTTATACGCGAGGACTTGGGAGGATATTTCAATTTGCGTCATAACGACATCACCGACATCAAAGTTTCGCTCCCTGAATATAAAGTCAATTTCCTTACATTTTATAAGCCGTTTTCAATGTCAACCGGGATATTGGACGTCCATTACCTCGGTGCTCGCTAGGCCACCCTTACCTTGACCCATATCGTCACTACTTTGAAATCTCGTATCTCAAATCAATACATCAACAAAATTGAACCTTGACGTAATAGTCATAAAGTGAACGCGGAAAAATGATCCATTTTGAGATAAGAGTTTTTTTAAAGTAGTAACGATATGTCCAACATCATTTAGAACCCCCCCTCCTTCCACCACTTAATCCTTGCCCTGATTTCCCGGTGCTTCTCATTTGCCAATTCACATCAAACAAATTATTATTCAAAAGTCTAAAGTCAAAATATCTTTATTCAATTTAGGCTATAACAAGCACTTATGAATGTCAAAAAATCTACCACCGGTTCGGAAAAAACCTCTGTTGAGAACAATCCGGCAATAAACTCAACGAGGTATTTTTTTTAAACAGATTTCATCATCATCATCTCAGCCTATATACATCCCACTGCTGGGCACAGGCCTCCTCTCGGAATGAGAGGGCTTGGGCCATAGTTCCGACGCGGACCCAGTGCGGATTGGGAACTTCACACGCACCATTGAATTGCTTCGGAGGTTTGTGCAGGTTTCCTCACGATGTTTTCCTTCACCGCAAAGCTCGTGGTAAATTGCGCACATGAATTTCGAAAAACTCAGAGGAGCGAGCCGGGATTTGAACCCACGACCCTCTGCTTGAGAGGCGATAGGTCAAACCACTAGGCCACCACGACTTGTTCTGCAGACAAATTTACAATATTATATATTATAATTTTAATTTTACTAAACAGATTTACAATATTATATATGATATGATATCTATACATCACAAGTATTTAACACAACTTTATTTTTAACACAGTAGGTTCGCTATTTGAAGGGATCGCTAATGCGGATCGGAATTATTTCCAAATATCCCTACAGTCTGTCTACAGTCCCCTAAAACTGTGAAAAAATGAAACTTCTAAATCAACGCTCAAAAGTAGTTCTGATACAAATTGAAATTGTATTTTGTTTACATAATTATAAATTATTTTGAAACTATTTTGGCGATGACGACAAAGCTGAATCTAGTTCTGCCACACCAATGCTTATTTCATAAATTTGACCAGTATGAGTATGTTGAGCACCAGCATTATAAAAAAAAATCTTGAAAAAATAAACAGTTGTCTGCTACGGTTGTCTGCTGAAATATTTCGAATTATTAAAAAAAAACACTACGTTCCAGGAAGTTACACTCCTTTCACATCAACCCCTTTTTCACTAGGACCCCAGATTTTACGTTTATAAATTAGCGTTTACATTAATTAAAATATTTTTTTAAATGTTGGGAAATAAATGGGGAATATGCATGACATTGTGCAACACAAACGAGAGTTAAATGTCTCTCGATTTGAATGCCGCGATTTTTTCCACCGTATAATTTGGTTCACGAATGTTACCAGATCACTGTCTTACCTGGTAACGCAAATTTTGATTACATGGTGTTACCTGGTAACGTAATTAGCTTTTGCAGTACATTTATTCTCAATGCTGACTCGTTGAGTGCATACAATGGTTATATCGCGGCACGAATAACGTCTGGATTGTTAAATTCGTAAATTCATCACACTAATAAAAAATGCGAAAGTTTCTAAGTCTGTTTGTTACCTCTTCACGTGTAAACCGCTGAACCGATTTAGATGTAATTCGGTATGTACGGTGATGTTTTGAGTCCCGGGGAAGACAGAATAATTTTTAATCCCGGAAAATTGCACACTTTCCGCGGAATACCGATAAACGAATTCTTTGCTGACGGTATCGCGGGTAATGGGTTAGTAAACTGTAATAAAATACTCATACGAAACTGATCAGTTCTTGCTTACTAAGCTAGTGTAGCATCTATGTATAGACTGCATGTTTCTTGCATTAAAACGGCGCTCAAATTTTGTTCACAGCGCGGTTTTGTGAACCTTTCACTATAGTTTGTTGTCGTCCGTGACAGGTTGTATCAAAGTAATATTGATGATTGACGCGCCGCGCGTTTGTTCCAAACAGCTAGTCTAGTGCCGTATAATATCAACATCCATCCCAGCCTATATACGTCCTGCTGGGCACAGGCCTCCTCTCAGAACAAGAGGGCTTAATATAAATAATGTCAATGGTAACATGCATATTCCCTATTGCAGAGCCATGTAGAAGATCCCAGCGTGAAAGTGCCTAAGACCTCGAAAGACCTAGTTCGGTGCCACAACCTCTTCGACTGTCTGCGTCTCACTCTAAAGAAGGAGGGATTCCTTGGCCTCTATAGAGGATGGAAGGTCACAGTGTACAAAGCCCAAATGACCAGTGTAATAGCTTTCAGTACTTACGAAATGATATGTCACGCGCTAAGGGACCATTTGATACCGAAAATACCGTAATTTTAACACTTTTTTCTCATAAAATGTCGAGTTGTTATCTGTTATTGTTTTAAAGAAAGTGTTGTCATAGCAATTGGATAGATTCCTGGATAAAAAAGATTATTCTGTTTAGTTCGTCAATTAGATTTTCGGAACATATTGGATGCGTATTGCGTATTTCGTCTGAGTTCGAGAAGGCAGCCCGTGACGTCCTTGTTAAAAAGTGTACGTACGTGTGACGTCACACGGCGCTTTAACCGGCTATATGTCCATATTTTTTGTTTAATTGAGAAAAGAAAAAATACCGGTCCGATATTTTTTCTAAATCTAACTGACGGAATAATTGTATACCTAGTTATGTTTAGGTATCTAGCTTGTTGTCTTAGTAAGTCAAAGTTTGTACTTGGATTATACAGCTTCGAGAAAAGGATGCGGCCGGGCCGCTTTTTTGCCCGACTTGGCGGGGCGCTGCCGTGCCCCCGGATTATGTAAATGAGTAACAAGGGGAAAATTTATTGGGTTTCAAAGGGATCAAAGTTTAAGTTTACTTATGTTTTATAACAAGCAATCAAGTAGTTTTAGAAAAATACTCAGTTTGAATTGCATCGCTAAAGTTGAAGCGCTCCTGCTCAGAATAAAGTTTTAAAATGGATTTTAATTTGAAACTAATATAGTAATAGAGGTAGGTCGAATATAGACCGAAGTTAAAGCTCCACACTATGATAGCTTTACAATGCGTCAAATGCTACGCAGCATCTGGAACTCACTATTTTGACACAGCGTAATTCCTGCTGCGTCAAAATCGCGAGAACTTAACGTAACATTCCAAGTAACACATCGAACGGCGTCAAAAACGCATGACATACCAGTGTGTTGCCGCGTCAGTGCCGGAATTTTTATTTTCACTTCCACGGATCCTAAAAAGTGTAAATTGCTTTAATCTAAGATGGTGCGGAGTCGCTTAATTGGATAAACTTCGGACTGTAAATATAAATATTAGTACTTAATTGAATAAAACATTGTAAACGCGGGATCTTTTATTTTTCTCTCGCTGTCAAACTGTCAAAGGCAAAATGTAAAGAATATCTGTATCCTGCTGAAAATTTACACTTCTTCTAGGGTCTTCTAGGGTAGGGGGGGTTTCTTTTTCTAGGGTCTCCGTGGGTATAATTGACCATGTATGGGTAATTGACCAATTTTGAATTTACGCGCCAATATTAAGTTTTCTAGTTGACAAATCGCTGTCTATGGTCTTATAAATTGCTAGCTTTTGCCCGCGGCTCCGCCTGCGTGGTATTCGGTTATCTCGCGCTGTTTCCTCGGGAACTATAGGTAAGTACATTTTTCCGGGATAAAAGTAGCCTATGTCACTTTCGGGCCCATAAACTATCTATATACCAAAAATTACGTCGATCCGTCGCTCCGTTACCGCGTGAAACACGAACAAACATACAAACACACAAACATACAAACACACTTTCGCATTTATAATATTAGTACTTATGGATTTAGGTTTCGGAAAATTAGGTACGATAACGAGCGAAGCCAGGAGTATTAGGTACAACTGTAAACATCAAGCGCGACCTAGGTCATTTAGGCAATAATGAGGTCTTTACCCAGTGCTGGTTAGTTAAGTGGTTCTGTATGTACGAGGAACACGTGATAGATCAAGGTAATGTAAAGCGTACTTTAAGACCCACTTGCAGGTAAAATAAATCTAGATTTAGTTTTTAAGCCTGGCTTAAGCTTGACAGTTCCATACATTTTGACACTACTAAACGCAGCTTAACGCTAACTCGAGATTTATGTGATTCCAGCAAGTGGCCATTACTGCAAGTGTATTATAAATAAATGCTTTAAAAGCGTTAAGATTCTATGGTATCAACTTATTGCTGGTACCACTAGAGGCGCTGCCAATTTGTCTGCAGTAGGTAGTTAATATAATGATGAAAAAAAGCTATGATAGCCAATTGGTCTTACCTAAGGCTTCGAGAAGAGGATCGTTGGTTTCCAGACCTTTGAGTTTTTAAAAATTCATTTGCGAAATTGCAGTGAAATTTAGCTTTAAAGTGAAGGAAAGCGTCGTGAGGAAATCTGCAGAGAATTTTAATGTTGTGTTAGACGTTCCCAATCCTCCCGTTCCCAACAGGCCCGAATGGGACTGTGGCCCAAGTGCTCTTGCTCAACTTGATTTTTAATTCCATTCCGAAATGTTTCATTTCGAGTTGATTTGATGACCGTGGCGTGTGAGGCATTCCATTGGCTGTCACCACAGATACAGATTACACAAGATAACGAAAACACCTTAATCTGTATGATAACCAACCGTGTCACTTTTTTATATCTACTGTGACTTCTCTAGAGCGAATTAGCGATGTGAATTCCCCGATGCCTGCGCAAAATCGATTCAAATGCGCCACCCGCCCGCGCCGTGGGGCTCGAGTCAGTCACTAGTCATGATTAGTCAGTTAGCGGTCAGTTTTTGTATGGGGCCAACCCCGACGTAGATGCATTTGCGTAATCTAGTGTAATCTGTGGCGGTCACGACTGGATGAAAAAAAAAAACAGAGAATGACTCCATGTAATTCCTACGCTTCTAAATATATTTAATAAAAAAAAACACTTTAAGATCATGTTCTTAGTTCATTTGGACCCCGACCGTCAACCTCGCAACCTAAAAAAATTATTCTATCCCATTGTTTTCATCTCTTTCAGTCTCACAAAGAGGACCACAAGGCCCCTCCACCTCCCTCCGCGAGGGACCTTATCAGGTGTCACAATCTGTTGGAATGTCTCATGATGACTGCGAAAAAGGAAGGTATCTTCGGCCTGTACAGAGGATGGACTATCACCTCCTATGAGCATAACATCAGATCCGGTTGCCTGTTTGCCACATATGAACTCATATGTTACGCCCTCAGAGAGAAGAAGGCGTATCATCCTTAACAGTTTTTGTTTCATCAGTCATTAAGAAATATGGTTTGTAAATCGTCAATCGCTGGCCACCTTATACCTACTGAAAAACCGGCCAAGAGTGTGTCGGACATGCCCGAAATAGGGTTCCGTAGCCATTACGAAAAAATTAAGTTATTTATTTCTAAGGATTTCGTAATTTCCACGGAATATTCCAAGTTTATTTAGGTACATTGTATACCTTAGGCTGCTATTTACTCCTAAACTACTAATAATTCTCAACAAAACTTAACTGTTATAGTTTTCATTGTAAGTTTAATATACTTACTACCATCTTCAATTTTTTCAAATTTTTCTACCCACCCGTTTATATTTTAGAGGGGGGACGCTCGATTTTAATGAAAATTTGCACTTTAAAGTTGAATATTTTGCAAACAAGTCACTGAATCGAAAAATCGTTTTAGCAACCCCCTAATGGTTTTAAAAGGCCTATCCAACGATATATCACACTAAAAGATTGGATGAGAAAAAAAAAACACCCCCACTTTACGTCTATGGGAGGTAGGTTAATACTACCTCCTAAAAAAATGTTTTTGAATTTTTTATTGTACTGTTTTATCGGCATAGTTTACATATATATTCGTGTAAAATTAGAACTTTCTAGCATTGATAGTCCCTGAGCAAAGCCGCGGACGGACAGAGACAGGCAGACAGACAGACAGACATGGCGAAACTATAATGAATTCTATTTCTAGGTGACTAGAGTTCATTTTTAGTATAAGGTGGCCAATTATTGAACGGTGGCCCTTCTTTGGTCACGCTGCATCATAATCAGAGTTGCGTCAAAATCGCATAAGTCATGACTCATGACGTTCTTGTGGACAGATTGGTGTCAAAAACGCATAAAGGACGTTCTTGTGTACGCAATGATACCGCCTGGTGTCGAAAATGCTTAAAGTTTGAACATTCTTGTAGACACCGACTGGCGTCAAAAACGCATCAAAGTGTGACCGTCGCGTTTTCGAAATTGCACGGGTGCACTGCGATATGAGATGACTTGGCTTACTACAATATGTACCACATGCGGCAACAAAAATTGTTGCGGTGTCAATCTTCCACCAAACTTCGTTGATTTCCGACAAAAGATGAATCTTGAAACGTTGTGCGTAAACCCACCCATAAAACCAATGTACCGGGTGTGGCCTGTAATATAAGCAAAAAATTAAAACATAGATCATACTCCTCAAACTGAACAACATTAGTTCAGCGAATTTTAAAAATAATAAGTTTTTTATTTTTTATTACACTTTTAAGTTTATTCGCAGAAGCAATGTATAATAAAGGAAAATGCTTGATGTTTGTCGCATGACAGGCGACGTCAGTTGTGTTCTAGGATGGCGTACATTGATGGCAGTATTTAATTTGTATGAAAGACTCCATTATTTTTAAAAGTCGCTCAACTAATGTTGTTCAGTTTAACGAGGACGATCTATGTTTTAATTTTTTGCTCGTATTACAGGCTACACCCGGTATAATTAATTACTTACTATGAAATGAATATTGCAATAGGCCATGAACTATTATAAATAATCATAATTTGTTGTAGATAATTATTATAAATAACTGCATAATGTTTTTTATTAAAGGCGAAAAGTACATAAACACCACCTTAATTGTTTATTTTATTCTTCCGATTGGCTCATCCTACTAATATCACAGAATAACCAATAGTACTACCACTACCGTACAGAAGGGACTCTCTCGAACAAAAGTCAAGTTTAGGTATAAATCGTTGTCTACTCTTACGACATGCACGCGAAATTGTAACTTATAATGTTACACGAGCGTTCATATTCCGTTGGGCACCGTTGACACAAAACAGGTTTGGCGCCAACAGCGCAGGGTTCCCACTCTCCGATGAATAAAGATAACAGTGGGTATTAATATGAATTAAATAAGCTATCTTTAATAAATAAGTAAATACATTTTAAAAGCTAAAGCTACAAAACAAAAATATTTTATCAGCAACAGCAACCATTTTTAACAGACTTCAAAAAAGGAGGAGGTTCTATGTTTTTGGAAAAGTTGCATTATATTAAAAAATATATATATATTCTTCCAGTTTTCCGTCCACCGGGCCACCGTTTTGTCGTTCTCGCTCGAAGTAATCCCTCAAACGAATTAAGTTCAAACTCCCGACTCTAGGAGTTCAAAACAGTCTGTTTTGGACCGTTTCAGCATTTTGCCAAAAAATAACAACAAACTTAGCGAGAAACAGTAACAAAAGTCAACAACAATAATAATAGAAATGAACAATGACAAATACAATGCAAAGAAATGCAACGGATACTCGACTCGTGTACACGGCAGACGCACTCGTACCTACTGACAATGATACTGACAAGTACTGGCCACAAGAGGCACAAGATGGTTGCGGCCGCTTCCCAAATAGCCGCATTTACAAAATCTTGCAAGTTTTGTTTAAAAAATTAAAATATCTTAGTTCATTGTTATCGAATAATGAACCGCTGCAATTGCCGATTTATTTATTTATTTATTCCAAGAAAATAAAAAATCCGATAACATTGCGTCATTTAAAAAATAAATATTTTTGTATCGTATTCGATGGAGGCTATTTAACAGACACTGGTATTGCTATATATTCTTAAAAAGAACAGTTTTAGATTTTTTTGATTATTTTGTTTCAAAACAGAAATTATTTTTAAAAAACATTTTGCGAACATAGTATGCGTAATTCGGAAAATTTTCAAATGTCACAGAACTCATCATAGGTGAAAAATACAATAAGCGGCAACCCTTTGCCGCGAACCCCACGGTGAGGTCGCCGGCTGAACGTACCTAAACTGCGGAGTGTCCAACCCCTGCTAATATTATAAATGTGAAAGTTTGTGAGTGAGTATGTTTGTTACTCCTTCACGCTGAAACGGCTGGATGGATTTGGATGAAATTGGGTAAAAGTTATTATATAACTTAGATTAAAACACGTGATACTTTTTATTCCGATATTCCCACGGGATAGGGATAAAATGTCGAACTAATAACCACTGGGCTTAGAGTCATGAAATTTGGTATTTAGATAGCTGGACATCTGGAATAACACAAAGGTTACTTTTTATCCCGATGTTCCCACGGGATAGGGATAAAATCTCGAAATAACAACCGCTGGGTTTAGATCATGAAATTAGGCAAGGGTGTTTTAATTTAACGTCAGTGAAAACCATGATTAATTTTAGGGAATTCCCACGGGAATTTAATGAAATCCCGGAATTCCAATTCGGCTGCTGGATCTAATGATTTACGTGTGCGAAGCCGCGGGTAAACACTAGTCTTTCATAAAAATACAATGAATACAAATTTATGGGCTACACTTATCATGAAACTACCGTGAGACTCACTCATATTTAATGATATAACGGATAACTCAGGTCTTAAATCGAGTTTAGCTCGACATGTTTCGGGTTATTTCGAAACCCTTCATCACTGGAGCACGCGACTCGGCGGCTGCCGCAACGCGCGCACTACGCGCCACCGCTCTGCTCGCGCGACTGTTCGACGAAACTAACACAGCCGCACAACTACCCACTATCGTCATTCTTATTGTCAGTGGCACTGTCAAATGTAGGGTAGCACACTACACTAACCAGTGATGAAGGATTTCGAAATAACCCAAAACACGTCGAGCTACACTCGATTTAAGACGTGAGTTATCCGTTATAATATCATTAAATATGGCTACACTTATTATAAGAGACAAATAACACACATTACCCTGAACGAGGAAAATGAGTTCCTGTGTTTCAGGTGTAGATGTAGAGAGGTGCAATCCTATGCACGCAGGTGGTAGGGCCTTGTACAAGGTCCGCCCGGATTGCTACCACCATCTTGCTTGCTAATCCTGCCGTGAAACAGTGCTTGAGGTATCCTATCTTGAACTCTAGGTTGGCAACGCATCTGCAATCCCCCTGGTGCTGCAAGTGTCAATGGGCGGTGGTGATCTCTTACCACCAGGAGACCCACTTGCTCATTTGCCACCCAGTCGAATAAAAAAAAGTTCAAGAGGCGACCCGAGACTTCAAAAATTGTAACAGAGACGGACTCATGTAACGAGGTTTCCGTACAAAGTAGGTAAGTATCTCTGAATATCTAGTGTAGCTAAGCCCCTTTCCTATTTAAGCAAAATGTACAGTTAAGTTCATTAACTTGTGAGCAAAAATTTGATCAAAAATATCTGAACACGCTTCTACGCCGTTAACAATAGAGTCGTGTTCAGATATTTTTGATCAAATGTTTATGCTGCTCATAATATTGTTCAACAGTACCCAGGCGCTGTTCGTGTTTCCATACAAATTGAGATTTTAACGCGAACGCGATCGAGACGTATTTTGTAACCGTAAACTTACACTAGGGGTACAGGCGGCCACCCACTCCGCGGTCTTGCAGAAGAGTTTTCTATTTCCATTCCATTATTTTTTCTTCCAACTCTTCCCGACCGAGAACATGAGCCAGCCTTCCCTTCCGGTGCATTAGAACCTAAGCTCAAATTACCCTGTGGCACAGTACAACCTAATGTCAAAAACACATATTACCATATAAATATAAATTCAAAATAACCTAGTGTCTAAATACCACAGTCCCAAAAAACACTAAAACGTTAAAACCAAAACGAACTAATCTTGATTATGTACTAATACCGAGATCACCTACTGTCATAAAAGCTGAAGCTCAAAACGAACTATTCCCATAATGTACTATCTTGAAATACACCATTCTCAAAATACAATAGTCTCAAAACACGCTAGTCCCAAAATACCCTAAATGTGTTTGTGTTGTGGTGTTATTCCTGACAAGTTGATTTAAGTGCAATAACCTAACCAACAAAAAGTTGGAAAGCCCCTGACTTTGTCACTTCAAAGTTCAATATCTCAAAACGGCTGAATCGATTTTGATAAAACATGTCTAAAAACCATCGCTAGAAACCTCGTCGCTTTCGAGTAAAAGAAACCTCATTCAAATCGGCAAACCCGTTTAAGAGCTATGGTGCCACAGAGAGACACATAGACAGACTGACAGACACACATAGCGGTCAAACTTATAACACCCCTCTTTTTGCGTCGGGTGTTAATAAAATAGAACCTTTAGCGTTGATGACGGATATCAGGCCACTTCTGAATGAATGAACCTATTTCGTTATTTATCTCTAAAGTGACACTTAGAGATAAATAACGAAATAGGTCTTGCTGTCATCTTCCACTATTTTCCTATCCGTCGCAATGGCGAGTACGAGTAGAAGCAAGTTAACGTTCATCAAGAATCAAAAAGGGTACTCCTGTTTGCTCTACGACGGGCATAAATATAATTTTAGCCACACTAATAAAAACGAAAGTAGCAACTGGAAATGCGTAAATCGTAGTGAATGTTGCTGTGCATCAGTAACATTGAACAAAAACCAAGACAAGGTCTTGAAGGAAAGTGCACATGTCTGTAAAAGTCACCATGAACAAAATGTCCGAGATATTTTTATAGATAATTGTAAGAAAGAAGTGTGTAAAAAGATGACGCCTGTTAAAAAGATATTTGAAGACAAATTAAGAGAAATAGAGGGTGATAATATTATAATGTGCTCATATGAAGAAAAAAAAAATTCGCTATACAGGGCAAGACACAAGTTTTTAGGCCAGAAAAACACCGAATTTACGCGACTAGAAGATGTTAAGATTCCGGAAATTCTGGCTGATTCCTTTTTGACTGTAGAAGACGGGAGAGAAAACAAAATTTTGGTATTTGCAAGCGACAAAAGTAAAGAGTTCTTACTCAGCACTGCGAATAAGGAAATACAATTTTTTGGCGACGGGACCTTTAAAAGGGTTCCGAAACCATTTTATCAACTATACAGTATACATGCTGATGTCGGTTTAAGCAGCAGATCAACGAATGTTGTACCCGTTATATTCGCACTGCTTCCTGATAAAAGCGAAAGAACATATTGTAGACTATTTACATTACTACGAGAGAAAATGGGTGTAAACATACACAAATTTAAATGTGATTTTGAAATGGCACAGGTAAATGCTTGTCGCTCAGTTTTTCCAGATTGCAAATTGACTGGATGTTACTACCATTTCAATCGAGCAGTCTGGAAAAAGGGCCAGGCATTGAAAATTGATGCGACCGAAGACGGCCGAAATATATTACGAATGTGCGCCAATTTGCCATTGTTACCTGCAGATGAAATATACGATTGTTGGGTGTCCATTCTGAGTGGAGTACAAATTACACATGATCTGTTGCTGTTTAAAAGATATATGGAGAAGCAATGGCTGAAATTAGGACCAGAAGTAACAAGCTGCAGCCACGAAAAACACAGAAGTAACAATCCAGTGGAGGGTTGGCACCGACGACTAAATATCCGAATGCCGCATAAGCCTACTCTGATTCGTTTTCTTTATCGGTTACAAAAAGAGTCAAGATTCCAAGACACTCGTATCAATAATGCTCTCTTCAGTGGAGCTAGTAGACGCCGAAGCGATATAGTTTTTGATAATAAATATCGAACACTATTGATTGAGCTGTACGTAGGCTATATAGATGCAATAACCTTTTTAAAAAATGTGATTCTTTTAAAAAAGGGATTGCGATAAAAAATAGTATAACAAACAGACCGTGCAGGTTTTTTATTAATTTTCAATCAACAGGAGACATTTTGTTTAAGTTTTTATGATAAGTAAATAAGATAAACGACCCCAAGGCAATTTTACCAATTTTATTTCTTTACCGCAGTGTCACAAACATTGAAGTTAATGTTTATAAGGCTCAATGAATTTATTTAATAAATTTTTTTACAGATACAATATTGGTGCTTCATTTGAGACCCTATTTCCTGTTAAGAAACAGTTAACAGGTGACATTGATTGTTGTATATTTAAGAGAATTGTCCCTACCGGCCGCGCGGCCGCGTTAGGTATTCGTTTGGGATATTGCTGTCTTTATCGCTCGTGACATAAGCGCTCGCAGCCGTCCCCAACCCCCCATGCCCATCCCGGTTCCCCCTGCTTACGCATAATTTTTTATGTCACAATTCTATTTCGCATAATCTGTTTACGCATAATAGTACTTATGCCGAAACTGTTTCCGCATAACAGTTTACGCCGAATTCTTTTACGCATAACCAATGTAAGCCGAATAGGCTTTAAGCATAATTGGTGAATTCCGAATATTGTTTAGGCAGAAAATTACTTACGCATAAATTAGTTACGCAGAAAGCTACTTTCGCATACTTAATGTAACACCAATTTTATGTCTGGAAAGCAAACATTCATATGAAATATGCGCCTTGACAAAATACTAACCTAACCTAACCTATAGGTGAGCAATCATGTAACCTGGGTTTTCTTTATGGCGGGGGCTCGCCCCCCCGTCCCCTCGCTTTATGCCCATGCCTCTTTTACTGGTGGTTGTGCGTTCCGTTACAAATACAATTCTAACCTAACCTAATAACATTTTTCCAGTCATAAATAGTATGTATGTATGTAAACTCTTTATTGTACAAAATAAGTAAAATACAGTAAAAGTAATAGTAATTAAGTAGTAGTAATAGTAATTAGGTAACTTATTTTCGAACACAGAATTGGACAGGATTTCGGCCTATCAAAATTCGGCTAAATTACGTATATGCTAAACAAGATTATGCATACTAAAATTCGGCCATGTTAATAATATGCATAAATAAATTCAGCTAAACCAGTATTCGGCTTATACAGAATTATGCCGAACTAAATTTCGGCAAGTTTAAGATTCGGCGTAAATAAATTATGCGAAACCTGTTATGCGTAATCAGTTTCGGCCATTAAAAAGTATGCGAAATAGAGGGCACCCGCCCATCCCATCCCGCTTCTCTTTCCCGCTAAAATATATCGAGATAGCTGTAGGCTTTTCAAGATTTGGGCGGTTGAATTTTAGGTTTCATTGTCCTCATATTATACTAAAAGTACAGCACAGAAATCAATGATATTTTACAATAAAGATTTTCATTATAATATTTTCAATGCCTGTGGTTTTTTCGATTTTTGTTCTCGTGCAAAGTTGACATATTTTTAGGGTTCCGTAGCCAAAATGGCAAAAGCTGTAATTTTGCACGAGTATATATATGTAAACTATGCCGACAAAATGGTACTATAAAAATTTAAAAAAAAATTATAGTACCTCTGTAATGTGGGGCGATAAGATACGAGTCAAGACTACGAGTTCTGAACAAATACTGCCTTTATTTAATAAACTTACGAGAATACAGTGTAAGTACATATTGGGTGACTGTATGTGTGTCGCAGCACACACTACACCTCCCATAGACGAAAAGTGGAAGTGATTTTTTTTCTCATCCAACCTTATATAGTGTGGGGTATCGTTGGATAGATCTTTTATCATTAGAGGGTTGCTAAAACGATTTTTCGATTCAGTGATTTGTCTGAAAAATATTCATCTTTAAAAACTTTAAAGTGCACATTTTCATTAAAATCGCGCGTCGTCGTCCCCCCCTCTAAAATCTAAACCGGTGGGTGGAAAAAATTGGAAAAATTCAGGATGGTAGTAAGTATATCAAACTTACAAGGAAAACTATAACGGATCATTTTTCTTGAGAATTATTAGTAGTTTAAGAGTAAATAGCAGCCTAAGGTATAAAATATACCAGAACTCTCGGAATATTCCGTACAAAATACGAAATCTTTCGAAAAAAAATTACTTAATTTTTTTCATAATGGCCACTGAACCCTATTTCGGGCGTGTCCGACAAGCTCTTGGCCGGTTTTTTGGTACAGCTACGGATTTTATCTGTTAAGCCACTTTGAAGTTCTTTAAATTTGAATTTAGGGTATTTTGAGATTAGTGTGTTTTGAAACTATTTCATTTGAAGAACGGTGTATTTTATGACTAGTGTATTATGAGATTAGTTTGTTTTGAGCTTCAACCTTTATGACATTAGGCGATCACGGGAGTAGTATATATTCAAGATTAGGTCATTTTGGTTTTAAGGTTTTATGGGACTCAGGTATTTAGACGTTAAGCTATTTTGAATTTATGTTTATATGGCAATATGTGTTTTTGACATTAGGTTGTACTGTGCAATAGGGTAATTTGAGCTTAGGTTCGAATGCACCGGAAGGCAGCCTTCTTCTCAACTGATCGCAGAGACCATGCAGAGACTAATGTCCTAACCTCTTTACAAAGCAAATGTCACGAAATAAGAAAAATAAAAATCGAACACTGAATGACAGAACAATTTTGTTTTTTTTTACCAACAGAATTCATAGCTTTTGCTTATTTTATCAAGCAAAATTAAAAGAATAATCAGACAGTTTAAACTTTAACCTAAATTCATCCAAAATTATCGGTTACATTTGGAGTTGGGGCATGGACGTTAATGAAAATAAAGATGTAAGCTCAGAAGAGAAACCAGGTAGCAGTCACGACATGAAAAAACCAGGTACGAGCCACGAAAACGCTAAAAAAGACAAAAAACGCGATCGCGATTGCGATTCGCAGTCCTCGGAGTCTGGCTGGAGTATGATGGAGTTGAAGATAAGAGACCAAAAGCCGCCACTTCCTCATGCGGGCACGAAGAAGATGAGGCCGGAGAAGAAGGAGAAGAAAAGGAGAAACGCGGGACGAGTGGACAAGCGGAGGAGACGCAGAGGGCGCGTCAAGCGGAGGCCTATGATGAACTTGAAGACCAGGGCTCCCTCAATGTCCACGGAAGACTCCCATCACTCCGACAGCCCAAGGCCCAGATGCAAATATTGCGGCCACCGATGCTGTATGCAAAGGTAGAAGGCGCTTGTTTTTATACAATGTTTACTTTGTTTTAATTAAATTTTCTTATTAACTTAGGTGTTTACTTCTGACATTCAACAACCCAATATTGCCTTCACTCAGCTTAATTATTCCAGATCTATGTTATTGACACTTAAAGCTTCAGTGACGAAATAGAAAGTATCTTCACGCAGAGATCATTTAGAATGCAAATTTAAAGACAGGTAAGGATTTTCTAAAACGATAAACTCTAATATCAATGCTTTACACATGCACTAGAACGCTCTAAGTATTGTTGGTAAAATGACACAAAAAGTTCACACTAACTTGTTAACAAAATTAGGAGTGATTAGTTTATATGACAAAAGCACTGATATCTAAGTTTATTCATAGAGGAACTTCCTACCTGTCTACTTTTGCCCGCGGCTTCGCTCGCGTTAAATCTGGGGTACTTAACATAGATTCACTTTCTACGGTCCAATTTCGTAATTTCATTGATTTTTTGAAGGATTATTATGGAAATACAGATACAGACAGACGTTGTTTTAGACAACTGGTACAAATTTTCGAATGCAAAAATCAACCTAAGTACCTAAATTATAATAAGTACGAACTTTGAACCCCTGCTTCACATCTTCAGGGGTGGAATTTTAGAAAACCTACGTGCTCTTTTATTAAAGTGTTAATTTGCAAAAATGTGGGCAGGTAGGTTACATGATACTGAGGTTGATTAACAATCAAAATATCTTTGTTCGTTCGTTCTTAGGATTCCGCACCTCAAAAAGAAAAATCAGTGCTTAAGCTGATGCATCGATCCTAACCAATTATAAAATTAAATATTCAATGGCCGGTAGCTTCCAACCTGACGCGAAAAGTTTTGGCCGCCCAGCCATTGACTTCCTGATACGACACGACACCCAGTTTCTTCACCTGATCAAAATTTCTATCTTGGCCTTCCTCTACCTCTTCCATCAACTTTTCTTTCCAGCAGGTTTTAACGCATTCACTCGCACCTGACTTCCACATTAGCCACTGATGCACATGTGCGTTCAAAATGGATGAACAATTATGACAGCGGCTCTGGGCAGTTCCGGAAACGCATAAGTGCGTCGGTGGCGGTGAATGCGTTAAAAGAAATAGTCTTGTCGTATGAAAGGACTGTCATTATGTCCCCTACGGCTATTTATGGTCTCCAGTTCGTATAGACATGTAAAGACTAGAGATGGGTAACTCCGATTCTGAAGATTCAAAAGAGTCAGATCCTCAAGCGGATCCGAATCCCTTGATGACTCCTTACAAATCTTATCGACTCCGGATCCAGATTTATTTTGAAAATATCAACACACTGCCATTTTAACACTGTTTTCAAGCTTGAAATAATCAAACAGGAAACTAACTTAGTACTTAAGGTAGCTCATAGTTCTTTAACCCTTTCGTTCCGGATGACGAGTTAACTCGTCTCATGCGATGTGCTCTCAGATCAGGTAGACGAGTAAACTCGTCTTAAAAAATTGACATTACATATATGAATATGGAAAACTGGGTAGATTTTGTGTATGGCTTTGCCGGAACGAAAAGGTTAAAAAATACACAATTTAGAATTTTCTAACATTAAAAGGACGATACGAATCGGTACTTCAGTTCAGTATCTTGACCCTGGTACCGACAGAACCGAGCCGGGCTGGATCGGCCATAGATAAACTAATAATCTCTCGAAAGAACCGGAGTCAATAAAGGAGTCGGATTCAATAAGCGGATTCGGTACCGACACCAGAGCTGGATCTAGTGAGTCAGATCACTTCGCGGAGTTAAGATGGGTGACAGTCTTTACCGGCATGTTTTTACCGACATGTAAATACCGGCCCGGTTTTTTGTGTACACGCCCATACAAACTGACAGGAGCTTCTATGGGCGAGTACACGAAAAACAGGGCCGGTATTTACATGTCAGTGTTAGCCGGGCCGGTAAAGACTGTCACCCATTAAGATTACCCATGTCTAGTAAAGACAAGCACGTTGAAGTTCGGATGACTGTTGTTGTTTAAGGAATGACTCGCGAGCGTCACGAACTGTAAGGTTCAAGAAAAAGGGCAGAGCGCAACGGGCGGGGAAAGCTTCGAAGATAATGCTATCAGGTTTGTCTGCAAGACTGAGGAATCTATGTTTATCTTATGCATTACTGCTTGACATCCGAAAGTTACCTGGTGGGCAGTGGGTTACTCAAGCACCTTTGGGAATTTCTATCTACCTTTGTACCCTGAGTTTATCTCTCCGATTTCAACAAAATTTGGTGGGTAGCGCATTCACTGCCACCGACGCATATATGCGTTTTCGGAGCTTCGCCCTGTGCCGCTGTCATGATTATTCATACATTTTGAACGCACATGTGCGTCGGTTGCACCTGTGGAAGTCAGGCAGTGAATGTGGTAGACTCAGTCCATGATTCTGAGCTGGAAAAACAGGATCTCCAGGTGTTTCCCCAAAAAATGTATTTATGTGCCCGTTTTGTTACAATTTTTTCCTAAATATATTCGTAACAAAATGGACACTTCCATTACAATATTTTGGGGACACATCTGACCCGGTTTTTCCAGCTCAGAATCATGGACTGAGTCTACCTCCCAAATTTTGTTGAAATCGGAGAGGTAAAATCAGGGTACTGCGTGCGGTAAATAGAAATGCCCCTTTCGGCGGTGTAGGACCACAATGAGAAATAACCACTTTTTGAAATGACTACTTCTTAAAATGACCGCTTATTGAAATGACCTGTATATGTAGATTGGGTTTTTCTGTGCACATTTAAACCCTTTCTCATGTTAGACGATCTACAGCAAACCATTAAGCGAAGATTTCAAGTCGCTTTTGGTATGACCATAGACAAAGTTTTATCAATGGTGTAACTAATCATCCCAGCCTATTATGTCTACTGGGCACAAGTCTCCTCTCAGAATTAAAGGGCTTAGCTAATGACATTTAAACCAGGACGCACATCGCCGAACAAAATCCCCTTCAAAGAATGTCAGAACTATTGATTTGTTTGCGTGACAAATAAAATCATCTCACACAAAATAATTAAAATAATACGAGACGAAATTTGAACCCAGTCTTTACTCTATTACGGGCGAATTTCGCTTGACACCAACGCTTGACACTTGACAACAACGTACTGAGAAAAAAGAAGGCCAGTTTTACCAAAGTGGCAGGCGAGCATTCTACCAACCTATCTAACTACTATCGACCTACCGATCGACCTATCGACCAACCTATCGACCTAACCTATCCCGGTGATGAACCAGTGATTTTAGGCCAGTGATTACCAAAGTGGCGCTCATTTGGCTCGGACATATTTGGGCGCGCGATTGTGAATCTACAGGTATAATTCATCAAAGAGCTTAGCCCATAGTTCGCACGCGGGCCCAACGCGGATTGGGAACCTTGCTTTGGTATAACTCGACTGTATGATTTCGGTGTCAGAATGCAACCAGATTGGGTCCCGCTGCACCATGCTGTCTCCTTTGTACATCAACTCCAACGCGACTCCGCAAGAACTGGCCGAGCAGACGGTCTATTGTGAGGTAAGGATGTTCAGCATCACATGTTTCTACGGCTGAAGGATTTCATATCGATCTAGCAAAAATTAAAAGTAAAGTAAGTTATGTGTTATTCCAGATGTTAGGCTATCTTTATAATAAACTCGGTTGGCTGTTTTAGCGTGAAGGAGTAACAATACATCCATACTAATATTATAAATATGAAATTGTATTTGTGTTTGTCAGTCTTTGACGACCGGATGGCCCAGTGGTTAGAGAACCTGACTGCGAAGCTTGAGGTCCCGGGTTCGAATCCCGGCCGGGGCAGATATTTGTATGAATAATACGAATGTTTGTTCTCGGGTCTTGGATGTTTAATATGTATTTAAGTATGTATTTATAAGTATGTTTATCCGTTGCCCAGTGTCCATAATACAAGCTCTGCTTAGTTTGGGACTATGTCGATTGGTGTCCCATGATATTTATTTATTTCAAGCCGTAACGGAGCGACGGATCGACGTGACTTTTGGCATAGAGATATTTTATGGGCCCGAGAGTGACACAGGCTACTTTTTATCTCGGAAAAATGCACAGTTCCCGAGGGAACAGCGCGTGATAACCGAACACCACGCGGGCCGAGCTTTGGGCAAAAGCTAGTAGAATATAAGGGCCACTTGAATTTTACCGGTAAAATTATATCAAAAATATGGTTTTGGTCTTAATTAAATACATTGAATTGAATGAAAAGTACTTAACTATGTTATGTTTTATTAATAAATAACCAATTTTAGACGAGGAATGTTATAAAGAATTATAATTTATAGTATTTTCGTTGCACCCATAAAATTCACGTGGCCCCAACGTGGCCCTTGTTTTCTTTTGAGCAGTATACATACTCATTTCGTTTTATCCATTATTTGTTGAAACCTTTAATTGGATTTATTGTTATACGAGCTTTTGCCCGCGGCTCCGCCCGCGTGGTATTTGGTTATCGGGCGCTGTTCCCTCGGGAACTGTGCATTTTTCCGGGATAAAAAGTAGCCTGTGTCACTCGAGCCCATAAACTATCTCTACGCCAAAAATCACGTCAATCCATCGCTCCGTTACGGCGTGAAAGACGGAAAAACATACAAACACACTTTCGCATTTATAATATTAAGTATCCTTTAATTATTAGTTATTAGTAATTTATTTATTAGTAATTAAAGCTGTTGCGTTTTCGAATGAAATAAAACAAAATAAATGATTATACTATACTGCACTACGCTATACTTACTATACTATACTATGTTTAGTATTATTCAATCAAATTTACAGTTTATATATTTCACACGAAAACACAAGCCAAAACATGAATGCACAGAAAAACCAGAAAAATAGACCAGATTCCCAGCGCTAGTCTATTTTTCTAGTTTTTCTGTGCTTTCATGTTTCGGCTAGTGTTTTCGTGTGAAATAGATAAACTTTCACGGGATGACCGTAAAAGAAACAAAAATTTGGAGTTGAAATAAAAAATACAAAAAAAGACTCTAAATAGTAATCTTCAAATTTACAGCCACCTGTATTGATTTTCATAACCGTGCTTTTGGAAATTTGGAAACAGATAACTCCCCAAATGATCCACCATAGCGTTCAGGAGTTGACGATGCGTACAGAGAGCGTGCCGTCTACCGCTATCTTGCTCCATCTCCAGGTTAGTGACAAATTGCAGGTTGTAGGACCTTGTGCAAGGTCCGCCCGGATTGCTACCACCATCTTGCTCGCTAATCCTGCCGTAAAGCAGCAGTGCTTGCACTGTTGTGTTTCGGCGCGGAGAGTAAGACAGCCGGTGAAATTACTGCTAGTAGTACTATTACTACTAGACTAGTCTTTCTCTTCTTAGTTTCCTTAAGCTGCGTTTCCACCAGAGATGTGCGAAGGATGTGTTGCGAGGAATGTGTTTTTCATGAACCAATAGAAACGCTTTGTCATTTACCTTTATCATGAGGAGCCCTTCCAGACCATTGAATTGACCAAGTTGAGTTCTCATTATGTTTATTTCCCGTTATGTTGATTCCCGTTATGTTGATTCCCGTTATGTTGAGTCCCGTTATGATGAATCCCCATTATGTTGAATTCTCATTATGTTGAATTCTCATTATGTTGAATTCCCATTATGTTGATTTCCCGTTATGTTGATTCCCGTTATGTTGATTCCCGTTATGTTGATTCCCGTTATGTTGAGTCCCGTTATGATGAATCCCCATTATGTTGAATTCCCATTAGGTTGAGTCCCAATATGTTGAATTACCAGTAGGTTGTCCGAGAAACGTAGTTTTCGTGAACCAATAGAAATGATTAATTTAGCTCGCCTTACTCCGCTCAGCTATTTCCACTAGAGCGGTGCTGTGCGAAGATAGTTGATTGAAGCGTTTCTATTGGTTCAAGAACACATTCCTCGAAACAACATAGTGGAAAGGCAGGCAGTGCAGTCAGTCGGTCTACAGCGTGTATTTTTAATATTACCTCAAATTATAGCCAGACAAAGATTTAAGTGCTGTGAACCGATATCAAAACAAATTGTTAATTTAGAATTAACTAACAGAGCGTAATTAATTTTTGAAATACACTCAAGAGCAAAAGTTTCGGGTCACTAACATTTACTTCAATATTTTGAAAACGAATAAAGCTATCGTATTGAAATAAATTGAACCTTATAGACAATTTAATAACCCTTCATTACACATATAAAAATTTATTGGTTGACGTGAAGTAATGCCATTTAAAAAGTTATAAATAAAATGACCGCTTTTTTCTCAAATTAGAACTTCTAATTTTCGCAACTGTCTTTGCTTTTTTTTTTGTTTGTCATAAAATTAGTTTATAAGAAGTCTCCCAAGTATCCAATAGTCATTATCAAAGTAGTAATTATGTCACTCACATCCGAGGAATGTACGAGAATCCTCACGCTGCTGGAAAATGGGACAAGTCAGCAAGAAACAGCAAGAATAGTCAGTGTATCGTTGTCTACAGTCCAGCGTGTTCGCCAGCGGTTTCTAGACACTGGTTTGAACCTACGCAGATCAATAACAGGCAGACCCAGGTGTAAAACGGAACGGGAAGATCGATATCTAGTCAACACTATGCTGCGAAATCGATTTCTTACGGGAACAGCATTGACTCAACATTTTTTAGGGCTTGGTGGAAGCAACCCTAGTGCTTGGACTGTAAGACGGCGACTTTCTGAAGGTAATTTGAAACCATTTAGACCCGCAAATGGTCCGAAACTTGAACGGCACCATCGTATAGCAAGATAAATTTATGCACGCGAACACTCAGATTGGACGATTGAAACTTGGTCAAATGTCATGTTCTCGGACGAATCAAAATTTATGCTGTATAAAAACGACGGACGGGCAAAGGTATACAGCAGACCAGAAGAAAGATTTATGCAAGCCTGTATAGAAGAAAAGGTGGCGTACGGTGGTGGTTCGATACTCGTGTGGGCTGGAATTTCTGCGGAAAGCCGAACAGAGCTAGTACTGACCGAAAACGTTACTCTTAATGGCGTAAGATACGCGGATGAAATCATTAACGACCACGTTGGTCCATTTATGGCAAGACTCGGTGAGAATGCTATCTTTATGCACGATAACGCCCGTCCCCATACTGCTCGTGTAGTGCAAACCAACCTTGATGAGGTGAATATTCGTCTCATGGTGTGGCCAGCACATAGCCCCGATCTTAACCCGATCGAGCACGCCTGGGACGAGCTCCGACGACGTGTGAGACAGCAAGATCCTCTTTCAATTAAGCTTCGTGACTTGAAACATGCTTTGGTAGAGGAATGGGAGAACATTCCCCAACAGTGTGTCAGAAACTTGGTGTACAGCATGCCGAATCGCATTGCAGCTGTGCATACAGCACGTGGGAGTAATACCAAGTACTAAACTGCGTTATAACTACTTGTAAATATAAAATCTTAAAGATTTTCAGTTTTGGTTTTGCAAGCAAATTGACGCCATTTTTAATTTTCCGTTTTAAACAAAATAAAATAAATGATCAGTAATAAATGTTATGCATTTTATTTCAGTAACATTAAATTGTCTCTAATGTTCAATTTATTTCAATACGATAGCTTTATTCGTTTCTAAGATATTAAAGTAAATGTGAGTGACCCGATACTTTTGCTCTCGAGTGTATTTTCTAGCAGCAATGTAATGCGTACAAAAATTTGATACGAGAGAGAAGCGTTCTGTGACAGCTGTCACGTCAACAAGTGCGACGTTTTGAATAAAAACAAAGTAGTATCGCGTAATGATCCATTGCGTGCTAATTAATTTTGTAAGGAAAATAATAAGTCTAAATTTTTTACTAAAACATAATAAAATGTGATTATTAGGGCCTTCACTAACTGCCCTTAAAGTTTGAGGTAGTATTAAAAATACACGCTGTATTGATGTTTTGTAATTTTAGACGCACTACCCAGTGAATCCTAACATCGAGGAGGCGGCAAATGAGCTGGCGGACAAACTTTTTATTGCTAATCTCATCGGTAAGTCCATTAGACATTTAGGGGCTGTTTCACCATCCATTGATTAGTGTTAACTGGCGTCTCCGTCTATTCGAACAAAACAAATAGAGACGGCATCACATTTAACAGTGAGTTAACACTAATCAGTGGCAGATATTTGCATGAATAATACAAATCGTCACTACTTTAAAAAAACTCGAAGCTCAAAATAGATAATTTTTCTGAGTGAACTTTAGACATTACATCAAGGTTAAATTTTCTTGACATATTGATTTTAGATATGAGATTTTTTTCAAAGTAGTGACAATTTTTTTTATTTTCGGGTCTTCGATGTTTTAATTTAGTACTTATGCAGTTTTATTTATATAACGTGTATTTTTGATACTACCTCAAATTGTAACTAGGCGAAGAGTTAAGTATTTAATTTAGAATTAACTACCAGAGTGTAATGCGTACAATAATTTGATACGAAAGAGAAGTATTCTGTGACAGCTGTCACGTCAACAAGAGCGACGTTTTGAACAAAAACAAAGTAGTATCACGTAGTGATACATTGCGTGCTGATTAATCTTATAAGGAAAATAATAAGTCTAATTTTTTTTCTCAAACATAATAAAATGTGATAATTAGAGCCTTTACTAACTACCCTTAAAGTTTGAGGTAGTATCAAAAATACACGCGATATAAAGTATGTTTATCCGTTCCCTAATATCCATAGTACAAGCTTTGCTTATTTCGGGACTAGGTCAATTGGCGTCAAGTGTCCCATGATATTATTATTATTTACTAGCTTTTGCCCGCGGCTCCGCCCACGTGGTATTCGGTTATCGCGCGCTGCTCCCTCGGGAACTGTGCATTTTTCCGGGACTCAAAGTAGCCTATGTCATTCTCGGGCCCATAAACTATCTCTTTGCCAAAAATCACGTCGATTCGTCGCTCCGTTACGGCGTGAAAGACGGACAAACACACAAACATCCATCCATACTAATATTATAAATGCGAAAGTGTGTTTGTGTGTTTGTATGTTTGTCCCTTTTTCACGCCGTAACGGAGCGACGGATCGACGTGATTTTTGGCATAGAGATAGTTTATGGGCCCGAGAGTGACATAGGCTACTTTTTATCCCGGAAAAATGCACAGTTCCTGAGGGAACAGCGCGCGATAACCGAATACCGCGCGGGCGGGGCCGCGGGCAAAAGCTAGTACAAACACACTTTCGCATTTTTAATATTAGTATGGATTTGGAACTTTACACACGTGTACTTGCCTTAGGTATAGTGTGGTCGCTCCCCGACGACTATTGGCGTTTGACCACTGCTCTCGAAAAAGCCAGCAAGCTGGAGGAACGCCACGTCACTTTGTTCTGGAGAATGTACGCTGACACCATGAGACCGCTGGACATCAATCGCGTAAGGCTCATCATCATCAAGATTGGTTGTTTGGAATCTTTTTGTATTTTTTGTTTCAATTACCACTACACCACAGTGGAGAAATTCGTGTTGTACAGTGACTGCTGGACAACGGTACAACACGAATTTCTCTTATGCACCACATATCTCAGCTTATTTGTTTCTTTATTTAGCCACTTAATCAGCGACACTAGCGACATCTATGGCGTAGCCCTAATCGAGAAACTTTTCGGCACTCCATCTGAACTAACCGCTCACCCGGACAAGAGATATCGTTACTAAGCAATCAAAGATTGTTTTTTTGGAATCTTTTTGTATTTTCGATTTCAATTCCAAATTTTTTTTGTTACTTTTATGGTCATCCCGTAAAGCCTAAATCGAAAATACACACTCAGTTCAGTTTGTATTTTCGATTTAGGTTTTACGGGATGACCGTAAAATACAAAAGATTCCGAAAAACCAATCTTAATTTGATTGCTTAGTAACGATATCTCTTGTCAGGGTGAGCGGTTAGTTCCGATGGAGTGCCGAAAAGTTTCTCGATGAGGGCTACGGCATAGATGTCACTAGTGTCGCTGCTTAAGTGGCTAAATAAAGAAACAAACAAGCTTAGATATGTGGTGTATAGGAGAAATTCGTGTTTGTACCGTAGCCCAGCGATAGTGTAGCGGTATAGCACGCGGCACGGAATGCCGAGGACCTGGGTTCGATTCTCAGCGCTGGTCTTATTTTGCTGGTTTTTCTGTGCGTCTATATTCCTGACTTAAGGTCGGCTTTTGTTTCGCGTATCTTGATTTTAGAGAAGCTCGATGTTTCGACACAGTACATGCGCCATGATCACGAGATGACATCTCAAATAATTTAAATATTAACCTAACCGACAAATATAGGTGGTAGGGTCCAACGAATTTATTCTTAATCCAACCACTTTGTTCTCAATTCTCAATACTTTGTTCTCAATTCTCAATACTTTGTTCTTGATTCCCATACTTTGTTCGGATTTGTAATACGTTGTCCATTTCCGTTCCAGAAATCAAGACTGACTCGTTGCGATGCACAAACTGGGCCATGTTAGGGTGTAAAGAAGACAAGTGATGAAATTTGGAGCGAAAAAACAAAGAAATATAAGTATTTCTTTGTTTTTTCGCTCCAAATTTCATTGTACGGTATTGTAAGCAATACCGTGCGAAAAGAGCAACATATTTACATAAGTTAGATCTACTCTAACTTGTCCTGGTTACAGCTAAAACTAGTTAGGCATGAACAGAAGTATCCAACAAAAACTTTGTCACTTCAAAATTTCGTAGTAGCCCGTCTTGAATGAATGAATGAATGATTTATTTATTTTGAAAAACATCACAACAATATTACAGTATTTACAAAGCCTGTCTAAGAAACAAAGGTATAGTGAATTTATTGTTGAGGTGATTCCAAAAAAGGATTTCACTCAGCATTTGTCGATACATGAAATGCAAAGACGCTGATTTTCAACTCTTGCTCAGCTCGCACGTTGTGGTTGGAATTATACCAAACGTTTCTCCCTTCGATCGTCGTCGTACGGTCGAATGTAAAAATATATACCTACTTATCTAACACTTCGAAAATATGTACCACAGCTAGGGAATCCAAAACCGGTTTTTATTGTTTGGAGGAAACCCGGTTTTCGGTTTCTCCATACATCAAAAACCGGTTTTGGATTCCCTACCACAGACTCTTATTTCGACGTAACCTCCTAATTCCCAAAGTTCTTTATAAAGGACTTATCGGTAATTTGACACTGAACTCTCTCAGCAGTGAGACATAAAGTTTCATGTTCATAAAACGAAAATTTTACTTACTTTGGCGTTAGGAGGTTGGCTATGGTAACATAATTTTTGAGTGGTTCTTTTTGGTGTTGTTATTCTGTAGAGAAATGTCACAACTCCTAACTTTTACTAGAGTTTTACCCCATAAAGTCATACTTTTAATAATAACTCGGGAGACGTTACCATGGCAACAAGATACACTAAAAACTTTTATTTTTTATTTTATCTTATCACTAAAAACTTGATTGACCCATTTTTGCACTTGACCTAACTTTTCTTTTATTCGACTGGATGGCAAACGAGCAAGTGGGTCTACTGATGGTAAGACCACCGCCCAAAGACACCTGCAACACCAGAGATATTGCAGATACGTTGCCAACCTAGAGGCCTAAGATGGGATACCTCAAGCGCCAGTAATTTCACCGGGTGTAGTTAATGTATGTCATGATAATGCACCTTGGACCTTGCACAAAGTCCTACCACCTGCAACTTTCCGGAATCTAAGTTGGCAATCAGTAAAAATGACAAATTGCATTACCAAAACCTCTTCGAAGTATGAAATTGGAAGGCGATAAATTTACGGACGAATGTTTCGAATTATTTCAACGACCCCCAGTTTTGTGTGTATCCTAAATAAAAATTCGCTTGCTCTTGTAGAAAACATCATTTATTTCTTTGGTTCTTAACATAAAACAGTAATTATGACAAATTTACAATGACATTACGTATAATGGTAACTCTATTTTACATATAATGAAATAACAAACAAACATTTCGCTTGATGAATCATCGATTTGACATTTTAGGTCGATAAACAGCCCAAATTTTAATATGCTTGGTTTAAGAGCTGAGCTTTTTGATTAATTCCTTTATAATACAAAAAAATTCGCAAACAGCTTTAATTTAGTTGAATTTAAACTTTAACTCGTGATTATTAACACGGAAAGCTTCCATGGGACTCAAATGAATCAATAATTACTTATTAAGTTATCGGATAATCGTCCGACAGTATCCTTATCCGATATTTAGTCCAGTTTGTCGCGACACAACCTAACGGTCACTCTCGGTTAACGTATTGATCATTAATGGTATCAAAGTGAATTTCGCTTTGCTATTTCATTATAGTTTTAGTTGTAGGTACGTTGGTTCATTTCCGCGATCATTATCTTCCTTATTTATATACCTGAGGACAAACAAACTGTTATAATAATAATCTTAAAGCTTCCTCTACAATTTCTTTATAATATCAAAGGCAACTAATCATAAATTGTTTGAATTTGTAAACATATTCTTATAAATTAAATTGATGTATAAATGAATTTCTGAGTTTTCCTTTGATTGTAATAGTAATATTTAAAGTAAGGTAAGTACCCAAGTACAAGAACTTGAGTCATTGACATAGCCAAGTGGGGTTGGCTCGTTTTAGTGGCAATAGGCAGACCATATACCACGGAGAACAGATGGCCGTTGAAGCTGACAAATTTTTGAATATAGACCGCGTATCGGCAAGCGCTTCGCCTTCACCAACGAGGTTACGAATGACCTGGTCAAAGCCGCGGGTTCATGGTGGATGCAGGCCGCTGCTATCAAAAGGAACTGGAGGTCTATGGGGGAGGCTTACGTCCAACATCATCATCATTATCAGCCTATGTTCGTCCACTGCTGGATATGGCACGCCACTGAGTACGATCCTCGGCCACTCTCATCCAGCTCTTGCCAGCCACCTTGCGAAGATCATCGCTCCACCGAGTCTGAGGACGTCCTACTCTACGTTTGCCGATCCGTGTGATATCCCTATCAAGCTGTGCCCTCAATGTAAGTTTTCGGTTACAAAATACGTCTCGATCGCGTTCGCGTTATAATCTCAATTTATATGGAAACACGAACATCGCAAACGTTCCGCTAGAGGCGCTGTTCGTGTTTCCATACAAATTGAGATTTTAACGCGAACGCGATCGAGACGTATTCTGTAACCGAAAACTTACACTAAGGGTACTGAATTGTAAAACTTACCTATATCTACTAATACACTTGCAGCCCGTTCAATTCCAGCCGTGAGACAACGACTCGCTCTCCCATCCCTTGTGTTCTTCGTGCACGTGCACGGGCACAATCTTCTCCACGACCACCTTCTTCTCCACAGGGTAGGGCACGTGCTTCACCACGGGCACGTGGATTTCCTTGTACACGGGCACTTCCTTCACCACCTCTTTCACCACTTCCTTCACCACTGGCACGTGGACTTTGGAGACGTGGTGGTGGTGGATCGTGTGGACTTTGTATGGCACGTGGATGGTGACATGTTTGCTGTAACAAAAGAAAATAGGTCTATATAGATATAGGTCTTTTGGCAAAATCTAGACAGTCTAAAAAGATTTACTGTGATTCAGTAGAAATGGAAAATCGTCAACATAATTGACTATTTTGAATTTGGATCAAAGTTACTAAAGAGTAAGTAAATTTTGTCAAAATGTACAGTCGAGTTCATTAACCAGTGAGCAAAAATTTTATCAAAAATATAACATACTTCTACGCCATTAACAATAGAGTCGTGTTCAGATATTTTTGATCAAATTTTTGCTCACAAGTTTTTGAACTCGACTAGTACCTACCTATAAATGTGGTGACAAATAATCTTTTCAATGTAAATTAAGTAAGTAAAATGGAATTTAATTTTGTCTAAGTATATATATAATATACTGAAGGAAAAATGGTAAGTAGTAACATGTAGTAATAAAAAATGGTAATAAGTAAAAATAAGGTAGAATGTATTTACGAAAAGTACCTATCTTTCTTACTTAATTACTACCTATACCTACTAAAGTAATCGCGATTCATTTTTACTAATGAACGCGCTTTTGAGGCACTGAACAAAGTCCAGCACCTGATGAATTAAAAAAGAAACTCGTGTAAACCGGTTTTTTTTAATTAGGCACAGTGTATTGTCACATTGGACCGGCGGACGCGTATGCCTGTCTCGTGAGTGGCTTTTAAATTGCATACTTTCTCCTTAAAAGGGAAATGCGTGCCCGCATGGAATACTAGATCGTTTACGTCAAACTGAGTTCGTGAAGACAAAGTAGACAATGTCTGGTGATACCAGACTTTCGATGATTTACGTTGATTCGATTTGTAGCATTCGAACATGGCGGATGTAGACAATACCTAATTTTGCTATTTCTTTCTTTGGCTAGTTGAAGTATAATTTTGATAGTGTTTTATGCGGCGATTAACCTTAACAGTGAACAGTGATCACAAAATTCTATATTGCTCTCGTGTCTGACATTTTTTTAATGAGCAAGTTGTTTCCACGTGGTTTCTGGAATTTTACTATCAAGTTGCAAAATCTACAATCACCGTACAACGTCCCTCTCAAATCAAAATTGGGACAGAAAGCTATATTTTAAAAGAGAAGAAGAAGATGATTAACGTTGTTACTACACTAACGGCAACGTCGCGTAAACTCTGCGTATACAATCGAATCCAGAGTTTCGATGTCATACCACAGAATAACCAATAGTACTACTGCGGAAATATGACGTCATTTTCGATGATTTACGTTTTGAATTACCATTAAAATTAATTTGTTTTAACTATTACAAAGCGTGTATGTATTAATAACCCAATAATAAACCAATTGGGCTAATAATAAAAAAATGACAATTTTGACTTTCGATGATTTACGTAGGGCCGTCGACATGTCTATTCAATATGTTTATTCTCGTATGATTACACGTAAAAAGTCGGAGCAGCTGCCGTCATTAGAAAAAGAAACATAAAAACAGTTTTTAATAACAAAATGTCCAAGTTTCAAGTTACAAAGTAGGTTCAACGCCGCGTGTAGCACTTTGATCTACTTAACTCTCTAACAGTATTTTCTCGATGCAGTCAAGGTTTATAATATTGAACCTGATGAGGATGAAGGACAAGTTAATCATAAAGCAGAATTTCCCTTTGAGAGGAAATCTGTCCTATTGACATGTTTCTTTGAACCAATCATTCATGTCCTTGAAAGGAAAGATGTTATTGAGTAACATCGTAATTAAGTTTTCCGAGCTTTAATGAAAATTATAATGAGATAAGTTTTCGTTTTGCACGCGTCATGCCGTCTCTTTCTGCCGTTAGCGTCGGAACGAGAAAGCTGTTTGGTGACCAAACTGTACTTCCTGCTTTAAGTACTTAGTAACTTTAACCGCGGCTTCGCACGCCTTAACCATTAGGAATTCCAAAAAATTACGTCATAAATAATAGAAGTAATATGTAAAGATGTCCGCTAGCATTAGTGACACATAAATACGAAATCAGTAATAATATTTAATAAATCGATTCGTGACGAAACTCATAACTATTTAATTTTTTTAACCGACTTCTCGGGTGACCTTGGGTGTTATGTCACACATTTCATAATTATGCCCTGATTCTGATCCGGTTTAATTTAATTCACTTTCATTTATCAAAAAAAGTCGTGTTTATTTTTATGTTGACGACATGTTTACCAATTTACAGCAGTTATATGATCGTGTTTTATGAAACGAGGTAATCGAATCCTCGTCTTTATGAAGTACCTACAAAATTAAATCAATATTCGAAAAGTATAACACAGAAATTAATTATATTTTACAATCAAGATCTTCATTATATTTTCTATGCCTGTGGTTTTCGATTTTTGTAAAAATGCTTTATGCTTTAGTATATTTGATTTCTATTTAAGTCTGTAATTCTCGTGCAAAGTTGACATCTTTTTCTGTCGACTTTTGAGCTCCTGTAATTCTGATATTACACATTTATATGAAAATCTGAAAAACCACAGGCATAGATAATTACGTCTAGTCCATACTTACAAAATTTCATCTACTTCTGTTGCCTAGTTTTAAAATGAGACCGGGACTGCGTTTGTATGGAGAATGAAACGAAGAGACTTCTCATAAACTATGTAGAGATCCGAAGTAAAGCAATCTAGTTGTTTACTACACCCACTCGACTGTCATAAGTATAGTAATCAAGTATTGCATACAGTACGGATTACGGATTAGTTTAGCAACGCGTAATGACGCTGCGATATTAACTGCGGCAAAATGAAAGATTATGTGGAAAGATATTTGTAACGCTGTAATGACCGAAGCGCGTGTGTGCAAGCTACCATTAATTTAAATACATTAAACAACCTCTGGACATCCAGTGCCGCCATTTTCAAATTCTGGGTCTCTACGAAGCTGCAGGAGTACCTACTGGCAATAGTTAAAATAAATACTTAAGCCGTATGAGTTTGCAGTTCTTTCGTTAAATGAAAATGTGAACGTTAGATTTTGACTATTATATAACACTCCGGTAAATATTTAGTTTTAAATGTTTAGTTTCCCAAAAAGTGTTTTTAAAGAAGCCGCGGTGGCCTAGTGGTGAACTGCGGCCTCTCAAGCAGAGGATCGTGGGTTCGAGCCCAGGCACGCACCTCTGAGTTTCTCGTATTTTAATGAATTTTTACCGGCTTTGAAAATAGAGTAGTATTAGTTTTATGCAAGATTTGTTATATCAGACATTGGCGTTGGTACTTGTACTGTATTTTCTTAAACCTACCTATTGGAAATAAACACTTTTGATTCTCTATTACTTCCTCCTCCATTAAGAAAGCCTTCGTTAAGTTAAGCCTCGTCCAACCCTAGTCAAAACATAGTTTTTGACTAACGGAAATAGGGATGTTGAATCCATTAAAAAATAATTTGAGGGCACGACTCCAGCAAAAAAACGCTTTACTTTACGCCTAAAAACCAGATTAATTTTCGATTTACTGTAAAATTTGATTTTTTGATGCTTTAAAACAAATAAATAGTTGATTGAGTTGGCGAATTACCCTTGAAACTATATTGGAGAATTGTGTTTTGACAGCTCATAAAAAGTACGTCAGTTGATTGGTGGTGTCAACATATTATTATTGTTCTGGAAAAATCTCAGATTACGCAGCGACTTTTCATGCATAGATATACATCCATACTTGATATTATAAATGAGAAAGTGTGTGTGTTTGTATGTTTGTCCGTCTTTCACGTCGAAACGGAGCGACGGATCGACGTGATTTTTGGCATAGAGATAGGCCGAGAGTGACATAGGCTACTTTTTATCCCAGAAAACATTTCTCGAGGGAACAACGCAATAACCGAATCCCACGTGGGCGCAGCCGCGGGAAAAAGCTAGTAGATTCATGTATATTTGCCGCATAAATACAACGCGTGCCTCAACACGTAGTTAGCCTTTTTTTCTGTCGTAATTTGCTCCATTTTGTATTAAGTATAATGATAAGATAAGTCTTGGCAATTGAACGACGAAATAATTTTGTGTTGGCGTTTGTGTGATTTATAGCATACTAACCGCAAAATGAGAATGAATTTCAAACCAATATTAAACATAAAAAAGATTGCTTGAATTGAAGTGCGGTGTAGATTGAGGTCTTGTGGTTTTTGACACTATAAGTGTCATTAATAACTTAACAGCTCGTTAGAGATAAATAGGTAAAAAAGTTGGTAAGTAATAAGTCTTTTATTATTGACACAGATGATTTTTATCGCGTATTCGCGTGTCACTCTCGTGAGATATATTGAGAAAATTCCAGGAGTGGTCGACTGGTTTCGATCTTTTTGGAAGACCATTATCGTGAACGCACTCATCTATAAAAATGATCTTCCTAACATATCAGTATCAGTCAAACCGTTTCTGGCTTTGCTTCGCTTATAATCCTGATTTGAACCGTTTAATTTAATAATTTCATCAATACTTTTATAGATCTCTGATGGAGACGGAGCCTAAGGACTATCCATACTTAATATTATACATGCGAAAGTGCGATCGTTTGTATGTTTGTGTGTATATTCGTCCGTCTTTCACGTCGAAACGGAGCGACGGATCGACGTGATTATTGGCATAGAGATAGTTTATGGGACAGAGAGTGACATAGGCTATTTTTTATCCCGGAGAACACAGTTCTCGAGGTAACAGCGCACGATAACCGGATTCCACACGGGCGGAGCCGCGGGCAAAAGTTAGTAGAGTATCAAGGTAGGTATCAGCTAGGGTAAGGTAGGGTAGGCTTAGCTATCTTAAGGTCGCGGGTGAGCAAAGAAATTCTTTTAGTTCATTGATATGGACCTCCGCAAAGTAACGCCTGATTCAATAAATTATTTAAAGGTTGGTACTTACTGGTGGTGGTGACCGTCGGGGGTCGGTGTAGCCATGACGGCGGCGACCACAAGGGAGACGAGCTGAAACATAAACTCTTTCTGTATTTGTCCTTCAATGAGAGCTTGACATGCGAAATCGCTAGATGGCGTTAGTTTCAGTCTCGCTTGCGATTGGCTCATTCAGTTCAACCAATCACAATCGTGATGCAAATGTCAAAGTTGTCAAATGGACCTCACTTATACTTCGTTTTTTAAGCATTGGAAAGAAAGTAAGCTATCTTTGCAGGTGGTAGGACCTTGTGCAAGGTCCGCCCGGATTGCTACCACCATCTTGCTCGCTAATCCTGCCGTGAAGCAGCAGTGCTTGCACTGTTGTGTTTCGGCGCGGAGAGTAAGACAGCCGGTGAAATTACTGGCACTTGAGGTATTCCAACTTAGGCCTCTAGGTTGGCAATGCATCTGCAATACCCCTGGTGTTGCAGATGTTTATGGGCGGTGGTGATCTCTTACCACCAGGAAACCCACTTGCTCGTTTGCCTTCCAGCCGCATAAAAAAAAAATCTTGATGCGTCTTTTTATTGAAAAACACTTTTGTAAAATAAGTTACAGCAAATATGTAACAATTAGCAAGGACATGTGATCATTTACATGCTTTTGGTATCACAAGTAATAGTTACTGTTTTTTAAAAACGTTTTTCAATTAAAAGATTTGTAAAGATTATTTACCCTTTTTCTAATGCTATACAAAACGGAGTATAGTGTCAATTCTGTCACAGGAACCCTCATTGATCAATAAAACCTCGATGGTTTCCAATTTGGCATAATTTTAAAATCCGAAACATTACGTATGACAAATTTCGCATAATTTATTTACGGCAAGTTTTAAACTTGCCTAAATTTTATTTGGCACAATTCGTAATTATCCGAATCGTTGTTCATTACAATATGATATGAGTATAATAGTGACATAGTCAAATTTTATTTTGCATAATTCTTTTTAGCATATCTGTAATTCATCAAAAAAGGCCTTATTAGTAAAAGTTTAGGTATTGGTAACGCACATGTGCGTCTTCCAACAAATGACACCGAAACAATCATGAGACACTTGACACCCACTGAGCTAAGCTTGTGTAATGGGTACTAGAAGGTACTATAACGGAAAAACATACTCAAATAAATAGATACACACTTAAATACATATTAAACACTCAAGACTCGGAAACACTACACTCGTAATAAGTTTCATTCATCTGCCCGATCGACTATCGAACCCGGGACAGCAAGCTTCATTGTCAGTTTCTCTTATCACTAAGCTGAACAGGGTCAAATTTATTTTTTAAACATTATTCGCGTGCACAGCACTTGATTCCATTAAGCTATTAAAAAAAAAAAGTTTGATTTTGGAATCCCGAATTTAAATCCACAGTTTAAAAATCTTGTTCTAACTGATAACCCGAATACACACTCGCGTTTTATTATAACGGATTCACTTTCGATCAATTGAAACATGTCACTGGCACTTTGAACAATATTAAACTATTATGACGATGGCTTTAAAAAAAAGAAAATACTTTTTTTTCACGCAAATGAAATGTTTGTTTCACTTACAGCGAATTTTGTGTACATCTTGCTTGGGTGCTGGATTGACTCCGTGTTGACGGTGAAAATTTAGATTTAGGTATGCTTCTCGATTGGCATGAGGCTCTTTATATACATTTGTTTGCGTAATGACGATACCTGCTGCAAGTGAGAGCTCGAGAGGGGTGCGTGAACGCCGTTACAGTTTGTATTCGCGACGCCGAGTAACGTGAGTCCGATGGTTTTGGTTGGGATTAAAAAAAAGTGCAGGAAAAGACATACTGGCTGTAAATAATTCTTGGTTGGGATTAAAAAAAAGTGGAATCAAAGACGTACTGGCCGTAAATAACTCATGGTAGGGATTAAAAAAAGCGGGATCAAAGACGTACTGGCTGTAAATAGAACTTTAGAGTTACTTACCATTTGATTTATTGTCATTCTATATAAAATCGTCCACATAAACTATTTTGGATTCGTATCAAAATTAATACCGTCCAAAGTGAATTTTGTACAAATGTAATTATGCCGAAATCCATACTAATAATATTATAAATGGGAAAGTGTGTTTGTGTGTTTGTCCGTCTTTCATGCCGTAACGGAGCGACGGATCGACTTGATTTTTGGCATAGAGATAGTTTATGGGCCCGAGAGTGACATAGGCTACTTTTTATCCCAGAAAAATTAAGAGTTCCCGAGGGAACAGCGCGCGATAACCGAATACCACACGGGCGGAGCCGCGGGAAAAAGCTAGTGTAGGTATTAATAATCAAATGTCTTTTCGGTGTAAATGCATTAGGTCATGCCTGAATTTAGTCTACCTATTATAAATTAGAAGCGAAATTAAATAACTACGCAAAAAGTGAATGTAGTTTGAATTAAGACCAAAAGGTAGGTAATGAGTAGCTTCAAAACGTATTATTTCAGTACCATTAGTGTAAGTTTTCGGTTACAAAATACGTCTCGATCGCGTTCGCGTTAAAATCTCAATTTGTAGGGAAACACGAACAGCGCCTCTAGCGGTACGTTTGCGATGTTCGTGTTTCCATGCAAAATTGAGATTTTAACTCGAATGCGATCGAGACTTATTTTTGACCAAAAACTTAAACTAAGGGTACATGTATGTAATATTTCTTAATAAAATACAAACTGTCATTATGTCTTACAGTATACATTTGTCGATTTTACAAAAGAACTTATGTAGCTAGAAACTTATCTAGTGGTGGAGACATAGAAACTCTTGTACCAGTGGTGGAGACCTAGGAACCCATGTAGTGGTGGAGACCTAGAAACTCATATAGCGGTAGAGACGTAAAAACTCAGTAAGTGGTGAAAACCTAGAATCTCATTGTTAGCGGTGATCATAATACCTGTTGCCAGGGTTTCCTTCTAAACTGTTAAATGATCCCTAATTTTTTAACCCCCGACACAAAAAGAGGGGTGTTATACTAGTAAGTTTGACCGCTATGTGTGCATGTATATCTGTATATCTGTGCGTCTGTCTGTGGCACCGTAGCTCTTAAACGGGTGGACCTATTTGAATACAGTTTTTTTAATTGAAAGCAGGTTTTTCAGCAATGGTTCTTAGACATGTTTTATCAAAATCGGTTCAGCTGTTTTTGAGATATTGAACTTTGAAGTGATAAAGTCGGGGGTTTTGCAACTTTATGTTGGTTAAGTTAGGTTAGGTTATTGGACGCATAATAAAAAGTGTGTCAATTGATAAATGGTGTCAAATGCTAACTCGTAAATTGCACACACTTGAGATAGTACTGAGTGAACGCAATTATGGGGATCCCTATGCAACAGGGACCGGTCTAGGCAACTGCTTAGTTACTTAGGTAATAGGTCAAAAGTTCAATAAAAGCGATAGAGATCTATTTATACTTCAACAATTAAACAGGGTTTATTGACATAAATATCAAGAAAAATAAGTGGGAACTATATTTTCTGTCACTAAAATTTCAATTTGTCACTAAACTGCGATACCCTAAATATTATATCGATCCCTGAGAAATAATATTAGTCTCAAAATTCTCCTTAGTGACTTTGGCCGTAACGTAAACCCTTGGTGGTAAAAATTGACAAAAACGGAAAAAACTACTAAACTACTAAGTATTTGACAATGATCCGCAAGGCTTTCGAGGTGGAAAACTTGGATTTGACATAACCAATTTCACCACTACCAACTCATATAAAACTACCTCATTTGATGCAAGGTAAAAATCATCAATTCCATGTACTATATTGGTCATCAAGTTAATCAAATCTGTCTCGAAGTATAAGTCATCAGATTAATGTAAACCTGTATCCTAAATTATAATTTCATCAAAATTCGATCCAGAATCGTTGGTGTCGGGTTAGAATTACACCTCTCCATTTCTTCCGTGGATGTCGTAAGAGGCAATTGAGGATGTAGGTTAAGGTATACCGTAGGCGACAGGCTAGCAACCTGTCACTATTGTACCGTTTTTGTCAAACTTGTGTTAAAAATAAAGTTGTGTTAAATACTTGTAATGTATATAGATATCGTTTATAAATATTGTGAATCTGTACTTTAAAAAAAAATACCTCGTTGAGTTTCTTGCCGGATTCTTCTCAACAGAGGTTTTTCCGAACCGGTGATAGATTTTTTCATGTCCATAAGGGCTTGTTATAGCCTAAATTGAATAAAGAGATTTTGACTTACCTAAAACTTAAAATTGCTAAAAGTGGCTCCGAAGCGGTAATGTTTCGTGTGCTCTGCCTACCCCATTTGGGAATACAGGCGTGATGTCTGTGTTCGATCACGAAAAAAATATATCTGTCACCTAATAAATAAATTCGTTCCTCTACCTATTCTACTAAGGCAGGTCTGGTTAGGTAGAGGTCTTTATCGACTGATAGAAAATTGTGAGTCATGATGTATTGTTTGTCATAATGTAATTTCTCATTATGCCAGCAGTAACCCACTTCCAAAGTGGTCTACATGCTTACTTTCTTCAAAATTGCATCGCCCATTCAAAATTTACGTGGGAAAAATTCATGAAATTTGACAATGATCGTAACGTAACGTAACGTCATTGAAAACAACGATTTAATTTTCGGGACTTCCCACGGGAATTTTTATAAATCCCCGAATTTCAATTCTACTGCTGGACCTAATGATTTACGTGTGCGAAGCCGTGGGTAAACACTAGTAATATATATTATGCTTTTGACCGTAGGTACAGTCAAGGGCAAAAATATGTATACACTTTAGTACCTTGTCTATTTGCGTATAGATACTTGCGTAAGATACTAAAAGTGTAGGCAGGTATACATATTTTTTGTACAAGTAACAGTAATATGCAGAGCGAGATAGCTAATGCGAAATGATTTACTACGCCACGCGAATTATGATTGTACTGTCAAATTATTAATTAGTTAGTACTAGCTTATGCCCGCGACTTCGTCTGCGCGGATCTAGGTAAATGAAGCATTTCTGTTAGTTCTTAACCCTTTTGTTCCGGCAAAGCCATACACAAAATCTACCCAGTTTTCCATATTCATACAATATGTAATGTCTATTTTTTTAAGACGAGTTTACTCGTCTACCGGATCTGAGAGCACATCGCACAAGACGAGTTAACTCGTCATCCGGAACGAAAGGGTTAATTCAGCGGATTGCACTTGATGCCCGTATCATTGCATTTTCCATTGGCTACATGTGCACGACATCAGCGCCACAAGTTTGGCGGCTCTGAGGTTCTGACGTTTTGAAATTTCAGTGCGACGTATTAATTAAAATACAAAATTACTGTGAATTCATTTTTGGTCATTAAAATTAAATGAGGTAAGTAAAATTTATTCAAAAAGTGTGTGTTTTATTTTGGTTATGTCAGGGTTTGTTTGTACCTAGACGTAAAGTGGGGGTGATTTTTTTTTCTCATCCAACCTTGTCGTGTAGGGTATCGTTGGATAGGTCTTTTAAAACCATTAGGGGGTTACTAAAACGATTTTTAGATTTATAGATCCGTTTGCAAAATATTCAACTTTAAAGTGCAAATTTTCATTCAAATCGTGCGACCCCCCCCCCTCCCTCTAAAATCTAAAACGGTGGGTGGAAAAATTCAGGATGGTAGTAAGTATATCAAACTTACAAGGAAAACTATAACAGTTAAGTTTTCTTGAGAATTAATAGTAGTATGTAGGTAGTTTAATAGTAAATAGCAGCCTAAGGCATAAAATATACCTAAACTTGGAATATTCCGTACAAAATACGTGTGCAAGTATTTTGGATGGCGAATATTTTTTTGAATTTTCATCCTCTTTGCTGTCGGTGGCTGATTGGCGCAAAGCCTTTGCCACGCGCCTTCGACCGTAAAAGAGGCGGCAGTAAGGGTGACAGTCTTTACCGGCCCGGCTAACACCGACATGTAAATACCAGCCCTGTTTTTCGTGTACTCACCCATAGAAGCTCCTGTCAGTTTGTATGGGCGTGTACACAAAATACAGGGCCGGTATTTACATGTCGGTAAAAACATGCCGGTAAAGACTGTCACCCGGCAGTAAGACTTACTTCAAAAAAAATCTCAGCGGACATAATATAGTGGTGCATTTGTGCTCGGTTTTGTGAAATAAATATTATTAGGTGTTATATCTACAGCTTTTTTTTTGTTTTATTACGATTCAAAATACTGATAGAAAAATTTGTGTGAATACTTATTTTAGTTTTGCGGAATAATTTCATAATTTCCTTGCATTCGACAGTCAATTGTTTTAAGCGTGGACACGGCCGGCCCCGGCTGACGCTTGCGCGTTCTAAATTCAAAATGGCAAAAATCAAAGCTTGCGAAGTAAAATTTAAAATTAGAATGCGATTGGTTTTAATGCTTCTGTCGAAATAATTAAGTTGCCTGATTATAGTTCGAGTATTTTAGCGGTATAGTTGCGTGAGGTTTTTAAAAGTCTGTTATAACGGGCGTGAAAACAAAGTTTAGATTAAAATCATATTTAATAATACATCTTAAAACAGTACCATAAAAATATCGAGCAACCACAGTATTGCGTAATCCCGTTTTGTTCGGAAAAAAGGGGATGACAAAAGTTTCGAAAGACAAAATTGTCTTAAATTACAGACGTTCATTGCCCCTTATCGCATAATTGCCATAATTAATTTCAGGTAATGCAAAATATTCACATAATTATTCTAATTATAAATAAACCCGCGTAGCCCACCCAAAAACTATGAGATTTGACATTTCGTTGACCTCACGCTACACTAGCGCCTCTAGCGGCTAATTCATACGCGATAGCCCTCATTGAGTCAATTTTTTTTTCCAATATTTGACCCAAACAAATACATAAAAAAACAGGCCAAGTTAAATAAAGGCTCGTAAATTAGTCGATTACAGCAAGAGCATAAAACGAGCCATTTTACCCGAGGCGTTCATATATTCGGTAGCTACCCGAGCGACGGCGTACGACGAGGGTGAGTAGACACGTCGAGGGGAAAATGGGTTTAATGCTCGCGTTTTAAACTCTGCTTTTCACTACAATTGAGAGGAAATTAAATGGCTACCTTTTATTTTTCATGCATTGCTATATAATTTAAACATACATATTTATTTTTATTGATTTATTTTGATTGATTTTTAGTTTCACATAAAATAAAAATTAACAAAAAACATATAGAAACTGTTTTGTTTGTGACAAGGTCTTAGACGAAGATTTTACTTTATGCACTAGAGCATAAAAAGTCATTTTATGTCGCCTACATCCAGCATAATCACGAACTTCAGCATGAGAAGTGAAGAAGGTTACTATACTAATAATAATGCTTTTTTTAACTCTTATTAACCATTGCTTAACTAGGACGGTTATATGTTTACTATCAACGTGTTCCGTGAATTGGATCATTTTCGTAGCCTAATTGGTAATTAGCTTGCAGAGTGTAAGATTACTGGTTTGTCGCTGTTGCATTACGTTCGTTTTATGCAATAATAATATCTCCATCATAAAACCGAACAGACCGTATTTCAGAGAACGTTCTAGTGCACATAATAGTAGTCAGAGAGCACAGTATAAAGATCTCCTGTTCCATCCACGATGCCGCTCAGACATATATAAAAGGAATGCGGCCAATATGTGCGTGGAATTATACAATAAACTGCCAGGTGAGATAAAAATTCTACAGGGTCCAAAATTCCAAAAAACATTGGCTACTGACTAACTGTTTTTATAGTGTTAAAGAATATATGAACCATAAAATGCGTAATCGAGTTTATTGACATTTTTTTTTTATTTTAAATTGACATTGCTAAATTCAAAAGCTTTATTTGTTTTATTAATTTTGTTATTTTAATTCAATGATGACATGGATGTATTTATACTCATTTAATATGATTTATTGAAGCATGATTGTTTTAAAAAAAAAAATTTGCATGTCGAGCTGTCGGCTGAATACTGTGACTGTAATTTAATTACCTAAGATCTTGTAAACGTATTCTAGCAAATAAAGATTTACTTACTTACTTACTTACCATAATAGAGTAACATATTACTATACGAATACGAGTTAAAAATGTGACCATGTTAATGGCTAAAAAACTAATTGAAATTGTTTTGGACGATAGTTACTTTGATCATGAAACTACCGTGAGACGCACTCATATAAATTTATACAGGCTGATTCCGGGGTCATGAGCAGGAGTAAAAAGGGTGAAGGGAAGATTCACACTGAGCAACTTTTACTATGGGACCAGCCCCGATATCGCGAAAAAAAAACATCTAATCAAGAACTAATTAATAATAATAATATCACGGGACAATTCACACCAATTGACCTAGACCCAAAGTAAGCTTAGTAAAGCTTGTGTTATGGACACTAGGCAACGGATAAACATACTTATATAGATAAATACATACTTAAATACATATTAAACATCCAAGACCCGAGAACAAACATTCGTATTATTCATACAAATATCTGCCCCGGCCGGGATTCGAACCCGGGACCTCAAGCTTCGTAGTCAGGTGCTCTAACCACTGGGCCATCCGGTCGTCACTAACTAATCGTCGTAATTGATCACTAACTATCCGAAATGTATGGAACAGTAGATTTTTTTTGCCATTTCGTGGCTGGTCCCATAGTAAAAATTGCTCAGTGTGAATCTTCCCATATCATCCTTTCACTCCTGCTCATGACCCTGGAATCACCCAGTATTGTAACGGATAACTCACGTCTTAAATCGAGTTTAGCTCGACATGTTGTGTGCTACCCTACATTTGACAGAGACAATAAAAATGACGATAAAAATGTGGGTAGTTGTGCGCTTGTGTTAGTTTCGTCCGACAGTCGCGCGAGCAGAGCGCTGGCGCGTAGTGCGCGTGTTGCGGCAGCCGCCGAGTCGCGTGCTCCATTGATGAAGGGTTTCGAAATAACCCGAAACATGTCTAGCTAAACTCGATTTAAGACATGAGTTATCCGTTACAATATCATTTGATAATTACTTTATTGACCAATAGGTGTCGCTATACTTAAAAATAACCTAGATAACGTTTGACTGACTGTAAAACTATAAGATAGTTGAATAACTAAGTATTAAACGGATTAGCATACCAACGGTTCTCTTCTTCTCTTTTAAAATATGGCTTTCTGTCCCAATTAATAGGAAAATTTCGCCAGTCTCAAAGTACTCTCTTTGAGTGTTGTAGTCTTTGCAACTTGATAGTAAAATTCCAGAAACCACGTGGAAACAACTAGCGCATTAAAAATGTCAGACACGAGAGCAGTATAGAATTTTGTGATCACTGTTCACTGTTAAGGTTAATCGCCGCATAAAACACTATCAAAATTATACTTCAACTAGCCAAAGAAACAGAAATAGCAAAATTAAATATTGTCTACATCCGCCATGTTCGAATGCTACAAATCGAATCCATACCAACGGTTTGAATGAATTTTTGACAAGCGTAAACAAAGATGCCAATAACCCGACCATAGACATTTAGTGATGTGAAGACCTAGAGCCTATTGCAAAATAATTAGTCTGTCCAGTAAACCGATTATTTATTAGATAGATAGATTTATTTATTACCTCTTGAAAAAGTACATTATAAATACATGTCAGTTAATTACAAGAAATTCACAAAAGGATCGTCAAAAATATACAAAAAATAAATCTTATTACAATAAATTGTCAGCCAAATAAAAATAAAAAATAGAATTTTAAATGTCATATTAGAGTTCAATTCAATAATAATAATTAAAATCAAAACAAGAATATACTTAATTAAACAGATCAACGTATTTTTGTCCATTTTATTATTTAACAATACTTGATTTAATTCCAAAGACTGTTTCTATTTCTCACTACTTTCGATTTTTAAAATGTCAAATTTTCCACCATCTCTACGTTAGTCTATGCTACTACAGACTATGCACATGTTTCAATCAAGAAATAACGTCAGATTTTGACGAATATTTTTGAAATAAAAAATAAATATTGAAATCAAGTGAATTTTGGTGAAAAAGGTGAGTAGACATTTGGTAAAAAGACACGATGGTTTGGCCTATTGCTTCTCAAGCAGAGGATTTTCCATGCGAGTCCCGGCCACCTCTGAGTTTTATAAAATTCATTTGTGCGAAATCACATGTGAAATAAATGTTAGTTTTAGGTTACCATAAATTACTGTTACATTGTTACATTGCCACATCTTCCAATAATGGCCACTTGCAGGAAACACATAAATCTCGAGTTAGCGTTAAGCTTAGTTTAGTAGTGTCAAAATGTTTGGAACTGTCAAGCTTAAGCCAGGCTTGACTACTAAATCTAGATTTATTTTTACCTGCAAGTGGGTCTAAGTCACAGTGGGAATTGTTTTAAGGATGTAGGCTATACTTATCGCATTATTTTAATTTACTTTTACTTTTTAATTGTGTCTGTTTTTTTCCCCAATAAAGAGAAAAAAAATTCAACCACGAGCTATAAGGTGATGGAAAACATAACAAACTAGCGAAGCAATTCAATAGTATGTGTGAAGTTCCCAATCCGCACTGGGCCCGCGCTTGAACTGCGGCCCAAGCCAGCATTGTGAGAGGAGACCGGTGCCCAGCATGGCTAGGATGATGATACCTCAAAATGAAAACACTGAACTCTAAAAATCGGCATGCAAAAGTCGACTGGCGTTATTTAAACACAGGCTTGTAGCTCTTAGGCTAATTATTGTTTGCTTTGATCAATCAAAACTTAATTGAGCATAAGTGGCCGCGTGATGCAATCCTGCGCACGATATCAAACCAGATCAGTGATCTATAAATGAATCGCGCTACGTCAATCTTTGAAACAGTCTTAGTGTAAGTTTTCGGTTACAAAATACGTCTCGATCGCGTTCGCGTTAAAATCTCAATTTGTATGGAAACACGAACAGCGCCTCTAGCGGAACGTTTGCGATGTTCGTGTTTCCATACAAATTGAGATTTTAACGCGAACGCGATCGAGACGTATTTTGTAACCGAAAACTTGTTACAAGGTCCTACCACCTACAAAAACAGTAAGGTTTGCATGTCATAAAACAATAAGGCCAATAGACGTGTCTGTCAACTTGAAAGTTCGACTTTAGCGACTTCATTTGATAGGAACTTGTTTAAAAATTGATAGACCACTTATTTGGCTGATGATACCACCGTTAAGACATTCAGAATTAAAATATAATTTTCCCCCTTTTCCCCTAAAATTTTAATTAGAAATCTAAAAAAATAACAACAAAATTAAATCATGTTTTTCGTCTTCCGTCGCTTAGCAATCTCCTATTCTACATTTAAAATAAAATCAACCTGCTCTTTCTTTCTTTCTCCTTTACTCTCTGTTAAATAACACGCAATATATACAATAATTAACAAAGAGAAATAAAAATAGAACTAAAACTAACTTACTCTAAAAAAAATCAATATAAACGAGGAAAGGCTACGGATTAGCCCGCAAACATGTCGAGCTAAACTCGATTTAAGACGAGAGTTATCCGGGTCAAATCGTTAAAAAATATCTTCGATAGCTGTCGATAGAATAGTCGATATTTAATTAAGCACTAGGAAAAGTGCATTTTTGCTTTCGTTAAACCAGGCTTTGCTAATGGATAACCGATGTCGGGTGGAAATATCTTCATTCAATATAGGCCACAACCTACGAATAAATAATAAGTCAGGAAACGTAGAGAAAACAAATTCCACACAAAACGTGGCCATACTTTAAACCAAAACGATTCGAGGTTGCAAATAGACGCGCTTGCTGATTGGTTAAAATTCAGAAACAAAGCAGGGATTGGTTTGCGCGTGAGATATAAATATAAACTAGCTTTTGTGTGCGTTTCCGCCCGCGTGGTATTCGGTTATCGCGCGCTGTTCCCTCGGGAACTGTGCATTTTTCCGGGATAAAAAGTAGCCAGTCACTCTCGGGCCCATAAATTATGCCAAAAATCACGTCGATCCGTCACTCCGTTCAAAGACGGACAAACATACAAACACATAAACATACAGACACACTTTCGCAATTATAATATTAGTATAGATATCACGGGACAATTAATACCAATTGACCTAGTCCCAATGTAAGCTTAGCAAAGCTTGTGTTATGAGTAGGTACTAAGCAACGGATAAATATAATTATATAGATAGATACATACTCGTACTTAAATACATATTAAACACCCAAGACCCGAGAACAAACATTCGTATTTTTCATACAAATATCTGCCCCGACACGGGAATCGAACCCGTGACCTCAAGCTTCGTAGTCAGAATCACATTTGAGATTTACCACGGACTTTGCGGTGAAGGAAAACATCGTGAGGAAACCTAACCTAACCTAAAAATTGAAAGTATACATTTAATGAATACGACAGTTTAACAAGTTTGAAACAATGTCAGTATGTACAGAGATCGTAACATACGCTTACGCAATGTACGGTGATCGCATTTTTAACTAACACGTAATTTTGACCAAGCTGTGACGTCACTGCGTACTGTTAGCATTTTAATCAGGCTGGTTAAGAAACCTTGGAAAGGGAAATGTTTCCTGGCCTTTAAACTGGTGTACCTATACTCCAATTCAATAGAATCTGACAATACTGTAGACACTTCCAGCCTACTAATATCAACACCGGGCTGACTAAGGCTTTGTGATGTGACTATTATTATTTTTTGATTCCTTTTAGATAATTGCAACAACAGGTACATATGTAATCAAGTGTGCCCAGGTTAGGGTATGTTAAATGTGTAGAAAATTGACAAATTCTATTGAATTGTACTTTAATGCGTAAAGGAACTAAATAAGTCGCGTTATGACTAGTCATAGTGCGAAGTCAGTGATCAGTCCTTTCCCTGATCGCTGTGCGAAGTAGACATATAGAAGTTTATTAAAATAGAAATAAATCAAAACGCAGAAATAATACTAAATCTTACAAACTAAATTAAAAAATAAACCCCCTTGCAAAAAAAACAGGCACCTATGGTTTTTGTATTTTATGTGCATGAAAGCTTACTGTCTGAGCTTGAATGCCTAAAAATCTGAAAAACCATAGATGCCCGTTTTTTTTTTTTGCAAGGGGGTTTATATTAAAAACTAAACTATATCTAAAAAAAGGCCCCTGCGGCATTATGCCGAAGATGCTGGCAGCATTTCCTCGTTGAATCGCTAGGCTAATTCTTTGAGCGATAAAAAAAAGTTTGTTCTTTCCGGATTCTTCTCAGCAGAGGTTTTTCCGAATCGGTGCTAGATTTTTTGATATTCTTAAGTGCTTGTTGGTGGTTCATCTTGGTGGTCCTGCCAGGATCGTCAACGCTGGAGGGAACAGGGAACTCCTCAATGGTTAATAGTATACTTGAAATATTTTATGGATATGCAGTTTATATGCCAATGCAAGTACAGTCAACAAAAAGTACAGCCAGCAAAAAGGCTTGTATTAAAACTGGCCAAGAGCGTGTCGGACACGCACGAAAAGTAGGTACTCAAAAAAATTTTTTTTTTATAGTTTTGTTGTACCATCTTGTCGGCATAGGTTACACATATATTTGTATAAAATTACAGCTTTCTAGCATTGATAGTCCCTGAGCAAAGCCGCGGACGGACAGACAGAGACATGGCGAAACTATAAGGGTTCCGTTTTTGCCATTTTGGCTAGGGAGCACTAAAAAAGAAATTTTTAACAGAAACTATGTGGTTATGGTTGATATAACGCGTACAGTGGAAGCCGCCGCACGCTCTGCGATCAAATTACACCCGTTGCGATCCACATGGCTTGGTCACAGACAAGTCGCGCTTGCCCCACGTAATGACATAATTATGTATATTTTGAAATAAAGCGGACAGAACGCCGAACGTTCTGGTGATTTTAACGGATAACTACCATGGCCTCACAGTGTTAATGGGTTCACGTTTCATTACAGCGTATCGTGCCCAGAGATGGCGTTATTTGAATTTTTTGACACGACTTTTAGGGTTAATGTCAGAGATCGTTAATACTAGACAGCCGGTGAATTTACTAGCAGTTGAGGTATAGGGGTATAGGTAAAAAACTTAAGTAAAGGACCTGAGGCCTTATTGCCTAACGTTTCTGACAGTCGCGATCGCAATCAAATGACAGCTTTTGTATGCGAAATCTGTCAATTTCTTGCGATCACGCACGAGCGTCAGAAACATTAAGCAATACGGCCTCTGTTGTATGTAGTGGTGCACAGAATTGATATGGAGCTTAAGTCATTTTGCGGATTTGGAACGTCAATTTGTTTATATGGGCAAGTTACTACTACATAACATAATACAACAGGTCCTTTACTTAAGTTTTTCACCTATATCCCATCTTAGACCTCTAGGTTGTCAACGCATCTGAAATACGCCTGGTGTTGTAGATGTTTATGGGCGGTGGTTATCTCTTATCATCGGGAGAGAAAAAATAAAAAATAAAATATTTTTTTAGGATACCTCCCACAGACGTAAAGTGGGGGTGATTTTTTTTCTTGATTAACCCTATATTGTGACTAAAATGACCGAGACGTACAATAATTGCAGCTACTAAAAACTAAAGCCTGTTCGTAAAACGATGCCATTTTCGTGAACGCAACGCAGATCTAGTTCACTTTCGCCACTTTAATTTGACAACAATCCAACCACTTTTACGAGGCAAACAGGACGTCATTGCTGCAACATCTGAGACAAGGTTCCAACTTCACTTAACTTCCAGAAGGAATATAAACTTTCCGTGAGATGAATAAGGCTTAAAATGTAACTACCTGAAGATAAGGCATTGCAGGTAGCGACTTGTTATATAATTGATGCAACACTGCTCGTTATTTACATTATTTACATATATGTTAACTATATTGCCTTCATCATCATCATCATCTCGTCCTATACTGGGTGACCTTAGCCTCTGGACAAATACGAATACTACTGGCTTAGGAAGATATTTGAAACCAAACTGCAAAGTATCAACAATCAGTCCAATATTTACCGAAAACCTAACAGTTTTCAATGTATCACTTTGGAGCAGCCTGTCAAAGACAAAGTCAAAATCTCTTTATTCAATTTAGGCTATAACAAGCACTTATGAACGTCAAAAATAATCAACCACCGGTTCGGAAAAAACCTCTGTTGAGAAGAATCCGGCAAGAAACTCGACGAGGTATTTTTTTTAAACAGATTCACAATATTACTAAATGATAGGACCATTACTAGATGAATGATGTGTATTTGGATGATCTGATTTCATAGATTTTTTTTCTTGTCTAATTAAGCAAATGACTATTTTAAGATATTGCTAAATAACTATTTTAAGATACCTATTGCTAAGTATCAGTCTTATCCATGGTTTCATTATTTATCCAAAGGCTAAGCCCTCATCTCAGAATGACGGCTTGGCTCACATTTCCCACGCGGACCCAATGCGGATTTCGCTAGAGCGTGCAGGTTTCCTCACGATGTTTTCCTTTACCGCAAAACTCATGGTACGTCGCCCTAAGCTGCAGTAGGACAAGAGTGCGACGTTTTAGGCCGAAATGATTGGTATGGTAACCCGATCGCTTTCTACATACAATTTTACATTATTATATTATTATATGACCACGCTACATACAGAGCATGACCATTAAAATAGAAAACATATACAGTACGCTGTCGTATTATAATTGCCTTTTCAGGGTTCCGTGCCCAAGTGCCAACGGAACCCTATTACTGAGACTCCGCTGTCTGTCCGTCCGTCTGTCACAGGGCTGTATCTCTTGAGCCATAAAGTTTGGCCCATCCTTCATACCAAATTACCGATTCTGCATACATTTGAAGGCCAGGTTTTTTGCCGCTCAGCATACTTAGACACTTGAAATTTTCACAGATTACTGTGGCCGCTATAAAAACAAATAGTAAAAACAGAATAAAATAAATATTTAACGGGGGCTCCCATACAGCAAACGTGATTGTTTTGCCGTTTTTTGCTTGGTATTAATAACGGAAACAGGTAGACGCTTGAAATATTCACAATATATTTAATAGAGAATGTTAATAGGTGTGCAAAATCACTTGAAAGCTTTATTCCAGTAGGTAAAGCTTTTACGTATACAAATACATTTGTTTTTATTTCAGTGAAAAATACCAAGTAGTTATGATTTTATACGCATTCAAAGTTCGCATAAATATCGAGTCCCGCCAACAGCCGCGCGACAGCGTGTGACGTCATTTTCCAACGCTCCGCGCTCCGCGTAGTCGAGTCCCTAGTTATCAGCTGTACCAGTAGGTCCAATGCGCCGTGTTTTGTTTTGTTTCATCGCTTCCAGACCTTCCAGTTGTGTACATTTATTTTAAAAAACCGGTCAAGAGCACGTCGGGCCATGCTCAGTGTAGTGTTCCATAGTTCCCGACCGTCAGTCCTGTCACAATAGGCGGACTTAAAATGCGACTTTTTTAGTTATAGATAGGTAATAATAACTTAGTTAAGTGTAAATTTTAACATGAATAAATAAATAAATAAAAACTGTGTATTTTACAATAAAAGTAGGTATAAAAACAGAGACTAAGTAGGTATAAAATTAACATAACTAAAACTAATTTAAATAGCTAATTAAAAATTAAATCAGTCTAATTTACAAAAACTTAAAAACATCTCAACTGATTAAGTAGAAAACAATTAACGAATTTTGTTTTCATAGTTTTTAGACGTGCGGTTTAAAAGGTAGAGGGGAGGGGGGAACATTTTTATGATCTTCGGAGACTTCGGAGTGAATATCTCCGAAAATATTCATTTTATCAAAAAATGGTTTTCGCAAACCCATATTCATTTTCAAATACCTATCCAACAATACCCCACAACATAGGGTGGAACTGAAAAAAAAAATCCTCTCTTTACTAGTAGGTATGGGAGGTACTTACCCAAAAAAATTTTTTTTGTATACCTGTTTCCGCGTAAATTATATGTATATTGAATATACTCATGCTAAAGGCCAAAGTCGGGTTTCTCTAATAAGTCAGCCCTTACATCAAATGGGCTTGTTTTTTTTTTAATGTACTTCTTATAGTGAAGAATATTTATGTTGAATATGAACACCCTACTTATAACAGGAGCATTTTTGATAGGAAGTACTGCCTGGAAAGTTTTGATATTTAGGCAAGTAGTAGACCAATATATAAAATCTGAGAAAAAAATTTGGAGGTGTCACTACACACAATCGTACATTTAACTAACACCATGTACCTAACATATTTATAAGTAATATTAACAACTGATGGATCCTAGTTATCTGAATAAATAAATTTTATTATTATTATTATTACTACTTCACAATCACATATTCTTTTTATTTTTTTATTTGGTCTTTTATAGTAGTTAATTTTTTGCAAATCTATACATATAAAAAACACCATTTCAAAATTTTAAGTAAATCGCTTGAATATACCCAGAAAAAAAATACATTAAAAGAAATCTTAAAAAAAATCTTAAGTCAAAAACTGCCACAAGTACAATGTCATACTCAGCATAAAAATTCTTCGGTACTCACAAAAAAAAAACCCAAGTCCATTTGATGTAAGGGCCGATGACTTACTACGAAAACCCGACTATGGCCTTACAGCTTTCTAGTACGAACGGTCTCTGAACTTAGCCGCAGACAGACAGACAGGCAGATTGACGGACAGACATGGCGAAACTATAGGGGTTCCTGGTTGACTACAAAACCCTAATAATGGATGAAGGATTCAAAAAAGGACAATGGGATGATCTATCTAAAGTAGATAGACTCATGGTGCTCATTATTTAGTGATTTTGACATCCATTGGATCGAGAAAAAACAACTTTTTTGGCGCACTGATACAGGTATTTGTACATTTTAGCACAGCACATGATTTTCTAGTATTAGTATTGAACATTTTTTTTTTAAATATTCATAAATTAGTGAAACGTAACGCAACTGTACGGAAGAGCGCGACCAGACTGAGCGCGAGTGTTGTACTATGACGTCACGCGCATCGAGCGCGGGCTGAACGTCGCGCACTCATTTTAAAATTCAATATCTTCGAAACTAATTGACGTATCGAAATAATTCTTTCACATATATTTTTTATTTTCAACAGAGAATATCGAAAGCCAAAATTCAAAATTAGTGAACATTCTCTATTGTGTGATTGCTTCAAAAATAAATAATTAAATTTAAATAAAATAAATATTTATGGCGGGCTCCCATACAACAAAATTGTTTTTTTTTGCTGTTTATTTGCTAATGTCTAACTAGTGTTATACTGGGTGACCTTAGCCTCTGGACAAACACGAATTAGCAAGATATTTAAAACCAAACTGCAAAGTATCATAACAATCAGTCCAATATTTACCTAAAAACTAGCGGTTTTCAATGTATCACTTTGGCGCAGCCTGTGTATTTGGATGATATGATTTCATAGATTTTTTTTGTCTAACTAAGCAAATAACCATTTTAAGATATTGCTAAGTATCAGTCTTATCCATGGTTTCATTATTTGTCCAGAGGCTAAGGTCACTGTTGATAAATATACGGAACCCCTCGTGCGCGAGTGCGTCACGCACTAGTCTGTTTTTTTAAATTTCAACGTTCCGATGATTATAATCTTACATTTATGCTGATGATTTTGATTATGCATAAAGGAAGTTTCGGTTTGCTGGTTTATGCGTGTGCACTCCCGAAATGAGATTTAAATTTAGAATTGGAATAAAAATTCAAATTTAAAATTCAAATCAATTGTGCTGCGTTTCCACCAATAATGTGCGAGATGTGTAGCGAGAGCCAATTTTTTTCGCATTTGAACCCATCTTGCTATCAATTCGTGTGAGGTTACGTAAATACCCGCCCATTGCCACTTCAACTTACATATTTTTCGAGATATGTCGATGACTTCTTCAGCAAGTTTCCATAATGTCATCACTGATTGATATTTAATCATGACTTACTCTATAATGTTACAAAAGCCACTTTACTAATCACCTATCACTAAAGCACCAGGAAGTCGCACGCGCACTGCTAAATCAACATGTAATGCTTAACACCATAGAGCTAAGAGAAATAGAAATGTCATCGGGTATAATTGATGATTAGTTTTTTTTTATTAACCCACGAAGCTTAAGAGGGGTGTTACGTTGACGCCTATGTCTGTCAGTCTGTCTGTCAAACAGATAGACTAACATCAATGCAGTTTTTTTTATTTTATTCTATGCACTGTTTGCGGCCAAGTTGAAGTGGGACTGGGCTGGACATGTCTGTCGAATGAACCCAGAACGTTGAGCCAAAATCATTACGGAATGGGTCCCTAGTGACGGATACCGCAATAAAGGCAGTCCGAAGAGGAGATGGAGGGACGACTTGTAAGCCTATAATATGGGATGGTGGGAGCTCGCCTTAGATAGGCAGGAGTGGACCAAGAGAGAAGAGGCCTTTGCCCAGCAGTGGGACACAAAAATATAGGCTAATTAGAAATTAAAATGCACTGTTTCATAGCTATTTCATTAAAATCTGTGCATCCGTTTTTGAGATATCAAACTTTGATATGGCAATGTCGGGGATTGTTCTACTATTCTAAGTTATCTAGAAAGAGACTAATTCTTGAGCCACCTTATATAAAACCATTTCATAGCAAAAGTGCCACCGCATTAATTTTAACAAGTAAAATCTTAATGACTTTTCCTTTGAAAAGGTTCCACGGTGACTCATGAATTGAAGTCCTTGATCGTACCTTCTTCCTTCTTTTGCGTCATTCGTTTTATTTTCCAGTTTTGTACAACTTTAATTTATGGCTTTTAAAGCGGTAGGAACTATGGCTTTAGCCCTCTTGTTCTGGGAGGAGCTCTGTGCCCAGCAGTGGGACATATATAGGCTGGGATGATGAAAACGGTAGCATTTTTAGCGTGCCGTTTCTATTCGTCTTACAATTTAATTCTATGGTTAACATACATAACGATACAGCCTACAGCCGGCTGCGCATAGGTACGGCGAAATGACTTATTATTATAACATACACCACTTCACACAGTTTTTAGTGTAAAAAGTTTTACAGTTCCTTCTTTAAGAATTTACAGAAACTGTTTTGCTTTTTAGGCATTGTACAAGATCGTGTTTTATTTATAAAGAGACTAGCTTTTGCCCGCGGCTCCGCCCGCGCGGTATTCGGTTATCGCGCGCTGTTCCCCCGGGAACTGTGCATTTTTCCGGGATCAAAAGTAGCCTATGTCACTCTCTGGCCCATAAACTATCTCTATGCCAAAAATCACGTCGATCCGTTGCTCCGTTACGGCGTGAAAGAGGGACAAACATACAAACATACAAACACACAAACACACAAACATACAAACACACTTTCGCATTTATAATATTAGTATGGATATACATAATTAAAAGAAACTTGAAATAAATAATTATTTTTTACCGTGTGGTCTTATTTTCTGTGGCAATAAATGATTTTATTATTTATTATTATTATTATTATTACTCTGTAAGCATTTGCGATGCGATGCGATGCGATCGATGGATGGATGCATGGATGGATGGATGAATGGAGGGATGCATGGATGGATGGATGAATGGAGGGATGCATGGATGGATGGATGAATGGAGGGATGCATGGATGGATGGATGAATGGAGGGATGCATGGATGGATGGATGGATGTATGAAATATTTCCTCACATTGTTTGAGAAAAGCATTATACAAGCCTCGGCCAGAACAGGGATTGCTGGACTCGTTTTATCCGGCCTCGTCTACGACTCGGCCGTCTACCCCGAACTCGTCCATCAATCCCCAATGGCCTCTGCAGTAATGTACTATTAATATAACTTTTAATACAAGCTTTTTTGCTGGCTTTACATTTTGTTGACTATACTTACATTATTATCCAAAGCCGAGTTAACATTTACAAGAAAAATTGTGCAAGTTGCATTACATTGCGAGGCCGTTAAGCCAACGAGTTTGTAGTGGTCAATCGAGCGCTGCAATGTAATGCAACTTGCACGATTTTTCTTGCAAGTCTAAACTCGGTATAAAAACCCCTCCCTCCTTCGAGTATAACCCCTATATGTTTCCCTCTTTGTTTGTGGCGGGTATGGTTGGACAAGACACATTATTTTTTAGACGGAAAGTGCATCTCTTGATGCACTACTGCTCTTCCTACGAAATAGAGTCAACCCGTCTGTGTTTCGCGCTTCTTCAATTATTCGTGCCTGAACAATATGGTCGCACGGGGGTACGCCGCCGCCGTCGGCTCTTCGCTACCCTTAGTGCAGTTTTAGTGTCACGCGTACCGTCAGTACGGATCGCTCCGCACAGGCTGATCTATATGAGCTTCCTGGGAGCGTTTTAGAGTAATACGGAGGGGTCCGTACGGACGACCGTCCGCGCGGATAGGAAGCTCATAGGCTGGTTTTAGTGTCACGCGTACCGTCGGTGCGGATCGCTCCGCGCGGGCTGATCAGCCAATGGCTAATGAGCTTCCTATTCGCGCGGACGGGAAGCTCATTAGCCATTGGCTGATCAGCCCGCGCGGAGCCATCCGCACCACGGTACGCGTGACACTAAAACCAGCCATATAGATCAGCCTGTGCGGAGTGATCCGTACTGACGGTACGCGTGACACTAAAACCCGTCTAAAGGGTTCCGGACAAACCGCGTTAGAAACTCGCCGACCGCAAGGGCGATTGAGCTTCTGAACCAATTGGTGACTCAGGTCCCAGATGCTGATGTATTCGCTGACCACTGGCAGTCGCTTCTCAATAAAATAAGGAAATGTTTGTGTATGTCTGTTTAATGTAGTTATATTATGTACCTATAAATTACGTGTTTTGTTAGTTTAGCTAGTAATAGAGACGCTTTGGTGTATACTGTAACCCCCTTATTCATAAAACTTAACAAGCCTGTGTTAACTAACAAATGCTTTGTCCCTTTCTAACAAATACAAATGTCGAAGTGACAGATAAGGACAAACGAATTTTAGCGGCATTTTGACAAAAATAGGTTTGATTGTCGTTTATGAATAAGGGGGTAAGTCTTTATTATGAATAAATAAATAAATAAAACCCTAACCCTCCTTCGAGCGGTCGGTAAAAAAGGCTTTGCAATCTCAAATTTGTTATTGACATTCTTCCAGTTTTTTTTCGACACACCTCCGCCGCCTGACTTTCTAATCTATCTTAATCAATATGTTATTAGATCCGTTGGCCTGTCAACTAATATTATGTCATTGAGTCTTCGAATTACGGTTGGCTCTGCGAAATCGCGTGGCGAACGGTTGCCTTTGAGTTAGGGATGTCGAAAATGAAAAAAAATATCGTTATATCGATATTAGCGTCGATATATCAAAGGAAAAATATCGATATATCGATTAAATCTCAATAAACACTCACTAAAGTATTTATGTTTAATATACAATGCAAAAAATTCAGATGTCAATGCATCCAACGTAACAAAACATACAATACAATACAATACAATACAATAACTCTTTATTGCGCACCAAAATATAGCAAAAAAATTACAGAAAACAGGTATACACACAAAGACTTTCTGAGGTAAGCAATAGGCGGCCTTATCGCTTCAGAGCGATCTCTTCCAGGCAACCTTTACATTGGAATGGAGAAGTGAGGAATAAATTTAAGCAGGTGGTGAACATAATACTCAACAGTCATAGACAATTTATAGTTCTTTCTTTTCGTTCGTCCCTATCTTCTACAGTTTCAGATTTCAGCGACTTCAGTGCCATAAGAATTAAAAAAATATCGTTTTCGAGACAATTTTCGATACTGGATATTTTCTATCGATATATCATTACGAAATATATCGTCCAAAAATATCGATATATTGAATTGAAAATATCGATGTATTGATATTTATTCGACAAGCCTACTTTGAGTTGCTTCATGCGAGAAGGATCTATTTGTGAGCCAATTTTTGTTGCGTACAAAAATATCACTTGGACATTTAGCATGATTTAATATTTTCCGTCAAATGTAAAACAATTGTTAGAAAACACCCTTTTAATAATGAGAAAAACATAAAAAAGTATCATGGTGAAAGTTTAATTTTCAGTTTTTTAACGCTATGGTATCATTTCTGATAGTTCATGCAAATTGTAGTTAAAATTGTAATCTACTTGCAAAAAATAAGGTAAGTAATACAAACACAGTCTTACATAATAGAACCAATTAAAATAAATTAGATTTTTTTGAGAAAATTAAAAACCTATGGTATCATTTTTGATAATTACGAGTACCATAATATGCATCTAAGCGTTAAGACATATTTTTTGCCTATTCAGACCATCTTTAAATAAATCTTATATCTATCATTACACGAGAAATTCTTGCCACCTCGGGTGCCAACGTATTTCGATTGAAATCCAACTTTTCCCAATGGCCTACCACTTATTATGCACTGACTGCATGTATAAACGAAAAATGATTTCGAGTCGTCAATTTGCCATTTGCTCTAGGCCATTTACAATCAATGGTAGTAAATTCAAAGACGCGTAAACTGTTTTATACGCGGATCGCGTATCTTACAAGTGAAACTAAAGTGTTAGGTGCAAACCGCAACCATCCCGCATACAGAACGGGCGAAGGTGTGAGAAAAATAAGCGCTAGTTTTTTCGTAAACTCACATCATTTGAATAGCTGTTTGGCTACTACGAAACATGCAACACAAATGCAGGTAGGACCTTGTGCAAGGTCCACCTGGATTGCTACCACCATCTTGCTCGATAATCCTGCCGTGAAGCAGTGCTTGCACTGTTATGTTTCGGCGTGGAGAGTAAGACAGCCGGTGAAATTACTGGCACTTGAGGTATCTCAGACCTCTACGTTGGCAACGCATCTACAATACTCCTGGTGTTGCAGATGTTTATGGGCGGTGGTGATCTCTTACCATCAGGAGACTCACTTGCTCGTTTGCCATCCAGTCGAATAAAAAAAAAACTCGAAACTCGAAGTTCGTATCGCACCGTCCCTCTCACTCGTATTAAATGGTATAAGTGTCAGATGGACTGCACGACACGAACTTCGATTTTCGAGTTTCGTAGTAGCCCTGCTGGTATGAAGTCGGTTTCGTTCCGCGTAACACTGCGTTTACACCGCAAGGCTACCACGAAATTCGAAAATCGAAGTTCGTACCGTACCGTCCCGCCTACACTTATGTTATTTAATACGAGAGTGAGAGGGACGGTACGATACGAACTTCGAATTTCGTGTTTCGGAGTAGCCCTTCTGATACATATGTGCGAGGACGTGTTGCAAGTAAAGTTAAACGGTATTTCTCGTTTTCAATACTTTCGCTTTCTTCACTCGTGTTTTGCTTCATTGGTTTTGACCCGGTTCTTCCCAGTTTCTATTGTGGGCGTAATTTAGCTTTGTCTTCATATCGAAGAACAGCTGTGCATGGTCCCTCATCAGCTTCCTAAAGTGCTGCTTACTCAAGAATAGGATCTGAAAAGGAATTTAAAGTTGATGATCAGGGAATGGGGACAACAGGTACTTTACTCCTCGTGCCTACATCCTTCCTTTGGGAAAACATCCATACTTTAGGATCTTTACTAATTACTTTAGGATCCCACTGTATAATAAAACTCATTTGATGACGAGATTGCGCTGAGTTTTACCGCGTTGATCGGCATCCTTACTCGGTATGGGTACTGGCAGAATACCAGCGCTGCGGCTTACCGCAGCACAATGCTGAGCCAGCGCCTGTTCTTCAGTGCATCACATGGCTTCTCATTTATGTGTCTGATCTGTCTGATTGTTACCTAATTTATGTTTCTATTTGCTATTGTAAGTACCGTGTTTAAGGCATAATTTTAAGTGCTGAATTGTTAGTTTTATTACTCTTTAGTTATTAAGCCATGTCATTGTTTTGAAGAATAAAGATTACATCTATCTATCTATCTATCTACTTAGTATTATAAACGCGAAAGTGTGTTTGTGTGTTTGCCCGTCTTTCACGCCGTAACGGAGCGACGGATTGACGTGATTTTTGACATAGAGATAGTTTATCGGCCTGAGAGTGACATAGGCTACTTTTTACTCCGGAAAATGCACAGTTCCCGAGGGAACAGCGCGCGATAACCGAATACCACGCGGGCGGAGTCAGGGCAAAAGCTAGTAAGAAATAATTATAATTGGACACTGATGACCTTTGTAAAGTACATAGTGGAAAACTAGTAGGTAAAGCCGCAGATTTTCCCTCTATTTTTCCCGAACATCTTAAGCTCTTCTTCTTCTTTCTTCTTTAACTTAAGAGTTATTACTCTTGTCGGTGGAGTATTCCACACATCCCTCCTTTGAGCCATCTTTTTGACCTCTTGATACGACGCTCTAAGCAAAATAATTTGAAAACTCCAAAAAATTATTCCAATAAAGTACCTTTGGTAGGCAGGAGGATAAATCAGGGTCAGATTTAGGGGAGGGCAACAGGACCTCACTAAAGAAGGGCCCCGAAAATAGGATCATCGGATTTTTTATTTCAAATTCCGACGAGTAAAAACATTAGTAAACCACTTTTGTTTCATTTTTTTTTTTCGCAGAATACATCTACTTACCAAGTTTCAACAGTATAGTTCTTATAGTTTCGGAAAAAAGTGGCTGTGACATACGGACGGACAGACAGACAGACATGACGCATCCATAGGGGTTCCGTTTTTGCCATTTGGATTTGCAGGTGGTAGGACCGTGTGCAAGATCCGCCCGGATTCCTACCAGCATCTTGCTCGCTAATCCTGGCCCTGGCGTGAAGCAGCAGTGCTTGCACTGCTGTTTCGGCATGGAAAGTAAGAGTAAGACAGCCGGTGAAATTACTGGCGCTTGAGGTAGCCCATCTTAGGCCTCTAGGTAGGCAAAGGCAACGCATCTGCAATACCATGTTTTGCAGATGTTTATGGGCGGTGGTGATCTCTTACCATCAGTATCATATATATCAGTATCGTTTTCTATCCAGACGAATAAAAAAAAATGTCTACGGAACCACAAACCACAGATAGTTCAGAAGTTACAGGAGGTATGTACTTCACTTTTCATACCTACGCTCGGCGGTCGCTCTAAGGTTGTCAACTATGACTTATGCACCAAAAATCTATCGTGGTAGTGGCACTCGTATCTAGTTGTTCGATTTACTGTCGATAATGAAACGGGCAGAACCTCGCGCACGCACTGGTCCCAACCGGGCCGAGATATCGTGTCCGTGAACAGTGTCTATGTGTGCGTTGCTCGAGCGCACTCGCGGTGCAGTAAATGAAGGAAGTTGTTGTATGGAGACCCAAGCATTAATTCCTCAGTCGATGAAATTTTGCTTGGTTATTGTATAGTATGAGCCGTAACTAAAATATAAAAAATCCAAAAAAAAATACCTAAGTTAGGTATTTATAAGCTAAAAATCGTCACTACTTTTAAAAAACTCGTATCTCGAAATGGATCATTTTTCCGAGTGCACTTTATGACCATTACGTCAAGGTTCAATTTCGTTCACGTATTGATTTGAGATACGAGATTTTTTGAAGGTAGTGACGAAACACAAATCTGTTTATATTAGTAATTTAATTTAATTTCTGCTGGGGATTTTTTTTTTATATTTCATATATTGTTCCAATACGTTACATGAGTATGTCCATGTTGAAGAAAGTTTGAACGGAGCATTTTTTTACTTTATTTTTTTATTATTTTTTTTTTTGGATATTTATACAATACTCTTTATTTATTGATACTTTATCATACTTTCAAGTTTTTTCGGACTGAGGAATTACTGTTGGGTCCACTACCTTTATTTACTGCACTATCGTACGGAGATTGACTTCTGAACTATCTGAGTTTTGTGACGGAGCCCTAAATACACTAACACTGCAGCTAGTTACAGCGACGACAGTGCTCATCCGCATTTCCTTGTCGGTGACGAGGGAAAGCTCCCCGAAGTAGTCGCCATCCACGAGGTGGCAGGTCTCCTCATTTCGCACAGAATACACGGCCAGCAAACCGGTCTCGACAATCACGAGGCCGTCGCTCTGAGTGTATGCCTGGAAGCAAAGACTGATGCCAATTTTGGATTAAGAGGGTTTATACCTGCTGAGCTAGCAACGTTGCATTTTTGTTAGTTTTTCTCGACTATTCCATAAAAATTGAATGAAAATTAAAAATGTTGTCTGATAGAACACTTCTTAATACGGCTGCACGGTCGTAATGCAGTCGTATTGCAGTTGGAACGACCACTGTACAACAGCAATGTAAAAAAGTGCCAAAATCGCTATAGGTGTGCCTATAAAATTTAAGGTTTACCCTCGATTCCACTAGGATCCCATCGTAAGATCTTGACTTGGTGACAATGGGAGCACCTCAGAAGAATACCCTTTCGAATAAAAAAAGAGTTTTGAAAATCGGTCCACAATTGAATGAGTAATCGGTGAACATACATACTGAGAACCTCCTCCTTTTTTTGAAATCGGTTAAAAAGACGATTTAGAGGCTGTTTCACGATCCATGATTAGTTTTATTTGACGGATAAATGTGATGCCGTCTCCATCTATCCGAACAAAACCAACAGAGACGGCATCACATTTACCCGCCAAATTTTAATCAATGGATGGTGAAACATGTGGTTAAACTTACATTACCGATAACATCCTTGTCCAAAAACACTTCTTGCTGCAGCAGCAGAGCTATTTCGTTGATAATGTCAAACGGCCAGTCAGCAAAGAAGGGCAAGCGCAACACGTGTTTCCTATAACAGCTGAGGACAATATCCCTCTTCAGGGCCTTAGGCAAAGCACCAAACAATCCATTCTGCTTCTCAGTCAACGCAAATGTAGACATCTTGTATTGGTAATAATCATTCACCTTATCGTGCATAACATCAGGGAGCTGACGCGCTCGAAGTATATTCTTCGTACGATTCAAATTAGTGATATACAAGTCTTCAGAATACGTGAAGCGAGTTAAGCAGCTGTTCATGCCGACGAAAAGCCACATATGAAACGAGTAAGCGATGACGAAAGCTATAAGAGCAGATAGTTTATCAAACGTTGTCTCATTCGGCCGGAGCCCGTACCCAAACAACAGAAAGCTCTTACTTATCCTCGATAACTCCAGAGAAAAGAACAGGAATCCCGCATCTTCTAATTCCATGGTGTATCTGTACATTAACAGAACGCTCACGTACGATCTCTTGTCCAAAGATTTTTCAACGATTATACAAACCATGTTCAATGCGTCGGAGAAAGTCATCATTTGTAACATTGCTACCAACCCAAGAAGCAGAGTTCTCAGGAATTTGCAGAATGTCGTCAACTTATACGAGCTTCTCTCCCTGTTGTAGCAGCTGGACACTTCAAACAACCTGATTGTGCCAATTAAGCTGAACAAACGTAAGGTTACTACGAACATGTTGCACTTGCACGGTGAGCAGTTGATTCTACTGCCGTACTTGAGTAACAAAAGGGCTTCTAGAGGGATTGCAGAAGCCACGTGAATACACAAGTTTGTGGAGAGATACTTGTGCATAACGTAGCTTGGGTCCATGTAGATTGTTCTGGAAGCTTTATCCGCGTAGCCAGTCTTGAAGTTCAGGTACACGTCGTAGATTACTAGGGCATCGCAAGCCAATGCCGCGTAGTGAATGGGCATGCCCATATCGTGGATCATGGAGGAGTTTATGTGGATGAATATCTTGCTTAACACCATTATGTGCAAGATAAAGAATTCCCAGAAGCTTCTGCAACAGATAACGCGTTTGAGATGTCAAAATAAAAAAAATATCTGTTAGTACCTAGGCCGCAAAGCGCTTTTTTACATGTCACTTTTTGTACTACCGGGCGCTTTCAGAAAGATTATTATTGCCAACAATTGACTGAAAGTCATTTTCAAAAGAAAATCTATACCTGCAATTCAAAATAAAGTTAAGTAGATAAATTAAATTATATAATATACAATAAAGATATAATATAGTTATACTCAGGTTGCTTGGATTATAGCTTCATATCTAATTAGTTCGTCAGTTAGGTACCTTTCAAGAAATATTGGACACATAATATTTTTCCTTTTGTCAATTAAACAAATATGAGGATATAACCATAGCTAGTTTGAGGTTCCGTGTGACGTCAAGCCAAGCTAAAAACGTTCGCACGGCTAAGTCACCCCCCCCCCCCCCCCCCTACTTATAAACTTTGAAGCGTTTCATCTTTGTCATTTTTTTTGTTTGATTAAGGAAGGAAAAAATACGTGGCCAATATTTTCTAATAATATAACAGAACTAAAGAGAAACAGTATATTACTGCAGAGGCCGCGAAATAGGGGATTGCCGGCCGAGTAGTTACAAAATGGCCGAGTGCTAACGAGGCCATCTAGAGATGCAAAACCGACACGACAATCCCTGTTCGCGGACGAGACTTTTATAGTACTTTTCTCTAATAAATCCAAGGAAATAATACCATGTCGCTTGATGATCAACTCATATTGGAAACAATAACACTTATTTAAATTAAAAAGTAGGTATTTGTTTTTTTTCTTTTATAATCATACTCTTTTTCATCTATTTTTTTATATAAATGTCAATCCTTCTTTATTATATTGAATACCTGATTTAATCTAATTAAATAATCTAGTCAAATAAGAGATTGAAAAGTAAATACACATTCACAAACTATGTTTTTCTTAATTGGCAGTAGGTAGGCCACAGATATATAGTCAATAAAAAAAACCCAGTGAAACAAAAGACAATCACTTTGCTGGCCATGGCCAGGCAATGTTGTTTAAAATTCTATTACTGTTCTCTAAAAATTAGAACGAAGTACAATAAGTACTAGGTATACAAAGACGTAGGTAGTTCGTGTTCTATCATCACGAATCAATATAATATCAGACATTTCCTTAGATGTTTGAGATTTTTTTATCTTTTTTCTCTTTTTTTTTTAATTCGACTGGAAGGCAAACGAGCAAGTGGGTCTCCTGGTGGTAAGAGATCACCACCGCCCATAAACATCTGCAACACCAGGGATATTACGTTGCCAACCTAGAGGCCTAAGATGGAATACCTCGAGTGACAGTAATTTCACAGTCCGTCTTACTCTCCACGCCGAAACACAACAGTGCAAGCACTGCTGCTTCACGGCAGGATTAGCGAGCAAGATGGTGGTAGCAATCCGGGCGGACCTTGCACAAAGTCCTACCACCTGCCACCTGTTTCTTAGGAAACTACTCTGTTAATACATACTCATAGTGCCTAATATATGCCCATCCAACGCCTTCTTCGATATTAACGACACTTTCAACATTCTAACGCCTGAGTTGAAAGAATAGCAATATTTCTGCTTAATGTTGCACTTCTAAGTTTCAATAGGAGTAAGTTTTTTATATTAAGTATACGAACCTGAATTTGCTCAAAGGATGTATGGAGCTCCGGTAATGTCTGAAATTTATGGCTCTTGCCACCTTCATGGCATGAGAGCTGGTGTAAAAGTGCTTTGCACGAAGATCCGTGAAGGACAAAAGGAACAAATTATACCAGAACCTCTTCAAACTTGAGAAACACCCTTCGCCCTTTATATCCACATCCAGAACATCTTTTTCGTCCCAAACAGAACAATTGTGATCGTAGCAAGGCTCAAAATAAGAACTAGTTTTTTTTGGCATTTTAAATTACTGCAAATTACAATTTTTGACTTTACCGCTGGGCGACAAAACCAAGTTAGCGCTGTGCGGGTGGCGAAATAAGGAACTAAGGGCGCCATCTTGGCCATCTTGTCAACAACTGTCAAGTCAGCCATCGGACATCGATGTCGGTCGTGTGTTTTTGTTACGGTTTTAATCATAAATAGCTAACAAAATGCCGAAAAATATTACTACTGAAGTGCGTGAGATAATACTGAAAGTGAAAGAGTTTATGGACGAAGAGAAACGTATGCAAGTGCCGATTATTCCGCTAAGTAAAGTGTATGTGAGGGTCTCTGCCGCTACAGGTTAGTGTTGCCAGTAATATCTGGAGAATCCCTTAGAAAAGTGATAATTTTAATTATTACCGTGGTATAATATTTTGTTAATCCTGCCAATTAATGTCCTTGTTTTCATAACACTATTTTAACTTGTTTTTTTGTTTGGAGTACCTATTTATGTTTTTTTAATTCTTTTTTTTGGTTATTGTATAGTGTTCACTATTACACAATGCAAATATCAAAACCTTAATAGTTTGTCAACCAATAATACGTCGCCCAGTGGTATGAAGAAACTAGGGTTGACAACAATCATCCATGACTTTTTAACATTTGACAACTACTATCATTTTAACACTGAATAGACTCAGGAATCTCAGTCCTGACATCACCTTTGTGTTTTATAGAGTGAAGCACTATTCGCATCACGAGTTTGAGTCTGTGGAGTAAGGCAACATCCTAATAGCCTCGCAATGAACATTTTTAGGTGTCAACAAGAGGCGAAATAAAACCTATCTCGATACCGCTTGAGACTTACCCAATTGATGCCAATTTACGTGGTGCAAATTGTATTTGTAAATGTCTTACGTCATTAATTATTTTCAGGTGTATCAGAACGCACAGTATTAAACATCGTCAAAGAGGCCCGATTAGTAGAACAAGGCCTCTTGGACCCTGAAACGTTAAAGAAATCGCCCAAAAAACGCGTCCGCACCAAAGGAAAGATCGAAGTCGACGAATATGACTTACAAGTAATCCGTCGCAAGATACACGAGTTCTACGCATTCAAGAAAGAAGTGCCTACAATCAACAAACTGTTGCAAATACTCAAAGAAGAAATAAATTTCAAAGGTTCCCGAGAAACATTGCGCAAGATCTTACGCAAAAATGGTTTTCAATTCAGAAAGACGAAAAACAATAAAGAAAAAGAGCCTGTGCCGGAGCCTACGCCGCCTGTGCCTCCAATGGTGACACCTTACATACACACTATGTTCAGCCATAAGAATATTCAGTCATAAGTCTCCAATACTCCCTAAAAACTAGGTAAGCGCCCGTGCTCTGGCAACATTGATCTGACAGCGACCTTTCACAGTGCCACCAATTCATGCAATTAAACTTTGTCATATTATATTTGCGACTGCATCACCATTTTGTGTGATAAATAACGAATGGACACTGTATGAAATAGCCGAGCAACTGTTGAGATTATTATTTTTCCTTTATTGAATGCCTTTAGCACGGCGTGATGACGCGAATGGCAACTATGTTGTTTTAGTGATTGGAAGATGTCCGCCATTATTACCGAATGTTTGTTTTAAAAGCTTGTATAAATGCGTCAATACTGGTACAAGTTATTCGTATTAAGATTAGAATTATGTAAGCTTATTTTCATGGCTGCTAAAATGTAAGGATGTCATTTGTATTAAACTTAGTTGTGGGTGCAAAAGTCTTAATTCTTTGTAGTCTACTTTGGGTGGGGTAACAGTACAAGCTGTAATTGTCGATCCTGAAAGAATGTTGATTATGCAAGAACTGTCCTCACATTGAACAAACGGTACAATTCCACACAATTGACACTTCTGTTTGCATGACAAATTGACAAAGTAAACAAGTGTAGATTTGTAGTGTTTGTAATTTTTGTACTATAAGTCTGATTATTGAAACCTTTTCACTACTTAACAGCAATTGTGTGATGATTTTAATTATTACATTGTTGTCATTTTACAAGTTTATTGTATAGAAAAATGTAAAAGTACTAAACAGCTAAATCGTTAAAACAACATAATATTATGTTGACAATGTATGAATCATCATACAAAGTTAATTGATACACATATGATGCATGATATATTATGATATTTTCCAGTAATTCTGTGTCACGGGCTCATATTTCTTAGCAGTGACTGGTGGTGTTCAAAATGTTGCTGACTTGACAAATTGTTAGTTAAATTTTCAATTATTTCACACTTACAATATAGTAAGAGGCCATTTTGTCTACTGTGTGTGTGCTCGCAATCACATTCATCATGTCTTTCTACACTCATCATATACAATTTACCGGAGAGAAGTGGTTAAAGTGATTCTAAGTACTCTAGACCCCAATATAGCCTCAGAAGCCTTATGTCTAACCTAACACTTGAAATCACAATGGTTTTTACTACTTTCTGTTACACCATTGAAGTCTATATCAGCACTATACTGACTGTTTCGAACAAAGCGCGCTGTGCATCAATCAACAATATTACTTTGACATAACCCCTGTCAACAAACTATAGTGAAAGGTTCACAAATGTATGCTGCGAATTTTGTGCACCGTTTTGATGCAAGAAACATGCAGCCTAGATGTTGATATGTTGTATAGCAGTTTTCAAAGTTTTTGGATGACAGAACCCTATTTTAAAACTACATATTTGTCGGAGCCCTCAGGCAAAAACAACTAATTGAATAGGAGATTGTACTTTGCAACCTTACGGTGCATCTTAAGTTACGTATTTTAACTATTTCCAGTCTTTTTGCGGAACCCCGCAGAATCTTCACGGAGTCCCAGGGTTCCATGGAGCACACTTCGAGAATAGCTGTGTTATACTATATATGATGAGGGTAGAAAGAGATGAGATGATGAATGCAATAGCGATCGTCAGCACATTAAAAATACCGCATTTGATCCTGGAAAGTAGTCATTCCATGCATGCACACTCTTGGCATAGGGTCAATAAATTTTTTAGTGTTCTTAATTGTGTCCCTGTGACTCGGGAGACATTAGTGACACATTCACTTGCTTAGAAAAAGGTTGGCAATAACTAAAAGCAAGAGATGAGCCATCAAGGGATTGCCTTGAAACTGTCACAAATTCATACTTTTAAGAAGTAAGGAGACATTACCATGGCAACCAAGCTGCTCTAAAAAGTTGATAGACCCCATAACAAAGAACAACAACAATGGCCCTTGTGACTGTTGTTTAATTCCACTTGAATGAGTGTCAAAATTAAGAATGAAAATCATTCAGTGATTTCATCTTCCCATAATTCCTTTCGAATGTGTATCAAATGGTACATTATATTCCCGATTTGCATCTTTTTTTAATTGAGTCTATTTTTTTTTTTTTTTATTCTACTGATTTGCAAACGAGCAAGTGGGTCTCCTGATGGTAAGAGATCGCCACCGCCCATAAACATTTGCAACACATGGTATTGCAGATGCGTTGCCAACCTAGAGGCCTAAGATGGGATACCTCAAGTGCCAGTAATTTCACTGGCTAAATATTTCGTCAGGTTTTACTTGTTTAACTTCATTGTATATTATTATAATTATGTGTTGTACACATCTGCTTGCGAAATCAAGAATGTATTGTTTTTATGAATATTTAAACATATTCTGGAAGTTTTTTTTTTATTGCCGTACATAATAGAAGTAAGAGGTTGGAGATATTAGCGAAGCACCTGTCTGAAATATGAATTAAGGCTCTCGTAATAGAAACATATACAAGGATATATGTAGAAATAAACGAAGCATAGTGAGCACTATGGACTATACTCTGTTTATAAGCATTTCTTATAACCAAAGCCCAATTTAAACTGCGAGAAAAGTTACATTAATGAGTTAATTTAACTTCCGTCATCCAACTTCATTGACATCTGAGGCCGTATTGCCTAATGTTTTTGACACTCGTGATCGCAATCAAATGACGTATTTCGCATACGAAAGCTGTCATTTTATTGCGATCGCGAGTGTCAGAAATGTTAGGCAATAAGGCCTCTGGTGTACTTTCAAGCAGTTGATCGTTGCATGTTAAACTGACATATTGTGAGTCATTTGAGTCTGCTCCGCATGCAGTGTAAATTGGGCTTTGCCCATGCTTGGTACTCTTCGGTTTCCTGAAGAGTTGTATGTGAAAGATATAGAAAACTGATCTTTTTCGAGTTTCGGACATTAGATTAGTTAAATTGTGCTTCACTTAAATTTAGAATTTTATTTAATGTGTTTCTGAGACTGGATAATGGCGTCAGTATCATGAGGTCTGGAGGGCTACGAGAAATCGAAATTGATATCATACCGTCCCTCTCACACTCGTATTAAATAATATAAGAATCAGCGGGACGGCGAGATACGAAGTTCTAATTTTCCGCTTCGTAGTATAGGGCCTGAAGGGCTACTCCGACACTCAAAATTCGAAGTTCGTATCGTACCATCCCTTTCACTCTCGTATTAAATAACATAAGCGTAGGCGGGACAGTACGATACGAACTTCGATTTTCGAATTTCGTGGTAGCCTTGCTGTTTGACGACTTTGACATTTGCGTCCGTTAGTGATTGATTAATAACTAAATGAGCCAATCACAAGCAAGAACGTCACGCAAACCTCACGATACTAACGCCATCTAGCGATATAGACACCCTAATTATCATGCATTATTCGTGTCTTGCTCTTACTGTAGATCTGATTGTTACTTGGCAAAGGTCTCTTCCAGCCTTTTCCACTTCTGTATGCCACGTGTGACCCTGTACCATGTGTCAAAGGCAAAAATATGTATTAGTATATTAGTACCTTGTCACTTTTACTACTGTGACAGTTCATATATGGTAGTTCAAATATTATGACGAAAGTAGACAAGGTACTAAGGCACTGGTCCCACCGCGAGCTAGTAAGCTATGAGCTATCGGCTATTTTCTAGCCCAAGAAACGAACAAAAGATAATCGGTTCCGTGTACATAAAAGAGAGAGTTATATTTTTATAGTTCATAGCTGGCTGTTCACACTGCCGGCGAGGATACTCTCCCACCGCCCGGCGAGTAAGCGATAATTCCATACAATTGTTTACTAGCCGCCCGCCGATTGTCATCTGTTTCTAGTACAGAATTTTACTAGTTGACCGCCGAGCTCGCCGATAGCTGGCGGTGGGACCACTGTTTACTAGTTGACCGCAGCGATAAGCTATCGACTATAAAACTAGCTCAACGGTACTCGCCGAAGCCTGCTTGGCGATCAGAGCGATCATTCTATCTTTCAAAGTGGATGCGAGTGCACGTATATACAATGAATTTAAAACAATCATACAAACTATCTTTGTTGTCAAGTTCGGATGACGATGATGATGTATTTTATAAAAGCGTGTGTGTAGTGGCAGTGGCAATTTTGAAGAGACGGAAGAACAAAAGGAATATTTTAAAAAGAATGACAAGAAAAATTTGGATGCAAAAAATTAATTATTTCAGAAAAGAAGTACAGTGAGTTCAAACTAGCTAGTGTGGTGAAAATGTATTTTCAAAAAATTTAAATCATTTATTCAGTAAATAGGCCGCAATGGGCACTTTTACACGTCATTTTTTTAAACTACCGGCGCTTTCGGAAAGACCATCATTGCCAAGAAGAATGCGCCGCAAGAAACTTGGCAGAAAGTCATTTTTTCAAAATAAAATAATTACAATTAAAATACTTAAAAACTACAGTAAACAATTTAACAAAAAATTACAAAAAAAAATTAAATAATAATACAAGGATGTATGGGGTCCCTTACTTACAAAATTAAACACTAACTATATTCGACCTCGACTGTACATCATATAGGTCATTGGCGAATAGCCCCCCGGCTGAGCTAGTGCAGCGAGTAATCGCCCGTCGCACGCAAACACTCGCTTATAGCCGAACGTCTAAACTAGCAAAACTATACTCGCTTCTCGCCTCTCGCCCACTCGTTTGTAGTTTATAGTTTTACTCGCTAATAGCTTGTAGCCGCCGGTGGGACCAGTGCCTAAAGTGTATACATATTTCTGCCCTTGCGTATACAGGGTGGAAAGTTGAGATGGGGCAGCAATACTGGGTTAAGACATTGACTTTAGTTAAAATGTTCAGTGTTTAGTTGTCTACATACTGTTTAATTTTCTTTAAGCATATCATCATCATCATCATGTCAGCCGAACGTCCACTGCTGGACATAGGCCTCCCCAAGGTTCTCCACTCAGACCGGTCTTGTGCTTTTCGCATCCACCGCGATCCGATCTTAGCCAGGTCGTTGCTCCATCTTGCAAGCATATATTCTCATAAAAATAATTCTAATAATAAATGTGAAAGTTTCACTTTGGCAACTGTATGGAAAAAGTTTCCTTTGATTTTTTTTTTTTTTTTTCATTTGTGGGTGTTCTAGTACTTTAAACCTTAGTTGGTCTCAAAGAGTGCTTTAATCCTTGATAGAAATGGGACTGATTGGCATAAAAAAAATCAAATCTGACGATTTTCTCGCTGACTACATTTTATCAAAAATTTGTGAATGTCGATTGTCATCACTTAAAAAGTTAGTAAAGGTCTCCTAAGAGCATTTTCGCGTAGCAGCAAGGGTTCTAGTAGCTGCCCTTGCTGCCCCATCTCAACTTTCCACCCTGTATAGGTAGTCATTCACGATGACGCGTGCCGTGGTTCTTATTACAATGACATTAATTTCTAATTTTGACTAAATCACGCGTCGGCGTGGATGGCACTAGATATAGATAAGATCAATTTTTTTAAAAAGCTAGCAGCAAACTGTGTAGAAGCAGTGAAACTTAGACAAATAAGCTAGTACACTTAGGGGCTCTTTCACCATCCATTGATTACTGTTAACTGACAGTTAAATGTGATACCGTCTCTATTTGTTTTGTTCGAATAGACGGAGACGGCATCACATTTAACCGTCAGTTAACACTAATCAGTGGATGGTGAAACAGCCCCTTAGGGTTACCATATCTCAGGATTTGTCTTGCTTTTACAACTTGCTTACTGAAGTTAATTGAGATAGCAAGATAATAACGTAATTTCCAACAAAATACGAAGACAAAAATTTATGTAATCTGCATTGCCGTTTCGAAATAGGTACATAAGATCATTTTTTTTTTAAGTTAGCTTGAAACTATGTGTAGAGAAGCAGTGAAACAGACGAAAGAGTTTTACATACATTTTAATATATCGGATAATGGTTCAACAGTTTTGGATCTAGCTGGGATTCTCAGGGGCTGTTTCACCATCAATTGATTAATCTTAACTGACGGATAAATGTGATGCCGTCTCCGTCTATTCGAAAAAAACAAATAGAGACGGCATCACATTTATCCGTCAGTTAAAACTAATCAATGGATGGTGAAACAGTCCCTTAGTGTTTGATAGCGCAGCGAGCACTATTGCTAACCGATATTTGAAAATATGATATTTTTTATATAGAGAACAATATAATAACTTAAAAAAAAGTGACAGCAATCTTAATCGTTCCTTGTTTATGGTTTCATACATGGCAATGGCAGCCCCAATAATAAAAACCAGCTGTTTAAATGGCCCTGTACCCATGGCCATTATTAAAATTTAAAAAAAAAGTATTATTCTTATATTAATTACTTAAATTACTTTTCGTAGCAATAACGGGTTGCCCCTTATAGGTTGTTTGTAGAAATACTTTTGTACTTGTATTCATAATTTTTTATTGGTATGACAATTAAAAATAATGTAATGTACAGTTAGGAATAGATCTCCTAGTTAGTAGTTTTGTTGTATGTAGAGGTCTTAGAATGCAGGATGAACCAGAAGCCGAATTTTAGAGGTCTGTAATTTTTTTAAATGAGTTTAATTAAAATTGAAGGACTTTGGGCAACCGAGTGGAGGCCCCTAAGGCGAAAAAGAACGGGAAAATCCGTCGATTTTTTTTTTACTTCTATGGGGAAGAACCTTATTTATGGAAGCCCCTGGGCTGTGGCCCCGTATGCCCTCCCCTAAATCTAGCCCTGTGGGAATAGGGATGATGACGCCATTAAAAAATAATTCGAAAAACGACGGGTAGGGGGTCGAGAAATATTTCTTCATACTAAAGGGGTCATGAAAAAGGTTGAAAAACACCAGGCTACAGTACAGGTTTCTGGTACTTTCTGGTTTGTCCTGTATTCTGAGTTATTGTAAATGTATTATACCGCGCTGCGGACATTTTCGGACGCAGATAAATCCTAGTGCGTAACTAACAATCGATGGCAGCCTTTCCCTAACGGTCTATGACGCATTCACTACCACCGACGCACATATGCGTTTTCGCCACAGTATATATATAAGCTTAAGCGGTATGGAAGCTACGAACACACACAGACGCGCGCTCTACACGGCCTCTAAGGGGGTCTCGCGGTACTGCAGTCGATAGAAGCTTCGTAGCGTCCATACTGCTTTAGCTTATAATTATATATACTGTGTTTTCGGGAGCTCACCCAGTGCCGCTGTCATAAATATTCATACATTTTGAACGCACATGTGCGTCGGTGGCGCCTGTGGAAATCAGGCAGTGAATGCGATAACATTCAACATGGAAAAGTTTGGAGAAACTGATTAAATGCAAATACTTGAGTGATTGATAAGAGCAGAAATCGTGTAACTATTAATAATATAATAAAAAGATTTAACTGTGTTTGCGTGTTTGTATTTAGAGGATAATCTAGGAAATTGTTCAGCGCATATCAGGAATTAACCCCGCGGAGAAATTGGAATTTATACCTGAAAAAGAACTTGAATTTCTTCACCGCCCCAGTCATCCAGTCGTGATAGCCAATAGAATGCCTCACGCCATGGCCAACATTCAACTCGAAGTTACTCCTTCGGCAATGCACTTATATCTCAGCTTGTTTGTTTCTTATATTTAGTTACTTAAGCAGCTACACTAGCGACATCTATGTTTTTAGGTTTAGCCGTTTTTGAGATATTGAACTTTGAAGTGTCAAAGTCGGGGGTTTTCCAACTTTTTGTTGGTTAGGTTATAGTTTGGAAGACAAGGAACGACAAGCGGAAACCAACTGAATAGAAACCCTACCTACCACCAACCTACCTACCTACTACCTACTATTTAATAATATGTCACCTAATGTAATGAACATGACTTATAAATGAATATGAATATGAAATTCAACTTTCGGGGAATTCAACTTAATGAGAATTCAACTTTCGGGGAATTCAACTTAATGGGAATTCAACTTTCGGGGAATCCAACTTAATGGTAATTCAACTTTCGGGGAATTCAACTTAATGGGAATTCAACTTAATGGGAATTCAACTTTCGGGGAATCCAACTTAATGGGAATTCAACTTTCGGGGAATTCAACTTAATGGGAATTCAACTTTCGGGGAATCCAACTTAATGGTCCGGAAGGGCCTGAAATAATGATACCACCACCATGATGTAGGATTTCACAAAACTCCAATTTTTACTTTTATTCTCGTTTAATTTGATAACTTTACCCTTACATATCTTCATATCGTTAAGATATACATTTACCAACATCGCCGTAAAGCTTCGATTGCGCATATTACAAATGAAGGGTCCACGGAAAGAATATGTCTGTACATGTGTACATGTCTGTCACCTAAGCAACTTTTTTTTAAAGTTAGCACGATAAACTATGGTTACCATTTCTTTAAAAGTGAAAAAAAAAAGAATTATTTATTCGCAATTCGTAAAAATAAAATAAAACATTATACAAGTTTACTGTACCTTCCGCCGCCTAACTTTGCCTAAAATTTCATCGCCAGGACTAGTACCTACCACAAAAAATATAAAGGATAATTGAATAGGCACTATACCGTTAAGCGATTCGAACATAATCTGGGAGTAACGTAAAGACGTCGCATAAAAGAATTATGTATGTAAACTCTTTATTGTACAAAATAAGTAAAATAGGTACAGTTGACAAAAAAAAACAAATATGTACAAAGGCGAACTTATCCCTTAAAGGGATCTCTTCCAGTCAACCTTTGAGTGGATGAGAGGAGCATTCAGTCAGGGACAGACAAAAAGTTAGTTTAATAATTAACATGGTAGAATTATCTCAAAAATGTAATGAACTTTTAGGCAGATTTATATGGCGCGTGGTGTATAGTATTTAATTCTTTTTTTTATAAAAAACAGGCCTACGTTTGGCCTCAATCTCGCTTGATGGAAGGCGAAGATGAGGCCTAAGATGGTACACGTTTGCCTAGAATGGTATACAGTTGTAGTACTTTGCGAGCTCTACATTTCGATATTAAAATCTCAAATTTAAAAAAGGTGACGAGATATATTCTTTCCGTGGACTTTTCAAATGGTATAATTCTATTATATATACAGGTGTCACATAGGTAAATCTTGCATAAATCGTGAACAGCAGACTTAGCTTTAAAAACGGGTTTTATGACAAAACATCGCTAGATGGCGTTAGTATCCTGAGGTCTGAAGGGCTACTCCGAAACAACGTTCGAAGTTCGTGTCGTGCGATCTCTCTCGCTCTCGTATTAAATAGTATAAGTGTGAGAGGGACCGCACGACACGAACTTCGAACGTTGTGTTTCGGAGTAGCCCTTCTGTTTGACGAATCAAACATGTCAAAGTTGTCAAACGGACCCACGATACTAGGACCACCTAAAATAAAAGCGATTCCTTAGAATATAGGATAATCAAGAAAACGTCGTTTATTCTAAGGGCGAATGTTTTAGTGACTAGTTTTATAAGTCGAAATTATCCAATGGAGTTAGCGTGAAGGACATTGTGTATTAACCCTTTCGTTCCGGCAAAGCCATACACAAAATCTAGCCAGTTTTCCATATTCAGTGAATTGATACCTGCTCCTCAGTCCTGTAGGCGAGTTAACTCGTTCACAGAAATGATGCACTTTTACGTCCGAAAGAAGACTTAACTCGGCTACGTAAAACACTTTTCAGAGCCGGTAGACGAGATAACTCGTTGGCTTGGTACTAAGTTATTTTTCTCCATGTTGTTTGTTGAAAACGTAACTATTTAGACACAATGCATAACGAATATTCTTGGGGTAGACTAATAAGTTTATTCACTAGTTGGCAACATTAAAATAACTGCAGCAAATAAATATGGCTCAAGACTAAGAGTACAGGAAGCAATGTGTCCGGTTGTGCAAGTGACTGTCGATTGCCCTAATCTAGGATGTAATGTCAATTTTTTTAAGACGAGTTTATTCGTCTACCGGATCTGAGAGCACATCGCACAAGATGAGTTAACTCGTCATCCGAAACGAAAGGGTTAAGGGCGGTAAGTAATCACGAACCAGTGTTGTCGCGCACAGCGCGATTTGCCATATAATACTCGGTAAGTGTCACAGCCCTAATATATGTAATACATATGTAATGTGGTCACATTGCCTTTCCTTATTTGTCTAATTTTGTGTGTTGGTACTACCGTATAGAGTAATGGCGTTACAAATGAATTAACCATGGATAAGAACTAAGCTGATGCCCTAGAATAGAGAGTTTAGTTCCTTCCTGAAACTCGGCTGATACCTAAGGTGAGTGTTTTGCTATATAATGTTAATTGCCATGATCAAGAAGTGTGTAAGGATGTCCGCAATTCAATACAGGGTAGATTCCGTATATGGGTCTAGTAAGCGCTAGAGTACAATGTATACTTGGTAATGTCATAGACAGCGGAGCGCATAAACTAGACATGGAGCGAGTATCTCTTGCCCAGCAATAACGGTCGTAAGATGATGGAGCAACCGAGGTCAGGACTATGGGGATGGTGGAGGTCCTCGTGGGGGCAAAGCCCCCACGTCCGGCGGGTGCCAGGCCAGATCACGGGCAAACTGAACCGGCCAGGAGCCTATTGATCGGTCGGGATTGGTCAGAAGATTACTGGTAGGCCCAGGATCTCTCTACCTAAGCATTGAGGCACCCGGGCATAGCGCTGTGCCTAGACCGGAGTAAAACGACCGTAAGCTAAGCACGCTACCTAAGCCTAGCTTGTGATAGGAACGTGGCACAGCCACACCGAGTTAGGAATCACTGTTATCACATATCTTGTGAAGCCAAAATAAGAACTTGCCCTTACACACTTCAGCAATATTTGTCGCCTTATTATTGCCGTGTACCATTAGCACCCCAGGAATATATGTATGACATGTATGGAAGCATCAAAGGGGCGACAAGTGTATTAGAATCCCGAAGACATGGCTAATAAGTCGAAGTTCGTAATTCTACTACCGCTCGTGTGACATACAATATTTTTCGTCACATCTGTGAGTAAATTGTATTTATGCATATTTAGACGACAAAAACTTGAGGTATCCCATCTTAGGCCTCTAGGTCGGCAACGCATAGGCAATACCCCTGTTGCAAAATGTTTATGGGCGGTGGTGATCTCTTACCATCAGGAGACCCACTTGCTCGTATGCGATCCAGTAGAATAAAAAAAAATTACAAAAATTGACAATAGTTACCTCAAAAAAACACTTGTATTATTTATACCATCTGACGCAGAATGTTAAGACACAATGATATAAATAATAAATAACTCAAGTTTTTTTTTAGTTGCCGCCTTTTGTCTTAAGAAGACAGTAACTATATCTGCTAAATATACACAATGTTAAGTCAAAACTCCTATCTTGTCCATTTAAAACCTCTAAATTCTAACAAACTTTGAATCTTTGAAAACATCAAATCATTATACTTCGTTTTTTTAGCATTCGAAAGAAGGTAAGCGATCTTAACGTGTCTTTTTATTAAAAAACACTTTTGCAAAATAAGTTACAGCAAATACGGAACAATAGGGATGTTGACACCATTAAAAAATAATTCGAAGGCACAACTCCAGTAAAAAAACACTTTGTTTTAGCCCTGAAAACCAGATTAATTTTCGATTTACGGTAAAATTAGATTTTTTGTTGCATTAAAACAAATAAATAGTTAGTTGATTGAGTTGCCGGATAATGACGTCATAAGTCGCTATTGCCATTCAAACTCTATGGGAGAATTGTGTTTTGACAGCTCATAAAAAGTAAGTCAGTTTATTGGTGGTGTCAACATCCCTATTAGCAACGTATGGTCATTTACACGCTTTTGGTATCATAAGTAATAGTTACTGTTTTTTTTTTTAAACGTTTTTCAATAAAAAGACTCGTCAATATTGTTTACCTTTTTACTAATGCAAAAAAAGAAGTATAAGTAAAACATCTTGACAATTAAACTTAACTTTCGAATAATAAAAACTTATCTATGAATTAATTTACTTCCCGAATTGACGACCATCACATGACTATACTCCAATTCAATAGAATCTGACAATCCTGTAGACACTTCCAGCCTACTAATATGAACACCGGGCTGCCTAAGGCTTTGTGATGTGACTATTATTCTTTTTTGATTCCTTTTAGATGATAATTGCAACAACAGGGACATATATAATCAAGCGTGCCCACGTTAGGGTGTCATAAATGTGTAGAAAATTGTCAGATTCTATTGAATTGTACTTTATATATAAATTCAACAAACCAACAATAATTATATACGCAAAATATACAATTTATCTAACATACTCGATTATAATATACAACTTCTTATACAATTAAAAACTGCATTAATTACACAGAGCACCTGAAGCAAGCAAAAAACTAAATATACCTACAGTATGTTATAAAATGAAGTGGTTGGGTTATTCTGACCTTTTTTTACCGACACTGGGCGTCTCCTGCGTTACCGAAATTGTCTCTAGTGTTACCAAAAAATTGTACATCCAACAAGATATTTCACGGATTAGTAGGTTGAACTTACGTAGGATGGCATGTATTCATGTACTATCGAGTGCAACGCTGCCTTTCCCCCTTTAGGTCGCAATTTGTTTGCGCTCTTAGAAAGCTCCGGTCCCCGCCTAGAAACGACAAGCACCAATAGAAATTCGACACTAACTATTACAAAAGATTTTTTTTTGCAGGTTAAAATATGTTTTTTTTACGGTCAAAACTTATTTTCTTAAACTTAACTGTGCTAGTATACCAAATAGAGTTCAAATTAAGTTACAAATTTAGTCAAAAAACTGACCAGATGTTGTGACCATAGTCCAGACCATGCTAGACAAAAAATTTTGCCCAAATCCATAAAAAATGGTCCTTTCTTAATTATGAGAGCTGATTGGTTTACTTAATAAGGGGCGGGGCAAGCAAAATTTCTGGTTGCAAGGGATTTTGTCGAAAAATGGGAAAGGCAGCGCTGCACATGATGGTACACCATCTATTAAATTACGGAAAAAACATGTTTACTTACAAAAACCTGCAATTGTTTGAAAAATTTCTCGGACAGATTAGTGTCGGTAAAAAAGTTGATTCGCCCAGGGACAAGTTAGTCAGGTTTTAAGACACTTCTGACTTCGGACTGTATCATACATTCGCTATGGGGTCAAAATACCCCAACCACATGGTACACTAATGTATGTATCTAAGTAACCTTATGCACCACACTCTCTAGTATTTACTAAAGAATTTATAATATTTGATAATGGCCACATCACCTATAATTTACAAAGACTTCAACTTACATAGAATGTTTGATAAACCTACTAGCTCAAGATTCGGATTCTAAAGATCTTCACCCATCAATTTAATGGATCAATAGTAGATTGTACAACAAGAGCATAAAACGAGCCATTTTGCCCGAAGCGTTCATATAGCCACCCGAGCCGGTACGACGAGGGTGAATAGACACGTCGAGGGAAAAATGGGTTTAATGCTCGAGTTTAACACTCTGCTTTTCACTTCGATGGCGAGGAAATGAAATAGCAACAGTGGAAACAATGATTCACTTTCTATGTAACTTTTATTTTTAATGCATTATTATAATAATTCCATTATTTTAATTTTACTGATTTATCGTGGTCGATTTGATTGATTTTTAGTTTTACATAAATTAAAAATTATTTAAAAAATACAAAAACTTTTTTGTTAGTGGCTGTTGACACCTGACTACCTTGGTCTTAGACGAAGATTTTATTTTATGCACTAGAGCATAAGAAGTAATTTTATGTCGCCTAGATACAGCATAAACACGAACTTTACGAGCATGACAAGTGAAAATTATTTTTTATCTTTACTATGTTAAAAATATTGCGAGTGACAGGTCTAAAGGCGAGTGGACTAGCGAAAAATCCCGACCTAATCCCTACTAATATTATAAATGCGAAAATAACTCTGTTTGTCTGTTAAGCTTTCACGTCGAAACCGCTGAACCGATTTTGATGAAATTTGGTATAGAGATAGTTTAAGCCCCAAAGATCAACATAGGATAAAGAGTGACTCAGGAGACCGTGACTATAGCAACGAGTGACAAGAAAAAGTTGATTGACCACTGTTAAAATGTTATAACAAAATCTAAGTTTTGTACTTGTGCTGCCATCTGTCGGCTCACCTGTCAATTATATTATAACGGTAGATTAAAGAAAAAATAAATTAGTCTGCTTGCAACCGTTATACGTTGTTCATTAACCACGACTACTATTAATTACCTAATCATTGTTTAAGATATAAAATATTTTTAATCCATTAAACAGATGGGTGAACATCATTTTTAATCGTATATATTATAAATACTTTCTGTTTCACCTTAATTTAACCACAATGAACCATAATAAAATGCTTTCTCATCTATATGTATTATTAATACCTACAGATCCAGATTTTAATGGAATTTGGGCCAATCAACTTTTTTACCGACACTTTGGGCGTCTCCTGCGTTACCAACATCGTCTCTGGCGTTACCAAAATATCGTACTTCCAACAAGATATTTCACGGTTTAATAGGTTGAACTTACGTAGGATGGCATGTATTCATGTACACCATCTATTAAATTACAGAAAAAACATGTGTACTTACAAAAATGTGCAATTGTTTGAAAAATTTCGCGGACGAATTAGTGTCGGTAAAAAAGTTGATCGGCCCATTTACCTTATTATAGGCCTCTTCCCAACAGTTGAACAATTGGCTGGACTATTTTTATTATTAAGTGCCTTCTATTCATTATTAACTGCATACTACCATTCTTTCTTTCCGTTATAAAGACTGGAAGCAATCGCTTTGAAGCGACAAGGCTGTTTGTTAAACGTGTACGCGAAGAAGGAACCAACGGAAAATGTCAAAGTTATGATTGTTTTTTTTGGAGTCTTTTGTATTTTCTATTTCAACTCCAAATTTGTTACTTTTACGGTCGTCCCGTGAAAACATGGATGCACAGAAAAAACCCAGAAAAATAGACCAACGTTGGGATTAAAAAGAAATCGAACCCAGGTCCTCGGCATTCCGTGCCGCGTGCTATAACCCCTACACCACCACTGGACTGAAGTATGGACAAAAATTTCTCCCACCCACCACACGTTTCAGCCTACCTTTCAAAGTAAAAAAAAAAAGACAGAAATAAAAAATTCAAGGTCGAAAATGTCAAAGTTGTCAAACGGGCCTCACGCTACCTGTCACAGAGACCCTCATGAACTTTTAACATAACTTATAGTAGATTTGAAGCTCTAACATTTATAATGCGTTACCCAGGAGACATTGCTATAGCAACGAGCTATATTCAAAATAAGATTGGCCCAAAGCGTGTCAGGCCAAGTGCGTTGTTGGCGATCAAAATTGGGGCGTTACGAGGTTACATTTTAACACAGTTCTTCCTCTTCTTCAGCCGGTTTCGCCGGTGCTTCGTACGACGCGTTGTCGGGTGCGTAAGACTGAGCGTTGCTGGTGTCCACGGGGCGCTGAAAGCAAAGAAATATATGAACTCTGGGTTGTGTAACCATGCTGGGCACAAGCGTCCTCTCTGGATCACAACACACTATAAATCTTATAATATAAAAATGAATCGCAAAATGTGTTGGTAAGCGCATAACTCGGGAACGACTGGTCCGATTTCGCTAATTCTTTTTTTATTGTGTTTGTTACTGTCAGGAGAAGGTTTTTACGGAAGAAAATACATAAAAAATACAACGGGGGCGAAGCCGCGGGCAACAGCTAGTAATAAATAAATATCACGGGACAATTCACACCAATTTATCTAGTCCCAAAGTAAGCTTAGCAAAGCTTGTGTTATGGGTACTAAGCAACGGATAAATATAATTATAGATAGAAACGTACTTAAATACATATTAAACACCCAAGACCCGAGAACAAACATTCGTATTTTTCATACAAATATCTGCCCCAGCCGAGAATCGAACCCGGGACCTCAAGCTTCGTAGTCACTTTCTCTAACCACTAGGCCATCTGGTCGTCAAACTATAGATTTAGATGAGGAACAATAATTAATCCTGAGCGTAGCGAGGGATTCTAAAGTAGAATCTTGAGCGTAGTGAGTGATTCAAGTGTCCCAAGATGAAAATAATTCTGATCCCGAATGACTCATACAACTTTTCACACCGAGTACGACATAAATTGCAATAATATAATTCTAAGGGACTGTTTCACCACTTGTCGACTAACTTTAAATGACTGATATCAGTGATGCCGTCTCTGTTTATTCTGTCCGAATAAACAAAGACAGCATTACTTTTAACTGACACTTAAAGTAAATCGACAAGGTCCCTAAATATAATTAAAGAGCAACCAGCAAAGAAAAAGGCGTATCAACTTTAAAAGATTGCATTTGTCCGTCTCTTTTATAGACACGAGATCTATATCTTTATAAAATAAATAGATAAATAAATGGTTCATTTATTGAGCGAGAAAATAGCTTATTGCTTGCTCACCCTTGATGTGACTAGTGTTATACTGGGTGACCTTAGCCTCTGGACAAATACGAATACTACTGGCTTAGCAAGATATTTAAAACCAAACTGCAAAGCATAACAATCAGTCCAATATTTACCGAAAAACTAACGGTTTTCAATGTATCACTTTGGAGCAGCCTGTGTATTTGGATGATATGATTTCATAGTCAAAGTCAAAATCTCTTTATTCAATTTAGGCTTTAACAAGCACTTATGAACGTCAAAAAATCTACCACCGGTTTGGAGAAAACCTCTGTTGAGAAGAATCCGGCAAAAAACTCAATGAGGTATTTTTTTTAAAGTACAGATTCACAATATTTATAAATGATATCTATATACATCACAAGTATTTAACACAACTTTATTTTTCGGTATTTGAAGGGATCGCTTATGCGGATCGGAATTATTTCCAAATAAACCCACTTGCAAAAAAACGGGCACCTATGGTTTTTGTATTTTATGTGCATGAAAGCTTACTTTCTAAGCTTCAATGCCTAAAAATCTGAAAAACCATAGGTGCCCGTTTTTTTGCAAGGGGGTTTATATAGATTACATATACTTATGTACATGATTTTTTTATACATAGATTTTTTTGTCTAATTAAGCAAATAACTATTTTAATATATTGCTAAGTATCAGTCTTATCCATGGTTTCATTATTTGTCCAGAGGCTAAGGTCGTCTTGTATGTAAAGTACAATTCAATAGAATCTAACAATTTTCTACACATTTAAGACACCCTAACGTGGGCACAGTTGATTATATATGTTCCTGTTGTTGCAATTATCATCTAAAAGGAATCAACAAAGAATAATAGTCACATCACAAAGCCTTAGGCAGCCCGGTGTTCATATTAGTAGGCTGGAAGTGTCTACAGGATTGTCAGATTCTATTGAAATGTAGTATAAGTGCTCTTACGCTGTACCAACCTCGTTATTGGCGGCATTAGGGCTGACGTAAGACGGCGCGGCGTTTTCCCGCACGCCGGCGCTCACTGTCGGCTCCATAGCTTCAGGCAAAGGCACCATCTAAACACAAAGGCATTACCTAAACATGGCCAAAGACATCATCTAAATACATAAAGGCATTACCTAAACATGGCCAAAGACATCATCTAAATACATAAAGGCATTACCTAAACATGGCCAAAGACATCATCTAAATACATAAAGGCATTACCTAAACATGGCCAAAGATATCATCTAAATACACAAAGGCATTACCTAAACATGGCCAAAAATATCATCTAAATACACAAAGGCATTACCTAAACATGGCCAAAAATATCATCTAAATACACAAAGGCATTACCTTAAAATGCCCAAAGACACTATCTAAATACACCGTGTTTTTCATCCGTTTGCTTCGACAAACCGCTCGGTGCATTGATGAAAACTACTTCTTAATTAAGTTTTAGGCTAAACAGTAATAATAGTTTTGAGGTCCAATTGTAAAATTTACAAATGCCCTATATATTTTAATCAAAAACACTAGTCAAAAATGTGAATATTACGTCAATGGACTAAAAGAATTTCCTTGCTCACCCGCGATCTTACGATAGCTAAACTTATACAAAATATGCGTGTTCATGCAGTTCCTCCACCTCCACACTGTAAGAACACACACAAATTACACAAACCCATCTATCACATCACCACCACCACATCACACTGACGCGTTTCGAACTCAACCAGAGCTCAACTTCAGAGTAACACAACCGTACGCCATGCTACCAGTTGTTAAGCATAAGCTTACCTATCGTAAGGTCGCGGGTGATCAAGGAAATTCTTTTAGTTCATTGATATGGACCACAGCAAAGTAACGCCTGATTCAATAAATATTACCTCATTAATTAAGGATCTTGTGAACTTTTTTAAAGCGCTTGATTATTTCTAACTCTCTTTGCAGGTGGTAGGACCTTGTGCAAGGTCCGCCCGGATTGCTACCACCGTCTTGCTCGCTAATCCTGCCGCAAAGCAGCGGTGCTTGCACTGTTTCGGCGTGGAGAGTAAGACAGCCGGTGAAATTACTGGCACTTGAGGTATTCCAACTTAGTTCTCTAGGTTGGCAACGCATCTGCAATACCCCTGGTGTTGCAGATGTTTATGGGCGGCGGTGATCTCTTACCACCAGGAGACCCACTTGCTCGTTTTCCATCCAGACGAATAAAAAAAAAAGTCTTCTTCTTACCTGAGCTAACCTAGCGTACTCCACGTCCATGCTGCGTATGAAAGGCGACATGAGCGCCCTCTTGGCGGACTCGCGGTCTTCGTCGTCGTACGCCGCCAGAAGCTGCTCTATGGTTTGCATCTCAGCCACTTCACAATTGTTGCCCCATTCCTGAAATAACATTAATGGCCACTTGCTGGTAAAAATAAATCTAGATTTAGTTGTTAAGCCTGGCTTAAGCTTGACAGTTCCATACATTTTGACACTACTAAACTAAGCTTAACGCTAACTCGAGATTTATGTGTTTCCAGCAAGTGGCCATAAGAGACAGAAATTTAAATAGGTTTCGAAACGCCTGACGACACCTACCTCCGCCTGACGGCATCTAAAGAGGCTCCGGAAGCTTCTCTGTTGATGCTCTTTTGTCGGAAGTCGATATCGCGTAGCAAACTGTCTTCCGCCTGATCGAGCCTAACAACGTGTTTACTTTTCTTTGTTAGCTGGTCACCACCTGATGGCACATATCCCTTTCTGTTCACATATAACCCCCACCTGATCACACCTAAACCCCACCTGATCACACCTTAACCCCACCTGATCACACCTAAACCCCGCCTGATCACACCTTAACCCCACCTGATCACACCTAAACCCCGCCTGATCACACCTAAACCCCACCTGATCACACCTAAACCCCACCTGATCACACCTAAACCCCACCTGATCACACCTAAACCCCACCTGATCACACCTTAACCCCACCTGATCACACCTAAACCCCACCTGATCATACCTAACCCCCACCTGATCATATCTAACACCCGCTTGATCACACCTAAACCCCGCCTGACCACACCTAACCGTTCCCAGTCACCTTATAGGCCTTCTCAGCGGCCACAGCGTCTCCTCTTGCCAGTTGCACCAGCACGACGGCGACAGTCAAGCGGCCGATGGCACCCGTGTTGCCACTCTCCTGGTGGAAACCTATCTCGCGGCGCAGACTGTCCACGGCCTGGTCGTACCTTTAAAAAAAAGAGTTAAAATGAGCTTTTATGTAAATAAAAATATTTTTAATGCAAGCTTTTGTTAACTACATGTTGTTGAAACTTGGACACACACTGTCATACTGGATATGAGATTCGATATCAGAATGGACACGAGATTGGATATCAGAATTAGAATGGATATGAGATTAGATATCAGACAGGACACGAGATTGGATATCAGAATTAGAATGGATATGAGATTAGATATCAGACTGAACACGAGATTGGATATCAGAATTGGCATGGATATGAGATTAGATATCAGACTGGACACGAGATTGGATATCAGAATTGGCATGGATATGAGATTAGATATCAGACTGGACACGAGATTGGATATCAGAATTAGAATGGATATGGGATTAGATATCAGAATGAAAATCAGAACCGACATAAGATATACCTATCAGAATTGACATGAGATTGGATATCAGAATGAAGACGAGATTAGATATCAGAACAGATGTGAGATTGGATATTAGAATTGGCATTAGAACGGTCATGTGACCTGAATTGTCATGAGATTAGATATCAGAGACCGTATTGCCTAACATTTCTGACGCTTGCGATCGCAATCAAATGTCAGATTTCGCATACAAAAACTGTCATTTGATTACGATCGCAAGCGTCAGAAACGTGAGGCAATACGGCCTCAGAATTAACATGAGATTGGATATCAGAATGGAGATGAGATTGGATTTCAGATTAGACGTGAGATTGGATATGACATTTAGTTTACCATTGCAGTTTGACCAGAATTCTGGACGCTTTGCTAACGTATTCCGCTCCCTGGTGCTGGCTGCTTTCACCCTGGAAAAGAAATACAACAAAGTTCTTTAATATCATAGAAAAACCCTTTACCATGTGTAAAAAAACCGGACAAGTGCGAGTTGGACCCGCGCACGAAGGGTTCCGTACCATTATCTACGCAACATTAGAAATTGGCAAAAAAACGGCAAAAAAACACGTTTGTATTAGAGCCCCCCCCCCCCCTTTAATATTTATTTTATTCTGTTTTTAGTATTTATTGTTATAGCGGCAACAGAAACAGATCTGAGAGAGAGAGAGAAAGATAAACATTAATTTACACATATTCAATATGCACATACAAATACACTAGATGGATTGAATAAAAATAACATCGAACAGTATAAAGTGGGTCACATTCAGCATAATGTTACGGCAAGGCGCAACGCTGTTTTTCAGTGGGACCCATTTAAAAACTAAAACATAAAAACATACAACACACTAAGACGACAACTGTGACAATTTCAACTTGTATCTATCACCGTTCAGGAGATACAGCCTGGTGACAGTTAGACAGACGGACAGTGGAGTTTAGTAATAGGGTCCCATGTTTACCCTCTGAGTCATCATCATCATCATGTCAGCCGAAAGACGTCCACTGCTGGACATAGGCCTCCACCAAAGCTCTCCACTCAGACCGGTCTTGTGCTTTTCACATCCACGGCATCTTGTTGGAGGCCTACTGATAGCTCGTCTCCCGGTCCGCGGACGCCATTCGAGAACTTACTGACCCCATCGGCCATCAGTCCTGCGTGCAATGTGCCCCGCCCACTGCCACTTCAGTTTCGCAATTCTTCCCCCTCTGAGTACGGAACCCTTTTCAATTCAATTCATGCGTGTCAGCTTTTGTGAACCAACTTTTATTAAGTAAAACAAGAGCATCTACTTACGGAGGAGACTTCAGCCGCCTGCGCGAACAGCTTGTAAGCGTGCTCCGGTGATTGGTCCTCGATGATCTTAGCGGCTTTGTCGAGTATCGCCGCCGCGGAGTCTCCCGAGCCTTGTTGCTGGTAGAGACTGGCTGCCTCCGTCGCCAGATTATATATCTGTACGTTATAAACGCTTATAAATATTTGATACACATACTCATACTCATACCCCCTTATTCATAAAACTTAACAAGCCTATGTTAACTAACAAATGCTTTTTCCCTTTCTAACAAATACAAATGTCGAAGTGACAGATAAGGACAAACGAATTTTAGCGGCATTTTAACTAAAATAGGTTTGATTGTCGTTTATGAATAAGGGGGATAGTCGTTTATTGGTAATCATTATTACATGTCATGTTTTGTTAAATTATTCTAATCCGGGTAAGGCCCACAAGCGTTTTGCCTGCCCGTTTCAGTGTGCTACGAATATTGATGCATATAAACGCGCCGATGGCCCGTTTCTACTAATATAAGGATGAATACTTCACTTCAAAGAGAAACTACTTGTATCAGAAGTTGACGCAAATAGTTATTGTATGCATCAATATTCGTTGCACACGGGAACGGGCGGGCGGAGCGCTCGTGAGCCTTACTCATCCATACTAATATTATAAATGCGAAAGTGTGTTTGTGTTTGTATGTATGTCCGTCTTTCACGCTGTAACGGAGCGACCGGTCAACGTGATTTTTGGCATGGAGATAGTTTATGGCCCGAGAGTGACATAGGCTACTTTTTATCCCGGAAAAATGCACAGTTCCCGAGGGAACAGCGCGCGATAACCGAATTCCACGCGAGCGGAGCCGCGGGCAAAAGCTAGTAAAATAAATAAATAAAATAGCCTTTATTGCTGTTTCTTTTCTTACAATTAATACATGCCTACTTACTATAAAAACTAAATTTATTTAATTAATTCTATTTGTATTTAAATAATCGGCAACTGGATGTTTGTGTGGAACAGCTTGTCTGTCGACAAAGGCCTCCTCTAAAGATTTCCACGTGTTCCTGTCTCTTGCTAAACGGGTCCATACCGGACCAGCTATTTTCTTCAGCTATATTCTCATTCTGTCATATATTCTGTGATAGAGGTTAATTTTGATTTCAGATAGTCAGCCCTGTGTATCTCACACACATTGACGCGTGTACAGACGTTCGTGGCTATGTAGATTCAAGATCGCGTATTTTGTACGGCGCGGCCGCCCTGTGCCTCTATTTCTTATGAAAATAAATCGTACTCGGGATGTCGAATAAATATCGATACATCGATAGATCGATATTTTCAATTTAATATATCGATATTTTTGGCCGATATATTTCGTAATGATATATCGATATAAAATATACAGTATCGAAAATTGTATCGAAAACGATATTTTTTTTAATTCTTATGGCACTGAAGTCGCTGAAACCTGGAACTGTAGAAGATACGAGCGAAGGAAAAAAAAGAACTATATTTTCTATGACTTTAGAAGATAGCCTTTTAGTTCTTGATATTTTTGTAATTTCGTCTAATTAAAAGGAACACTGGTAAAATACTTTAGTGAGTCTTTATTGAGATTTAATCGATATATCGATATTTTTCCTTCGATATATCGACGCTAATATTGATATTTTAATACACAATAAAGACTTTTTTTTTTTCATTTTCGGCATCCTTAAATCGTACCTCCTCAGGCGACGCCGTCTCCTTGGAGACGAGTATGGCGTTCTCTAACGCCTTCCCGGCGTGGAAGAAAGCTTTGTGCTTGCTGTACATCTCTGAGGCTTTCAGGTGACACTCTTTGGAGTTCTTCAGGTCGCGCGCGATCCGATAGCATTGCGCTGAAAAATAATTCATCATTTTTTTTTTTATTCGACTGGAAGGCAAACGAGCAAGTGTGTCTCCTGGTGGTAAGAGATCACCACCGCCCATAAACATCTGCAACATCAGGGGTATTGCAGATGCGTTGCCAACCTAGAGGCCTATGTTGGAATACCTCAAGTGCCAGTAATTTCACCGGCTGTCTTACTCTCCGCGCCGAAACACAAAAGTGCAAGCACTGCTGCTTCACGGCAGGATTAGCGAGCAGGATGGTGGTAGCAATCCGGGCGGACCTTGCACAAGGTCCTACCACCTGCAATTCCATTATAATTATATTATTATAGTATTATAAATCCAGTCCAGCCATAAAACAAGGATAAATAATGTATGGGCAAAAATTGCCCAAAGTATCACATCCCAAAATATTTTCCTCAAATTATCATTTGCCCAATACTATATAAAATAAGATAATTTTTTTTTTTTGGAAAACTATTGTTTAATAAATAATTACTTAGTCATGTTTCATATTACCAAATATAATTTAGTCAAATGTATCGTTTGGTATAACGTACATCAACAGCACAGTGCAGTGCTTGCACTGTTGTGTTTCGGCGTGGAGAGTAAGACAGCCGGTGAATCTGGCACTTGAGGTATCCCATCTTAGGCCTCTAGGTTGGCAACGCATCTGCAATACCCCTGGTGTTGCAGGTTTATGGGCGGTGGTGATCTCTTACCATCAGGAGACCCACTTGCTTCTTTGCCATTCAGTCGAATAAATAAAATCTTCACACAAAAATGCAGGCCAGAAAAATACTTAATGAAACCTTCAAAGCTTACTTAGGCTTACTTTTTTAAGTGGTTAGAGAACCTGACTACGAAGCTTGAGGTCCCGGGTTCGAATCCCGGCCGGGGCAGATATTTGTATGAATAATACGAATGTTTGTTCTCGGGTCTTGGATGTTTAATATGTATTTAAGTATTTCTTTATCTATATAAATATGTTTATCCGTTACCTAGTGTCCATAGTACAAGCTTTGCTTAGTTTGGGACTAGGTCAGTTGGTGTCAAGTGTCCCATGACATTTATTTATTTATTTATAACTTTACACAGTGATGTTTATCAACACCATACACTTGACTGAACAAACTGATATCTACAACTTATTTGACAAACCTGCTTGACTGTACTCGTCGGCCGCTGAATCGTAGTCCGGCTTCCACCGTAGAAAAGATGTCTTCAAACTAACAAGAAAAAATATTTATATTTTTATTATTCCCATAAAATATCTGCGAAAATACTACACACGAGACTGTTAGATCATTATTATAACTAAATACGCACTTTATTACAGTTGTCACTGTAAATAAAATACCTAAATAAATAAAAAATGATGAAAGAAAATTATTTTCAATACTAGCTTTTGCCCGCGGCTCCGCTCGCGTAGAATTCGGTTATCGCGCGCTGTTCCCTCGGGAACTGTGCATTTTTTCGGGATAAAAAGTAGTTTATGTCACTCTCTGGCCCATAAACTATCTCTATGCCAAAAATCACGTCGATCTCGCTCCGTTTCGACGTGAAAGATAGACAAACATACATACAAACTCATAAACATATACACTCTCGCATTTACAATATGGAGTATATGGATTAAGTGCTTAAATGCCAAGTTTCATGGTTTTATCTTCGACAGCGTCGAACTTCCACCATATAAACTTTCACCCCCTATTTCAACCCCTTAAAGCCTCTTTTTCGCAATAAAAGATAGCCTATGTTCTTTCCCAAGGTCTATTCTATCCCTGTACCAAATTTCATCAAAATCGGTTCAGCGGTTTTGGCGTGAAAGCGTAACAGACAGACAGACCGACGACAGACAGACAGAGTTACTTTCGCATTTATAATATTAGTATGGATTGTACACCTAGTGAAGCTGATATTAAATGATATGGTAACTGATATATGTTTCGGGTTATTTCGAAACCCTTCTTCTAAAGAGCACGCGACTCGGCGGCTGTCGCAACACGCGCACTACTCGCCACCGCTCTGCTCGCGCGACTGTCCGACGAAACTAACACGGGCGCACAACTACCCACATTTTTATCGTAATTTTTATTGTCACTGTCAAATGTAGGGTAATTAATACTTATATCCGTTACCATATCATTTAATATGAGTGAGTCTCACGGTAGTTTCATGTTTAAAAAAAATAGTGAAGCAGACTTTAAAATTGCGAGAAATATCATACAATTTGCATTACATTGCCGGGCCGTAGAGCCGACGAGTTTGTAGTGGTCAAATAAGCGCCGCAACGTAATGCAACTTGCATAATCTTTCTTGCAGTTCTAAACTCAGCTTTAGGATAGAACATAACAACATCCTGTTGTGGTGAGAAACTCCAATAGAGAGATCTCTCTCCAGGCAGGTGTTATGCCTGGGGACCGAAGTCCGAAGGACGAGCGTCGGTAGTTGTATATACGCGTCCGAGTTGCGAAACTTCGATAGCGCGATGTGGAACATGTTTGAAGTTTCTATATGTGCTCACTAGATGGCGCTAGGGAGTAGCTACACCATACTACAGAATAAGTAATAGTACTACCGTACCATACTATGTTACCTTTAAATTTATATTCATTAATGAAATTTATGAACATTACAGGCCAATTCACAAGAGCTGGCACAAATGGATCGAACGAAATAATATATCACTAAGTCATTTTTGTAGAAAAATACGTGATATTTTCACAATTGTGTGAACTGTATTTAAATAGAAAACACACAGATACTTTCTCTCACTCATTCAATCCGTTCGTAACAGCTCTTGTCGATCAACCTGAAGGGCTACTCCGAAACACAAAATTCGAATTTCGTGTCGTGCGATCCCTCTCGCTCTCGTATTAAATAGCATAAGTGTCAGAGGGACCGCACGACACGAACTTCGAATTGTGTTTCGGAGTAGCCCTTTTGTACTTCAAGAGTTCATTTTGTTAACTTATTCATTGGAGATACTAGATTTTATCAAAGTGGTGACCAAATCTATGTTTATACTTCGTTTTTTTAGCATTAGAAAAAAGGAAAGCGAGCTTGACGTGTCTGTTTATTGATAAACACTAGAAAAACAAGTCACATCAAACATGTCATGTGTAACAATTAGCAAGTATATTATGATCATTTACATGCTTTTGGTATCATAATTGTTTTTATTAAAACGTTTTTCAATAAAAAGACTCTTCAAGATTATTTACCCTATTTCTTATGCTAAAATAAACATAGTATAAGATATATGCTACGTTCGCTGTGCAGAGCATTTAAATTAAAGTGATTCTAGAATTTAAGCAATGCAATAAAAAAAAATTAAGTCAAAAACGACATTGCATAGCCATACAAATCTGAAGAAAGTTTGTATAGCAAAATTTCAGTTAATATGGTTCTTTTGGAAGTTATTTCAATTAATAATAATAATAGTAATTTATTTCGGGATGAATCCAATATTTTGTTAAATACAGTACAGGAAAGTTTAAGTTTTTTATTTAATTGAAAAATGTGTGTACCCCATATAGGGTTCCCAGATCAAAAAATCAAAAACCTGGAGAAAATTTCTGACATTTGATGAAAATTCCAGACTTTCTTGTAACTTTAATATTAATGTTGTTAGACTTTGTGCATGTGAAATAAACAAAGCCAATTTCGGATTGTTCCTGGCATGCGCACAGATCTATCACTATGATGGTACACTCTCACTCTTCTTAAATGTAGAAATTCTGGACGGTTTAAGATTCCCGTCGCATTCTGGACAAAGACCTATATTTCCGGACAAGTCTAGAAAATTACAGACGTATGGCTACCCCAACCCCATAGTACATTCGGCACTACTTGCTTGCTACTCCATCCCTGAGTGCGTGCATTAGATGTGGGATACGGCAGTAGTGTCAGCCAGCACCCATCGCATTCCACACCAGAGATTTTCCAATATTAATGGGGGGCACTTAAAAGTGCTGAATTATGTTTCTACTTTATGGTCCCCATAGAGCGAAAAGTCACTAAACATATTTTGTTGTTTTGAGATTATAACTTTATGTTCATAACTTTTAACATCCGCATCTCAAAATACAACTTAGTGACTTTTCGCTCAATGGGGATATTAAAATGTCATGGTTAAAACTGCATCACAGTCTCAGCACTAGTAAAAATTGTTGCCTAAATAGCTTAAACCAAGGCTGGCCAATGGATGTGAGCAAATTTCTTAAAGTCTGACAAAGCATCAGGCTATAGCTTTTAGATGTACTACTAAAATTATACACAAAGAAGAGACTGTCCGATCGGCATTTTGGGGTGCAAATATAAATTGCCTGGTAGCCCCGGGGCATTGACATCTATGTACCTTACAGCACTAGAGTGGCTGTTTGAAACAAAAGGCATAACACATCAATGATCAATATTTCTTTGACACAACCCATACCACATTAACAAACTATAGTGACAGGTTCACAAATCTCTGCTGTGAACAATTCATAGATGGGCAAATCAACTTTACCGACACTTTGGGCGTCTTCTGCGTTACTAAAATTGTCTCTGGCATTACCAAAAAATCGTACTTCCAACAAGATATTTCACAGTTTAATAGGTTGAACTTACATAGGATGGCATGTATTCATGTACACCATCTATTAAATTACAGAAAAAAACATGATTACTTAAAAAAATCTGCGATTGTTTAAAAAGACTCGCGGACAGATTAGTGTCGGTAAAAAAGTTGTATGGCCCAGATGTCGATGCCCCTGGGGCTAGAATTAGCACGCCTTGCTTGAAACCTAATTACCAAAACAATGAAATTAAAAATACGCATGGCAGCAGATCGCTACAGATCGCAAAAGCGAGAATAATTTTTTTATACACAACAAATACATCCAACAAAAAAAAACAGCTACTGAAAAACTGAGCGCTACCATCTAATATTTAACTAAGTAGATTTTTTTCTGCAAGGATAAGATGAGGTCAATTTTGTAACTTTCACAGGCATTTTATTCCAAAATATGTACTTTTTAATAAAGAACAAAACTTACTATTTTTCTGCAGCTTTGCAATGCTCTTGGGCTTCTTGCACCTTCGCGGCCATGATGTACTATGGTTTTTATTTTAATGATATAATAAGCACTTAAAACTTAAAGAAAGAATTCTGAGTATTTAGGGAAATAGGTATAATTTTACCGTAAAAATCAATACATTCTTACTGTCAGTGTCAGAATGCAGTGTCAGTATTTTTGCGTATTATTGAGGTGACACTCTTTCTCGGCCCGGATAACACCAACATGGAAATACCGGCCATCGAAATAGTAAGTACCTGGAATGTGCACTGTGCAGGAATAGCGAGCCAATCGCTTGGCGATAGAGATAGCTACCACAGGGTTATTTTATCTCACTCTATTAGTATGACCATAATTTTATGCGATTAATGAGACATTCCTTCCTCCTAGTACTTCTTTTTCAGAAAAATATACTAAGTAGCAATAACCAGATTCTTTATTACTTGTTTACCAAGTCCTTATGATACGGCTGGTAGAGACTAGAGCAAATAAATTTTAGGTATGTACGTCGGTGCTAGTAACAGAAGTATTCACTTTTCTATAGGTACAACTAGTATGAAAAAGTGGATATATAAGTCAGTTAATTTAGTTTAATAAATGAATGAAGACTAAGTTGTCACTACAGAAAAAATCATTTATTAAATTAAAACACAATCACATTCTGAGAGGAGGCCTGTGCCCAGCAGTGGGACGTATATAGGCTGGGATGATGATGATGATGATTACAAATTACAACAATGAAATAAAAATTAAAAAATTAATATTAAATAAAACTAAATTGAATCAAACAATTAAACTCACTCACTCACTGTTGTCACTTAATTATATACTTATTCATTATTTACTAGCTTTTACCAGCGGCTTCACACGCGTAAACTGAATCGGTCCGGTAGTTTTAATTGAAATTTTCAGGATTTTTCCGAATTCCCTTGGAAAATTTCAAAATTTATAATAATTATATAATATAATGTATTAGGATTATTATTTTATGCATGTATGTATCATTCGTATTAGACAATACGTATGATGGGTATAAAATATTATATTACAATAAATATTACATATTAGCCATTTTAATACATCGTGAAAAGATTGTCACCCTAGTCTCAATAACGAAGGCGCCATCTTACTGTTTGGTGTGGCCATTGAGAAATTAATAAAACCTACCATCAAGTTAGAATTAGCTCATGTAAAAAGATATAAAGCTTATTTCATAAAAAATATATATATATTGTGTAATTATTGCTTATTATAAATGTATACATTTTATTCGATGTTTTTAAAAGACAACGCTCACGAAACTAAAATTTACTAATTATTTATTATTTATTTCCTGGCAATAATTAGAGAGGGACACACTGACTCCGTGCTTGCTATTTCACCCGGACCGGAGGCCCTTAGTTCTTATGTCAATGGTATTGGGTCGGTTTTTGCTCGTCTGTTTTTGGAGTGTTCATTCCAGGTACTTACTATTTCGATGATACCGGCACTGGAAGGCTACTCCGAAACACAACGTTCGAAGTTCGTGTCGTGCGATCCCTCTCGCTCTCGTATTAAATAGTATAAGTGTGAGAGGGACCGCACGACACGAACTTCGAACGTTGTGTTTCGGAGTAGCCCTTCTGGAGTGCTACCACGAAAATCGAAGTTCGACGTTACGGGCTTCGAATCGATGATTTGCTACCACCAAGTTACTTTCGTTTTCGTTTTCGATCCGAAGTTCGTTTCGACTCGTTTCGAGCGGTTTTATCTACTACGAGACTCGAGCTTCGTGAATGGTTACGGATTTGGCCTACCACGAAAAGCAAACTTCGCCAACGATTTCGAAGTTTGACGTAAAGACTTTCGAGTAGAAATGTCAAAATCACACGACAACTAAAGTGTTATCGTTTTGGCTTCGATTCAATGAAAGTTGGAGGAAAAGCGACCTTGTGGACGATTTTTTTTTTTTTAATGTGAACTTGTGTGTGACAGTGACAGTGTGATGTGATCCAGCCATCTAAGGATCCAGCTTTTGCTTTTTTAATGTAATTGTGATTTTATTTAATTTGATACAAATCTTTGGCAGTTTTAACAGCAGTTTCTTAGTTAAAACAGTAAATTATCTTATTTCTTTTGAGATAAATGAAGTTTCTTTGACTCGAAAATTACACTTCTAAAGAAAGCTAAGCAAGCAGTAAATTTCGTAAATTGTCTAGTAAAACGTTATGCTTTTACTATGGTAAAACTAGGCAAAACTCTTTCTTGGGCAGTTGTGTAAAGAATAATATATAACTGATAGAAGACTTACAGTCTCAGTAAATATTTACAAGAAGGAAATTGTCCCCAGCAGTTGCATGTTTGTAGCACAAATGTTTCATGATTTTTGAAATTTCGATTCTTTTTTTTATTAGAACTAATGGAACGATTTATAAATGGAAGAGGCTTTATCTAAATATCTAACTGACCGCCAAAGGCAAATACGCGAAGACCGTGAATGATTTATTTCCAAGATGTTTCCGGCTGACTCAGGAGGTGTTTAAGGTGCTCTGTGCGGAGGTCGTACCCTTACTTTCTCCCAAGATAAATAGCTGTAGAATCGACCCTACCATAAAGGTAAGCCCTTATCCATAGTAATCATACAAATATTATCAGAGGGCAATAAAGGACATAGAATTCTATGCAGATGAAGTTGCGGGCAACGGGCTAGTATTATAAACGCGAAAGTGTCTGTCTTTCTGTTACCTCCAGGCACACACTTAAACCATTGAACCAATTTAGACAAAACTTGATGTAAAAGTAGTTTTGAGTCCTGGGAAAGGACATAAGACAGTTTTTAATCCATGAAAATATCATAGCTCCTGCTTGATAACAATAAGAAAATTCTTTGCAGATAGAGTAGTGCGCAACAGCTAATATTATACATATAAATATGGACCACTCACTATTATCTAATAAGTAAGAAAAATGGGTACAAATATTAAAAAAATACAAAGAGAATTAAATGTCAGCAGCTTGTACATACCACACAAGGCAAAGATACTGTAGAAGTTTTATGAAATTAATAACATCAATTAATTAAAATTAATTATTAACAGCAAAGAGTCATTACATACTCTGTCAGTGAGTATGTAAAGACTAACTGCCCATTCTTGATACATTATATTCCTAAGTAAGAAGGGGGTTAGATTTGCCAGCGAGTATATTTAAAAGTGAAATATGGCAAGATGAATTAACAACCTAAAAACCAACTGTTTATTTTTCAGCTTTCAAGTTTATAGTAGGGGAGATTATCAAGGATGTGTAGGGAGCGATTATTGGGTTTCAATGTCCCACAACATATTAGTTCAATGAGCTGCTAGTTTATCAGTTCAAATCCATACTTACTAATATTATAAATGCGAAAGTGTGTTTGTATGTTTGTCGGGAGCGACGGATCGATGTGATTTTTGGCATAGAGATAGTTTATGGGCCCGAGAGCAACATAGGCTACTTTTTATCGCAGAAAAATGCACAGCTCCCGAGGGAACAGCGAGCGATAACCGAATACCGCGCAGGCGGAGCCGCGGGCAAAAGCTAAAAAATAAATATAAAAAATATATATTCCAAAGTAGATTTCTGTCCACAACCTCTGGAATGCAAATTAACTGCAGGCTATCTCCATAGCAAATCTTTTCACAAGCACATATATACGACATGCAATTGCTACTTATGTATTTACTTTCATAAGTGCTTGTTATAGCCTAAATTGAATAAAGATATTTTGACTTTGACTTTACTTATTCTGTATGTTTTGCAGATTCTACAATAAATTTAATTTTCCCTGGATGTGTGGTGCCATTAATTTGCACCCAAATTATTGCAGTTATCGAGCCAACAATGTAAGAGGAGATTTTTCAAGAGAAAACTACCGCTAGATATGTAGGTGAGCACTTTTACTATTTTTTTTTAGTAGCCTGTATAGTGTCTTTACTCTTATACAATATTAAAAATGATTTTTGTCTTCATGGAATTTGTTTATCATATTGTAGGTGCGGGTGCGAGGCCTTGTCACAAAAAGGTAATTATTTGATACGGCATGTAATTTAGTGTCGCTGGGAGTTGGTAGGTAGTACAGCAAAGAATTTTGGTAATCTTTGGTAAGTAAATACATAGATTCGGAATTGTATTGGTTATGAAATAAATTACTTTTGAATTTGACTCATTTTCTGAACTACCTATGTATGTAAACAAAGCATAGAAGACAAAATAATGAATTTCTTACTTTCATATTGATTTCAAACATTCCAAATCTGTGTTACAATACACTAATTTAGTGCCTTAGATTAGGATAATACTGTATTATCCTAATACATGATGATATTGAAAATAATTAGCAAAACCGAATTGGGCAAGATATAGGTTTCACTTACAGTTTGTTCTGGCTCTATTCCTCAGTCCCAGGGACACATTTAAGACACAATCACAGCACTTTCAGAGTTTTTTATGAATAATTTAAAAGAGCGCGCGCCGGCCGGCATTCATTTCGAGCTGTCAAATTTGCGCAACTGACTGGTGGCGCCGCCGTGCGGGAGAAAGCGGAAAGTTCATTCAGCCAGTATGTTTTTGATATGTGCAGGAGGTTTTAATGCACATATTACTAATTATATCTGCCCAATGTAACGTACATAAACCCCCCACCGGGAATCTACCCCAGATTCCCCAGTTTACAAACAAAACCAGGGATGGTATTGAATAAGGTAAGTGGACTGTATAGTGTAAGTATTTGTTGACTTAGTGAACTAAACACGTGTAGCTGTAAATTGAGTAAAATAAATGACTTATTTCGAACCTAAAATTGTCATAAACTTGACACCTTCTTGCGTCAAATTCATGCAAAGAAACAAAGGAAAATAAAAATTATGCTGAATCTAATTCCATTGGAAGTGGACTAAGCTTTACAACGGGTCGCGTGTATTCGCCATTCTGGATTTTTACTTTTACCACCCGTACAACTCCATCAGCTCCTGGATAAAGTTCCGTCACATGACCGAGATGCCATTGAAGCGGAGGAGCGTCAGCATGCATAAGAACGAGTTCATCAACTTGAATATTACGACAATTCCTATGCCATTTTTGTCGCTGCTGCAGCGTGTGCAAATAATCGTTTAATTGCAATGTACGCGGACCGATATGTAAATAAATTTTATGAAAATAGTCGATAAGAATTTTTGTAAAGTTGCACTTTTTAGGAAGCAATAATGGATACTTCTTTTGATACGGTAGTTCGGCGAAAGACAACCTACCCCCCACCCTGAGAAAACCGAGGGGGTCGACATAAGGTGCTAACCTTTTAAGTGAAGAACTACAGCTGTAACCATTGGAAATTGCTTGGATATCAGCTGCAAAATGCTCTCGCTGAACGGATTTAATGAGCACATCGTGTGCGTTCTTTAAATCTGATAGAGACGAAGGACCTGTGTTCCTATTAGACTTCGTCGATCTACAATTGTTAATAAATTGAAAACAACGAGCTAAGACATTTTGAAGTTTGCTAAAACTCGAATATTTTTCAGTTAAATTATAAACAAGATTTGAGTCACGTGTTGTGTTTTGCACGCTAGTTTGAGCCAAAGTCGCGCATGGAATTTTGAGTTCTGGCACATTTGCCGATTTAAATTGATCAATTGATTTTACTGGCCAATTCTCTCTTGGTGCGTCTAGCCAGCTCGGTCCTCCGAGCCACTCCGCTGTCGATAACAGCACGGAAGGTAGCGCTCCGCGCGAGCACACGTCAGCGGGGTTGGACGCGCCGCTCACGTGAAACCAACAATCGCTTTGCACGGTCTCCAAAATTTTGGAAACACGCGAAGCCACAAAGGTTTTGAGATTATAACTGGGTGTATTCAACCAACTCAGCACCACAGAGGAATCGGTAAACAAGAGTATTTCATGAACAGGAATTCGTTCAGACAATATTGACTTCGTATATTTGACTAACTTGACTAACAAATGCGCAGCCATTAGCTCGAGACGTGGAATGGTCACTGTCTTCAAGGGTGCAACCTTGGATTTTGCAATGACTAGACTGACCTTCGAATTACCTTGATTGTTAAAACTACGCAAATAGATGACCGCAGCTATTCCTTGAACTGAAGCATCGCAGAATCCTAGTATCTGGTAGTAGCTGTGCTGTTTGACAGTAACCTGGCGCTCGTGGCTAAAATTCGACAACAGCGGGAGCTCTGACATGTAGGTGAGCCACTCCTTTTCCAGTTCCGGAGGCAGCCGCTCATCCCAACCCAGCTGTTGGAGCCAGAGTTTCTGCATGAAGCATTTCGCGTAGAATATGCAAGGAGCCACGAAACCTAAGGGATCATACTGACGACCAATCTGTGACAAAACACTACGCTTGGTGATCGCCTGTGAAGCTGGAAGTGGGTGGAATACGAAGGAAAACACATCTTCGGCGGGTCGCCACTGCAGACCTAAAACTTTTATGGACAGGTCCTTGTCATCCTCGAATGCAATGGGCGTTTCGCGGTGATCAGCTGGAACCCGAGCCAGTACCTGGGGACAGTTGCTAGCCCACTTACGAAGCAGAAATCCTCCTCCACTCAGCAACTCTAACAGTTCATCCTGTAGCTTAGCTGCTTCATCATAGCTGCTCACTGACCACAGAAGGTCATCGACGAAGAAACCTTTTTTTAGAACCTTGCTCGCTAAAGGATACTTCTCGCAGTCGTCGTCAGCCAGCTGATGCAGGACACGGATCGCTAGGTACGGACTGCTAGCAACACCATATGTGATCGTGTTTAACTCATACACTTTTAAAGGTTGATCAGGTTGAAACCTCCACAAGATGTGTTGGTAATTGCGTTGAGATTTTTCGATCAAGGTCATTCGAAACATTTTACAAATATCACTTGACAAGCAAATTTCATGTATACGAAAATTTATTAAAATCTCGTTAATATCTGCTTGAAGCTTAGGACCGGCGTAAACGACTGAATTCAAAGAATTATTATTTGTCGTTTTGCATGAGGCGTCAAAAACTACTCGGAGTTTTGTCGTGGTACTTGACGGTCGGAGAATACAGAAGTGAGGAATTATGTACTTAGAATCCACAGTACCAAAATCACCTACGCAAGTCATGTGACCAAGGCTTTCATATTCGGACATGAATTTATTATATTCTTCCTTAAGTTCCGGAAGACGATTCAGCTTTGTTTCTAAATTGTTGAAACGACGTAACGCTTGTGGAGTCGAATCGCCGAGATCAAAACTGGGTTTGAACGGGTACTTCACTGTATAACGTCCCGTAGTATCGCGACTGTGTTCGTTTTGGAACAATTGTTCGACATACAAATCTTCTGGTTTTTTAGTGACGTCATACGGCACGTTTTCAGTCTCCCAGAAAGAGTTCATGATTTTATCGATACTACTAGTTTTATTAGCAGAGAACAAGTTGAGCGAGGCTGTATTTGACTCACAATCGTCACTCAGTACTGTCTGACCAGTAATGACATATCCGAATATGGAATGCATCGCGACGGGCAAACCCGGGTCACGTGGTAGTATATTTTGACCGTCATAAATGTAGGGAAATAAGTCACCTGCGATCAACAAGTCAACTGGAGCCGCCGAAAAGTAGTTCGGGTCAGCTAACTCTAGATTTTTGAAATTATTGATAACTTTGTTTGATAAGGTTACTGTAGGTAAGTTGCTAGTTATATTACTTACGACAACAGTATCAGTGCTAAGCACCGGACCAAATGAGTTTCGTGGTTTAATTGAACATGTAACCAGACCGAAATCTTGCACTGGCGCACCTCCCAGACCCATGGGTTCAAACTGACACTTGCGTCGAGACAAACCCAGGCGCTGGGCACACTCTTTTGTCATATAACCGGACATGGCACCGCTGTCAATGACTGCACGTACGGCGTGGTAAGTTCCCCATCGATCTGCGACGTGCACCATGGCAGTGCCTAACAGCACGGTTGAATTTGACGAACAAGTCAAGCCGACGTTTGGCATTGACCTTTGACTTTGATTTTGACCATTTGAAACGTTTTGAATACTTGAAATGTTTTGACTATTTGAACCGTTTTGATTAATTGATGAATTTTGAACAGTTGGAACTGTATCTAAGTGAATACTGTGATGGTGCGGTTGTTTACACAGCACACAACGCACTTTTGACGTACACTCGGACAACGAATGCTGACGAAAGCAATTTTCGCATAATTGAAGCTGTTTCACTTTGTCAAGACGCTGCACCGGTGTTAAATCAAAAAACTCGAAACATCGATAAGTTGAATGCGGTTTGTCGCAAAATAGACATCTATTTGAGCGTTCGCTATTATTCTTACTCACAGCTGATAAGCACGGCTTTTGGAACTGCTTCGGTGCACTACTGTAATTAGCAGCATTATTATTATTTTTTCGAACAAAATTCGGCTTTGCAGAGGTGTTAGGAACACTCTTAGGCGTAAACTGAATTTTTGATGTACTAATTTTAACCTCAGACATTTCCAAAACACGCGCCTGTTTCTCCACGAAATTAATCAGCTGTTCGTAAGTAGGTATATCGGTTTGATCTACTGATTGTTCGAATTCGCGCCTAGTGACGGGGTCTAAATTTCGCAATCCCATATAAAACAGTATGAAACTCGATAGGTTATTGATTTTCAAAAGTTTCAATGCTTTAACACACTCTTGATACGTTTGTAAAAATGTATTTAGACCAGTAGCCGACTCAGTTGACAAAGGCTTAAATTGAAACAGCCGATCTAAATAGCTCGTAGCTAAGGCACGAGTGTTCTCAAATTTTTTGACTAGCAAAGCCCAAACTATCGGATAATTATCGGCCGTCACTGGCATCCCTTTGACCACAGTCAATGCCGAACCGCTGACTACGGAGAGCAGGTAATAAAACTTCTCAATGTTCGTAATATCATTGTTGTTATGAATTAAACTCGTAAACGTGTCATAGAATGTTTGCCAGTTTTCTAATTTGCTATCGAAATGGAACAATTCTAGTTTAGGCAGCCGCGGCTTAGCCGACCGCGAGTCTGGCCCGGCAGCGCCCGGGCCGCGGCCCGCGGAGCGCGACGAAGGTCCGCTACCGCTGCCGTCACACGATTGCCAAGTGTCGCTATTAGCCTCCGCTACACTCAGAATACGGAAATACATGTCGTCAAAGGTTTGAATTTCCTGATAATTTGGTTTAAATTTCGGGTTTTGTTTCTTATTATAAGAATTTAACTCGAATATGCATTGTTCGAAACATTCCCGAGTCGAATGAAGTTCTTTGAGTCGCAAATTAAATTCGGGCAAACGCTCTGGTGGAGTTGATTTGGATAGTTCAAATAACGTTTGACATCGTATAAAAAGCAGTTCTTTTTTGTTAATAAGTTGTTCGACATCAAATTCTTTCTCGTCCATTTCGAATTCAAAACAAAAGACGCGCGCGACGCGTTGCAAAGAACGAAAATTGAAAACGTTTGTTTTATACGTATTATTCTAGGTAAATAACTTAGATTAGAAATAAGCCTGTTACCTTAAAACTGCGTGAAATGTGTGTTTTATGTGTATGAATGTGTATTTAGTTTGCAAACTGAGGATCCGGCTCGAAGGACCAAAATGTTTGAACTACGACATTTGAATATTGAAAATAATTAGCAAAACCGAATTGGGCAAGATATAGGTTTCACTTACAGTTTGTTCTGGCTCTATTCCTCAGTCCCAGGGACACATTTAAGACACAATCACAGCACTTTCAGAGTTTTTTATGAATAATTTAAAAGAGCGCGCGCCGGCCGGCATTCATTTCGAGCTGTCAAATTTGCGCAACTGACTGGTGGCGCCGCCGTGCGGGAGAAAGCGGAAAGTTCATTCAGCCAGTATGTTTTTGATATGTGCAGGAGGTTTTAATGCACATATTACTAATTATATCTGCCCAATGTAACGTACATTACTTTTGAATTTGACTCATTTTCTGAACTACCTATGTATGTAAACAAAGCATAGAAGACAAAATAATGAATTTCTTACTTTCATATTGATTTCAAACATTCCAAATCTGTGTTACAATACACTAATTTAGTGCCTTAGATTAGGATAATACTGTATTATCCTAATACATGATGATAGAGCCAAAAGATAGGTAGTGGAATTCTTTAGTGATCAATAGTAGGTGTAGGTATAAATGGAGATTGAGCTCCTTTCATTTGTTGTGCAAAATCTTTAACAGTTATAGAAACTGGTAAAAAATCCCATTTGTAAGTCTGTTTGTTTGTTTATTTATTTATTTGTTTGTTACTTCATCACGTCTAAACCGCTGAACCGATTTAGATGAAATTCTGTATGCAGATAGTTTGAGTCCCAGGAAAGGATATAGGATAATTTTTATCCCGGAAAATTTCATAGTTCCAGCAGGATAGTGAAAACCGAATTCTATGCGGACAGAGTCGTGGGTAACAGGCTAGTCCCTACTAATATTATGAATGCGAAAGTAATTCTGTCTGTCTGTCTGTTACGCTTTCACGTCGAAACACTGAACCAATTTTGATGAAATTTGGTATGTAGGTAGTTTGAACCCTAAGGATCAACATAGGATACCTTTTATTCCGGGAGAGGTCGCCACCGCGCGGTAACCTAGATCCGCGCAGCGCGCAGACGAAGTCGCGGGCAAAGTTAGTATTATATAAAAATTTTAACTACAGTAAATTTTCTCTGCTTTTCAGATATGTGATGACATGGACTCAATTTTATATGTAAACGCGTCATATAGTGGAGCGACGCATGATTCATTTATGTGGAAGAATGGGGAGCCAGGAACTTCAGGAAGCACTTTGAAAATCTCTGCAGCGCACATGAAAGGGCCGCCTTATTTGGTATGTGATTGTATGAATAACCATAAACGAACCGTCGCGTCAGCGTATCTTCGGCTGGGAGCCGGTTTGGAAGCTTACGATTAAACTTGAACATGGGACATCCTTCCAATAGGGTTTGGATAAATATAAAAGCACTAGCTTTTGCCCGCGTGGTATTCGGTTATCGCGCGCTGTTCCCTCAGGAACTGTGCATTTTTCCGGGAAAAAAGTAGCCTATGTCACTCTTGGGCCCATAAACTATCTCTATGCCAAAAATCACGTCGATCCGTTGCTCCGTTACGGCGTGAAAGACGGACAAACACACAAACACACTTTTGTATTTATAATATTAATAGTATAGTAAATTATAATAGTATGGGTGGGTACATTGAAAGCCGCCATAATACTCTTGACCTTTTTATTGCAATATTCTGGATTACACGCATAAACTATCGGTCGATTATCTGATATATTAAAAGTTATCCATACTTACTAATATTATAAATGCTAAAGTGTGTTTGTATGTTTGTGTGTTTGTCCGTCTTTCACGCCGTAACGGAGCGACGGATCGACGTGATTTTTGGCATAGAGATAGTTTATGGGCCCAGGAGCGACATAGGCTACTCGGGCAAAATCTAGTTGTATTAATAATTATGTTATTAGTGTATGTAATATCTCAAGATATTTTTAAGGGTTCCGTAGTCAACTAAATAAGGGTTCCTATAGTTTCACCATGTCTGTCCGTCTATCCATCTGTCTGTCTGTCTGTCCGCGGGTAAGCTCAGAAACCGTTAGTACTAGTAAACTGTAATCTATCTTCTATAATATAAAAATGAATCGCAAAATGTGTTGGTAAGCGCATAACTCGGGAACGACTGGTCCGATTTCGCTAATTCTTTTTTTGTTGTGTTTGCTACTATCAGGAGAAGGTTTTTATTGAAGAAAAAAAAATACAACGGGGGCGAAGCCGCGTGCAACAGCTAGTTTGACATGAGTATAAGTACACATATCAGTCACGCCGAAAAAGTGGTACAAAAAGTAAAAAAAAATTTTTAGGGTACCTCCCATAGACGTAAAGTGGGAGTGATTTTTTTTCTCGACTAACCCTATATTGTGGGGTATCATCGTTGGATAGGTCTTTTAAAACCATTGGCGGGTTGCTAAGACAATTTTTCTATTCAATGATCTGTTTGCGAAATATTCAACTTTAAAGTGAAAATTGCATTGAATTGAGTGAAACTCTAAAATATAAACTGTTGGGTGGAAAATTTTAAAAAAAATCAGTGGTAGTAAATATATCAAATTTACAAGAAAAATTATAGCGGCTAAGATTGCTTGAGATTATTAGTAGTTTAAGAGTAAATAGCAGCCTAAGGTATAAAATGTACATAAACTTGGAAGATTCAGTACACAATACGAAATCCTTAGAAAAATATTTGATTTTTCGTAATGGCTACGAAACATGACATGTAGGTACCTATAGGTATAGGTATTGGCGGGCTATTTTCCGCAACTCGACGTCTAAGTGCGCCTATTTTGCGTGATTAGGCTGTGGCACTATTCATGCCAGCCTAGCTCCTGAAGGAAGCCTAGCAGACCCTTCACGTTGCCGGTGACTTCGTGCAGTGACCTCGGTGACCGAGGTGTAGTGCCCTGTAGTTCGCCACACCAGAGCATTCCAGAAGGATGTGAGTGGCTGTTTCTTCTTCCTCCATGCAAAAAACATGACAAACATGTCCGTCCGTCATAGGGTACTATCTTTTGAGCCGTAATAGCTAGACACTTGAAAGTTTCACATATTAAGTATGTATTACTGTGCCCGCTATAAGAAATCCAGGAAAACATGCACCATCTGTGTTTAAATAAATACCAATCTGTACCTAAGTTTGACTTAAAAAAAATTGATGATGTAGTTAACATTTAAATCGACGCATAAGTAGGCTTAGGTCATATTAAGTTTGCATCAGCCCGAAGAGCCAAAACTACACAAAAATTGCGGAGCTCCGTCGACACTTACGGTGTCTATTAAAATTAGGAAAAAAACTGGCCGCGGCCCTCCCCGGCGGCAGCCGGCGCGCCGCGCAGCTGGCCGCGGTCCGCCCGTCAGGAGGGCGGCTGCCGACGTGCCGCGCTGCCAGCCGCGGCCCTCCCGCCGAGCAGCCGCCCTGCCGTCGCGCGGCACTGCTGGCTACCATAGACACGTTGAGTGGATTATGGGCCCGGTAAAAAAATTTGCAGATGGAGTAGAATACATATAGCCATACCAAAATTACAGGGTGTTGAAAACAGCCTGAATGGCTTCGAGAAAAGTATGGTACGGCCGACCTTTGTTTTGTTTTGCTCGACTTGGCGGGGGCACTACCGTGCCCCCAGATTTACCGCCGCGTCTAACGGGATCGCGGAAAATTATGTAAAAACTATTAAGAAAGAACCCGCAAAAAAAACCCGCTCAAGAGCGTGTCGGACACGCCCAAAATAGGGTTCCGTAGTCATTACAAAAAATTAAGTAAGTAATATTTTTCTAAGTATTTCGTATTTTGTACGGAATATTCCAAGTTTAGGTATATTTTATGCAGCCGTATATCATATTTAATTTTAAACTACTAATAATTCTCAATAAAACTTGACCGTTATAGTTTTCCTTGTAAGTTTGATATACGTACCACCATCCTGAATTTTTTCAAAATTTTCCACCCACCGGTTTAGATTTTAGAGGGGGGGACGCTCGATTTTAATGAAAATTTGCACTTTAAAGTTGTATATTTTGCAAACATATCACTGAATCGGAAAATCATTATGGTTGGATGAGAAAAAAAATCATCCCCACTTTACGTCTATAGGAGATACTCGAAAAAATATAATACTTTTGAAGTTTTTATTGTACCATTTTTTCGGCATAGTTTACATTTATATTCGTGGAAAATTAAGTACAGCTTTCTAGCATTGCTAGTCCCTGAGCTAAGCCGCGGACGGACAGACAGACAGACAGACATGGCGGCGAAACTATAAAGGATCCGTTATGCCATTGTGTCTACAGAACCCTAAAAGCGCTCATTGAGAAAAATGGTGTTCTAAAATGACTTAACACATTCTTATTATATTACCGCAGATTTATTATATATACACCGCAATACCGGAGAATAAAAAAAAGGCGGAGTGGCCTAGTGGTTTTAAGCAGAGGCACAGAATAGATAATAGTACAAGTACAGAAGTCTCTCTGTTTTGATTTTCACAAATGCCGCCTTTTTATGTGCCTACATAATTATTATTAACAAACGGACCGCACGCGAGCAGCCGACATTGAGCTCTCTGGCGCCGCGTGAAGGTCGACATTATTCCACACCTTGTCAGATATTCCGAAAATAGGGTTGTCAATACTTTAATAGAATACCTATTATACTATCAGATTTATGCTGTTTATAATATTTACTTAGCGGTTGCACTTTTATTTATTCTATGGCGCAGGGTCGAATATTATGTAAGAATAAGCTAGGTACCAGTCTAGTTCAGCGCAACTATGCTTAGTGACTCTCGTTGCGAGACGTCACCCGTCACTTTCTCACAGTAGTGCACAGAAAGAGACAGGTAATATATGTACATCTCATGCGAGAAATAGTCACATGTTACAGTTGCTTCAGAATGGCTATTAAGTGTTATAACTATAAATACCACGCAAGGTACACATGCAGAAACTGTTATACCTACCTATTAGGTAAATGAATACCGAACATATAAATCAGTTTACACAGGTATACACGACACGTGATTTTCCTTTGATGTAGGTATGGATTATATGTATATGTAGCTACCTACCACCTATTTTAAATAAGTATATGATATAAAACATTTGCGTGTATATTTATTAATTATTGTTATAGATTTAGGTACCATGACAGTAGATATAAATGAGTAATGAATACCGTACCTTTCGCTATCTTTCTCACTTGCCGGAACCGAAAAAAACTGACCATTAGTATTTTTTTCATTGTTCCGACAATCGGCTGCAATGCAGTATTTTTTTGGATACATATTGCCAATTAAAATTATGACACGCGTTTGCGACGTAAATTGAGTCGTACTGCGTAAGAGGCGCGCGCGTGCGCCACGGGTCAGTGCGCGGCAACCACTGAATCGCCTCAACGTTGGGGAGGCCCGGTACGCACTTTTAGCTCGGCGGCGGAATGGCGTAGTGACACCCCCCTGGCAGAGGGTCGTGGGTTCAAACCCCGGCTCGCGGAATTACATTTGAAATTTACCACGAGCTTTGCGGTGAAGGAAAACATCGTGAGGAAACCTACACAAACCTGCGAAGCAATTCAATGGTGCGTGTGAAGTTCCCAATCCGCATTGGACCCGCGTGGGGGAACTATGGCCCAAGCCCTCTTGTTCTGAGAGGAGGCCTGTGCCCAGCAGTGGGACGTTATATAGGCTGGGATGATGATGATGAATACCGGAGAAAGTCCAAAGTCCACATAAGTTCAAAGTTTGTGTTATTACTAGATAAATGTATAGTTTATTTAGATACCTTACATAAAGTTATTTTATAAGTGTTCCTACCTCTTGCTAAAGATTACATGTGGTTATATAAAATAAAATAAAATAGCATAATAAGTTAATTAATATAACGAGGTAATCTTAAAGTTGCCACGCCCCAACTTTAACTACCTTTCGGGTATCTTAGTGGGAGATGAAATTGAGGCACAATTTTGGTAGTTAACTAGAGTTTATTTTAGTACACTAGGTTTAATATACTAACACGAAATACAGCGAATAGTTCTAGCCAGGCGGACGGAGTCAGGGGCAATCTAGTCGCGTGTTCTGTGTCAAGGTGTAAGACCGACTGCCGGCCGACGAGTCCGGTCCGCGTGGCTAAACCGAGAATGCTGACGAATACAATGCATAGGGCTGTCGCCACAAGGGCATCATTTTTTATATCTTTTGTAAAAGGTGTTGCAATAAATAAATACTGAATACTAAATGAACTTAATGTACCTATATTTTTGGTAATATCGTGAGGTTGAGTATCGCGCTCATAATTCATCGGACGCGACGCGACCATAGTAAAAAGAGAACAGTAGATCCACTTCAAACAAAGGTACATCGCGCGGCTTGCGGCTGTGGGCGGGGCGAACCTCCCACTTTATACTAAATCTCAGGATATTACAAGGTAACTTAGTCGGGGCCGCGGCGTCGTTGCGTTCGGTTACGTTTTGTTCTAGTGCGCGTACTTATCTATATATTTTAGTGTTTCTAATTTGTAAATATACATAGTTTTTAATTCGTAAAGTTTTATTACTTACCACACATACCTAACCTTGCATTTATACGTAGCGTAAGTACCTATGTAATTATAAATAAAAACGTAAAACCTGCACTCAACTCCTGGTCTACCAGAGTTCTTTTATAATGCCGCGCGGCGGCGGCGACGCGTGCCGACAATAATAGGTAAATAATCAAAGGAAGCCGCCTTGCGCGAAAGCGGCATTATCAAAAGGTCAAAAAGGAATTTACATATCACATCCATCACATACCTATAAATGTATAATTTAGTGTCAACAGATAAAATTATGTAAGTAAAATAATTTAAATTTGGTACTTAGGTACCTAACAATATTTATACTTACTTTAAATTTGTGTAATTTAAGAAAATTACTATGATTATAAATCATAGATCAAAGTATGGCAAAGTAGGTGACTAAAATTGAAGAACAAGTTTGGACAACCCTGGGCGCCCGAGCGGCAATAGGTATCAGAATCTCCTAAAGGGCCGGAGTCGAGCTACTTTTCTCTTTTTACTATGACGCGACGGACCACCTAATTTTATGACGTTTTATGTTTTTTTCATCACACTTGCTCGTTAACAATGTCCTAACATGCAGACTACCTTGGTTGCAAACGCGAAAATAATTTCTCTGTGTATCTGTTTTCTGTATCGCTTACTAGGTAGGTATTTCTGGTCTACAATAAAGAGTCTTTGTATTGTATTGTAGAACCCTCGACCTTAGTGTGCTTGACATGAAACCCGTGGTCGGTAAATGAGTCATTGCCAGTTCTAATTTTCTTGTCATGAAGCCCAAGGTCGGTAAATGAGTTTGTTGCTGCTCGTGCTGGCGTGCTGGTCGGGCTTATGCTGCCAAGAGCGCAGTCAGCGGTATAAATATTAGTTTTTCTTTTACAAATATACAATTGTACTCTCAAATGTGATGAAAAATATTGTATGGCACACGGGCGGTACTAGAATTACGAACATCGACTCATTAAAGCCTAATAGATTCTCGTACGTAATTACTTATTTACCGCCCTTAAGACACAGTGTCACCCTCCACCATAAGTGGAGATGAAACGCGTATGGGTGTCCACATAAGGCCGAATGGTCGGAAATGTTTTGAATGGACGGGCAGACAGACATAGCTAAACTATAAGAGCACGAGATCGGCGTGTCGAAGTGAGCACGCTACCAGACATAGGTACACGTGCGTGTACATAATGTGTCGTTTTATGTCTTCCAGGGCGCTGGAGGTGTCTGCTGGGCGCGCGGCAGCTGGTCTACGAGCCCGTGACGGCGCCGGGCGCGCGCTGGGCTCACGGGCCGAGCCGCTGGAGCTCACGGGGAAGGCGCCGCCGAAGAGAGACGCCGCGCCCGCAGCCCCCGCCGGCCCCGCCGCCGCCGACGCTCCGCAGCGCGCAAGGGAGGACCGTGACCGACTCATACGCGATTTAAGGCGCCGTTGGCCAATGACCGGATGTATTAATTAAAATTATTGTTTGTTTTGATCGATTGATTAATTGTATTCCATACTACCCTTAGCTCTTGTCTGCATATTTGTTATCTCTTCACGCTTAAACCACTGAAATGATTTATATGTATATACTATAATATTCCTACTAATAGGTAAAACAGACAGACGAGTTATTTTCACATTACATGTGATATATATTATTACTAGCTTATGCCCGCGACTTTGTCTGCGCGGACCTAGGTTATCGCGCGATGACGCCTTCTACCGGAATAAAAAGTATCCTATGTTAATCCTTGGGGCTTAAACTATCTCTACCAAATTTCATCAAAATCGGTCCAGCGGTCTCGACGTGAAAGCGTAACAGACAGACAGACGAGAGTTACTTTCACATTTATAATATTAGTAGCGATACCTAAATGTGAAAGTAACTCTGTCTGTCTGTTACCTTTCCACTCTTCAACTGCTGAACTGATTTAGAAGAAATACCTTTTTGGGTCTTAGGGTCCCGGGAAAGAATATAGGATAGTTTTTTTATCCCGAAAAATTGCATAGTTCCCGCGGAATAGCGATAAACGAATTCTACGCGGGCGGGGAGACGATCCTGTCGGACCACCAGGATATGTCACTACCTTATTATATATAAGTATTCCAAATTTCAAGTCAAACTACAGACAGACAGAGTTACTTTCACATTAAATGTGAAATATATTATTATACCTAAATGTGAAAGTCACTGTCTGTCTGTTACCTTTTCACGCTTCAACCGCTGAACTTATTTAGACGAAATTCCTTTTTGGGGCCCCGGGAAAGAACATAGGATAGTTTTTATCCCGAAAAAGTGCATAGTTCCCGCGGAAACTACTGGAAGTTGGTCCAATTTAATTTGCAAGATTTGACTACAGTCAACAGGACAAGTGAAACTAAATAAAAATTTGCCATATAATAACTCGAGACAAAATATCTTTCATTGCATGTGCTGCAGAAACTAACTATTGATAATAAAACAAAAAAAATGTTCTGTAATATTAAAGTATATATCAATATCTACAAAAAACTTAGGAATATCTTATGTCCAACCATTGTAATTATAATTATGTCCATTATAACTACTTTTTAAAAGTTGATATAAATGCCAAACAATATCAGACCATGTTATCCGTAGATATTTCTGTATTAATCCTTAGCCAAATAAATCATTTCATATTCAAGAGTGTTTCAATACCTATAGATTATTACTTTTTAAATTGTTCAAATTGGAGATTCCATTCAAAAGATGGTATGAATTTAAAAATATCTACCAACACAGACTCAGTAAGCCAACAATTAGCACAGATTTACACATTAGACGCTAGAATGTGCTGTGCCATATTAACCCTTTACCAGGCCTAGGGATATATTCCACCCACATCTTATATCGGTTACCGTAGTCAGGTTTTAACTCCGAACCACCTACAAAATATTTTGTCAATCCCTGAAAATATTATTTTATGATCTTCATTCACAACACGCTTCTAAATTGCGTAATATATCCTTGGCAGCCATTTAAATTCACTTGAACGCTAATTTCAGTAAACTACGGAGAAATTCGCACACTTTCCATAATTTCTATGAAACAGAAGTACATAGGTCGAACAATTTTTTGATATTTTGTAGATTTTGAGTATTGAAAGCTAATGTAATCGTAAACATTGCTAAATATTCATGCATTATTGTGTATGACCAGAATTAGGATGTGGGTTGACATTATCCCATGGCCTTATTAGAGTTTAACTGTGTGGGAGCTATTTTTCCCATGGCCCGGTAAATTGTCTTGTCATGTCATAAAAACTCACGTAAGTAATAAAACAGTTTTTGTGTTCAACCTAGAGCGAATTCATGTACCTAGCTATGAAATCTCCTTATAAAGACTTTCCCTGAAGAATTTCTTCTTGATAAAAGAAACTAAATAATATAAATATTAAACATAACATTCTAACAATAACTTAAAATAAAATAAAAATTTAACCTAAAACTAAAACAAAGTGTCCAAAGAGTACCCCTTAGGCAAGGTCCCTTCTTGTAGATAGTATCCCACATCCTAATTCTGGTCATATCCCAAAGATGCAGGAGTATTTAGCAAAATATATGATTATATTACCTTACAATCATTAAAATCATGAAATAGCAAAAAATGGTACGATATATCTGCTTGTGTTTTTCTTAAATTCAGTAAAAAGTGGTCGAATTTGTAAACAGACCACTAACATCACTGGTCAAGTGGATTTAAACGGCTGCTAAAGATATATTATTGGATTTAAAAGCGTGTCATGAATGAAAATCTTTTTTTTTTTTTTTTTTTTTTAATCTTATATTTTAACGAGGCTTTAGTACACTAAATGTGACTATGCCAGCCTCATGGGGGGCCTCAGCTACATGTTACACTCTCTTGCGCCGAAACCTAGTCTCTGGATGCAAAGTACCGTCTGATGAACCTGTAAATCTGCATCGCTTCCTCTGAAAGTGGATGACTCAGAATCACATTTACACTTCCATTAAACAGATCAATACCATCCAGATACCTGCCTCTGGCGTCTTTATTCTGATCACATTCCAGAAGAAAATGAAGGAGGTCTTCAGTTTTATTACAACCTAAACACAAGGGTGATTGTGCAACTCTCATCAAATTTAGGAAATAATTTAGTGGAATGTGACCAGATCGCACACGAAATGCAGGCACAAGTAGTTCCCTGGGAAGGCTGGCACAATCAAACCAGGGTACCCTGTACACTTTGTTCTGAATAGTACCATACCAAATGCCCTTTGTTTCAGATACTTTGTTAAACAATATTTGCCATTGTTCATTACATTTTGCTTTGGCTAAATACATCAATTCTGAACCATAAGGTTTACATCCAATCTCAACCCCTCCTGAAACTGCCATGTTAGCTAAACTATCAGCTTGCTCATTACCAGCTATACCCACATGAGATGGCAAATCAAAAATGAAAAATCCCGCTCTCTGCTCATTACCATTAATAAAGTACCTACCAAAGGAAAGGCAATGATACAGCCGACCATGTAAATAATAATAAATTTAGTAATATACCGACCAACATAGGTGAAAAATATGAACGTTAAAGTGGCAATGGGTGGCTCACATCACTCAGAAGAACAGATAGTCGCTGGGGGAGAAAAAGTTCTCGAGTTTCAATCATAAACTGCAAGACTAAGTGTTGGCAGCCCTCCCATTGTGAGAATTGCAGGCAACCGCAGGCTAGAGTGAATAGGTTGTTACTGAACCAGTTAGTTACACCTTGGGCGTCATCTGTACTTAACATCAGGTGAGATAGCAGTCAATCACGGTCAGTTGTATGTAAAAAGAACTGTGATTGTGGCGAGTTGTGATTAATATTCTGGCATTCTAGGGGGAGGCCTTTGTTCAGCAGTAGACGTCTTCTGGCTGATGATGATGATCACACCAATTAACCAACTTCGAAAGTAACCTAAGCTTGTTATGAGTAAACATTCATATTTTTCATACAAATATCTGCTCCGCCTGGGTATCGAGCTCAAACTTAGTATCGCCATGTATAAAACATTATTTAAGTAAGAGAAATCTCATATGAATTCATCACATCTAACACATTCCAATTACTTAATTATCTTGCTAAAAAGTTTTCAAAACTTCCTCAGAAAATTATATGCAGTTTGACATTTGGTTTGTTTGACGTTTGTATCAAAGTATGACGAATGTATGGGAACACGAAAAGCACAAAATTTTGTTGAAATCAGCATAATAACTTGCTTTAAACCATATCTTGATCAAGCGGAATGTTGGAAATGTATAATTTTAATTATTTATTGGAATTTTAGGTCATATTTCAGTTAATAATCCATTTACCGGTTTTTAAATGAAATTGTGAAAGGCGCTTTATTAATCCATTCGTTCTTTCCATTTTTTTCCATTCACGAAGATCAATTCGAAAGAAGTCTATGGTTTCGAAACGAAACGACACGAAACGTAAGTCGTTCGTGGTAGCACTCACAGACGAACTTCGTTCAACTTTCGTTGCGGGCTTCGTTGCGAACTTCGATTTTCGTGGTAGCACTCCTGTTTTTTGTGTACTCGCGCATAGAAACTGACAGGAGCTTCTATGGGCGTGTACACGAAAAACAGGGTCGGTATTATCCGGGCCGGGAAAGAGAGTCACCCTATTATTGCGAACGTTACGTTTAACGCAGATCAACATTTGTAGAAAAACCATCAAAATACTAATTACTAAAAACGCAATTTTAGTGCTAGTTTACTTGTACTATTTATTTATTTATTATCTATTCTGTGGCTAGTTTTACTTTATTTTATTCATTTCAATGAACAAAAAATATCTGTTCCCTTTTAGCAGTTGTTAAATAAATAAAACTGCTTGAACTTTTAGGGTTCTATAGTAGATAAAGCGAATAATCAAAAAAAGAAAACCTGTAATTCAAAATTCAGGGTTTTAGCTTTAGCTATAACAAAATTACATGAGGTTGAAAATTGTCTGAATGGCTTTGAGAAAAGTTACTTGGTACTGCCCCCAGAATGGGCTACTACTTGGCTACTACGAAACTATCCAATCGAAGTTCGTATCGTTCGTATTGCACCGTCCGTACGTTTAACTCGCGTATTAAATAATAATAAATAATAATAAAATAATAAATTTATTTATTTCGGGCAACTTAGGCCCATACAATAAATACCTTACAGACTAACATATATATTTATAATCAATGACACGACGAAAGCCTCCCCTCTATGCCTCAAAGAGTATCAGCAAGGCTACCACGAAATTCGAAAATCGAAGTTCGTATCGTACCGTCCCGCCTACGCTTATGTTATTTAATACGAGAGTGAGAGGGATAGTACGATACGAACTTCGAATTTTGTGTTTCGGAGTAGCCCTTCAGTACCTATAGACCTCTAGTTGCTTCGATGTAAAGACTTTTTAACCGACTTCAAAAAAAGGAGGAGATTATCAATTCGGTTGTATTTTTTTTTTATTTTTTTTTGTTAGTTACCTCAGAACTCCGTCATTTATGAACCGATTTGAAAATTTTTTTTTGCGTTCGTCTATGAATGCTTTCAATTAGCTCCCATTCCCATAAGCACCAAATCAGGATCTGATGATTGGATCCTAAGGAAATCGAGGGAACTCTTCAAATTTTGTAGGGACACCTATGGTAATTTGGATATATTTAGCAGTAACTCGAGCATTTGCTCTTGAAAATCATCATTTGGTGAAGTGGAACTGATGATGAAGACCACAGTTGACTATCGGAGTTACTACTCAATAACAAGTATTTCATGGGTTGAATTTCAATTGCTTTAACACAGTTGCTAAGCAATTTATGCTCCTCGGAACGGATATGGTGAAATGGAATGGGTGGTGAAGCACCAGGACTCCTCAATAATGAACGTCTCTGCATCGGAAAAAGCAATTTTTCGTAAAAGGTGACGAGCAGTTGACATTAAACTATTGTATCTTAGATGTTTTACACTAAAAAGCGTGAAAAAAAATTTTATAACAAAAAATAGAACCGACTACAAAAAAACCATGAAAATAATTTTCTACCAGCCTGAAGTCGGTGCCTCAGCACGAGCCAGCAGGAGTGATTGAAGCCATTTACTCGTATAGTTGTAGGTGAGGTAGACGATTATAGGTCCACTCCTGCTGGCTCGTGCTGAGGCACCGACTTCAGGCTGGTAGAAAATTATTTTCATGGTTTTTTTGTAGTCGGTTCTATTTTTTGTTATTTTTTTTTTTTTTTACTATTATGTAAAGCGACCTCCATCCATCGTGAACCCACAGCTTTAACCAGAGGGGCTACTACGCAACACGAAAATCGAAATTCATTTCGCACCGTCCCTTTCACTCGCCAATTTAATGGCATAAGGGTCAGCGGGACGGCAACATACGAAGTCCGAGTTTTGCACTTCGTATAGGGCTAGGTTCGCACTGGACGCACCAGGCAAAAACAACTGGAAAAAAATATATGCAAAAATTGCCACCAAAATTTGGATTTTTTTAAACCGGAATCCCATGGAGGCCCATTTCTTAAACCTAAAACCAGCCTTGCTTGGCCTTTCTAATCCTATCCTTCTATTCTGGGCGAATACGACCAATTAACGAATAACCTAACCAAGAAAAATTTGGAAAACCCACGACCACGGCATTGTCACTTCAAAGTTCAATATCTCAAAAACGGCTGAACCGATCTCGATAAAACATGTCTAAGAACCATCGCTAGAAAACCTACTTTCAAATAAAAAAAACCGCATTCAAATCGGTTCACTCTTTTAAGTGTTACGGTGCTACAGACAAGACACAGCGGCCAAACTCATAACACCTCTGCGTCTGGGGTTAGAGGTAGTTCAGGTAGTCATTCACGATGACGCGTGCCGTGGTTCTTAATACAATGTCATTAATGTCTAATTTTGACAAAATCACGCGTCTTCAAAACCGAGGAACATCAATAAAACACCAAATGCAATTACAAACATTTATTAATAACTATTATATTCTATGGATTGCTTTAGTGAATTTAGCTGTCTCCATTCTTAGTCTTAAAACATAGCTTGCCTGAAGAAATAACTAGATCTGGAATAAAGATTGTCGCTCACGGAACCGCTCAGCACCGAATCGGAGCCGCCTCACCTGAAGAGCTACACGAAACTCGAAGTTCGTATCATACCGTCCCTTTCGCTCTCGTATTATACGGTATAAGTGTCAGAGGGACCGCACGACACGAACTTCGAGTTTCGTAGTAGCCCTGCTGTACCCTTAGTGTAAGGTTTCAGTTACAAAATAAGTCTCG